>OW240916.1:235674324-235699249 GCA_933207985.1 Pelobates cultripes
AGGCCCCAATGTTTCTCTAATGAGAAGCATTGGATTTGGCCAGAGCTCATAACAGTGATGATCTCGCAATAGGTGGCACCCATTGTACAGCGCTACGGAATTTGCTGGCGCTATATATATAAAATAATAATACAGCTGGAGACTGTTGCAGCAATTGATGAAAGGTGAGTTTGTTTTTATTTTATTTTTATTTTAAAGGGGAGCCCAATCATTTAAAACTGGCCAGGAACACTATAATATTATAAATACATATATGTATGTATCTTCCAACTTTGTATCGCTAACCTTGTTTAACTCGTCTAAAGCTATAGCATCTTCATCTTTCTTTGTTGTATTAATCCCCCCACACAGTGGCGTACTAAAGGGAGGGCGGGGGGGGTGGTCCACCCCGGGTGCCACAGTTCGGGGGGTGCTTCCAAGGCTGGCCAGGCTTGTGACTCTGTGAGCTGTGTGGCTGCACAGGGCACCAGGAGCCACACAGCTCACACACGCAGGGGCTGGGAATTCAGCAGTACAGAAGTACTGCACAGATAATTGGGGCGGAGCCAACTCTGCCATGGAGGCAGAGCCAAACCGGATGCGAGGCGGAGCTACAGCCAGCCTCCATTTGCTGCCTTTCACTGCAGCACACTGAGGGGAAGCAGGAAAGAGTCCCTGCTTCCCCAACTCCAACACACCAGGGACTCACTGACTCCACTCCTCCACCAGTAACTAAGAGAGAGAGAGAGTGTGTGTGTGTGTGTGTGTGTGAGACTGCTTGTGATTGTCTGCCTGTGTGTGTGTGAATGTCTGCCTGTGACTATCTGTGACTGTGTGTGTGAATGTCTGCCTGCGACTATCTGTGACTGTGTGTGTGAATGTCTGCCTGTGACTATCTGTGACTGTGTGTGTGAATGTCTGCCTGTGACTATCTGTGACTGTGTGTGAATGTCTGCCTGTGACTATCTGTGACTCTGTGTGTGAATGTCTGCCTGTGACTATCTGTGACTGTGTGTGTGAATGTCTGCCTGTGACTATCTGTGACTCTGTGTGTGAATGTCTGCCTGTGACTATCTGTGACTGTGTGTGTGAATGTCTGCCTGTGACTATCTGTGACTCTGTGTGTGAATGTCTGCCTGTGACTATCTGTGACTGTGTGTGAATGTCTGCCTGTGACTATCTGTGACTGTGTGTGTGTAAATGTCTGCCTGTAAATGTCTGCCTGTGACTGTGTCTGTGACTGTCTGCCTGTGACTCTCTGACTGTGACTGTGTGTTTGTCTGCCCGTGACTGCGTCTATGACTGTCTCCCTGTAAATGTCTGTGACTGTGTGTAAATGTCTGCCTGTGACTGTCTACCTGGGACTGCATCTGTGACTGTGACTGTCTATGCCTGTGAACGTCTACCTGTGACAGCTTACCTGGGACTGAGTGTGACTGTCTTCCTGTGACTGTGCGTGAGACTGACTTTTGGTGACTGTGTATGTGACTGTCTGCCTGTGCCTGTATGTATGAATGTCTGCCTGTGATTGTCTACCTGGGACTGTGTATGACTGTCTTCCTGTGACTATGTGTGACTGTCTGCATGTCACTGAGTGTGTGTGACTGTGTGCTGCCTGTAACTATGTTACAGTCTGCCTGTAATTGTGTGTGTGTGTGTGTGTGTGTGTGACTGTCTGTCTATAACTGTGTGTGTTACTGTCTACCTGCAGGCTTGCGTTTGACAGTGTGCAAGTGACTATGTGTTTGGTACGTTGTGCATGTGGCTCTATTTGGCAGTATATGCGTATAACTGTGTACATCTGACTGTATCTGACTGTCTGCGCCTGGCAGTGAGTCGGCACATAACATCATCCAAGCATCGGCGTCATATTACAGGATGTGCAAGGGACGTGTGCATGAAGAGCACAGTGATCCCAGCAGCAACCACTGACTACCAGGGACTGAGGATCCACTCTAGCCCTCCCAGAGAAAGGTAGGGAGGCTGGGTGGACCTCTTAATTATTAAATGTGTGTATGTATGTGATGTTTGCGTGTGTATATCTAATTATGTGTGTTTGTAATTATAATAGTGTGGGTCTGTGATTGTGTATCTCTGTAGTTAAGTGTGTGTGTGTGTGTGTGTGTGTATATATATATATATATATACACACACACACACACACTTAACTACAGAGATACACACACATAAACACAGACATACACAATCACAGATCCACACACATACAATTACAAACAGACATAATTAGATATACACACGCAAACATCACATACATACACGTATACACACACACACACAATCACAGATATACACACACAGACAAACACCTATTGTGTTATTGTGTGTGTATATAAATGTGTATGTGTTTGGTACATAGCTCCCTTATTTGGTGTCCTTAAATATTGCAATCCCACATAAGGATAACAAATAAGGGCGTTATCTACTAAACAACTGAAATTAAGAAAAGTTTTTTTTGTTTTTTTTATTGATCTTTTAGCTGTTTTGTTGATAATTTTCTAAATGTGAATTATATGCAAATTTGTTGACTGATGACAATGTACACTGCATGCTGGCATCAGGCAGCCAATGGCAGCACATTACCCCATCCCCTTGGGAAAGGTTTTAGTTACCCCCCAGTTTGGATTGTTGTATCTTATGTGCCCCTATATATTGTTCCTAGCGTTGCCACTGTGTCTCCATGTGTGTCTGTGTATCTGTGTGTGACTATGTATCTGCATGTGTGTCAGTGTGTATTTAGGTGTGTGTATGTGTATATGTGCATACATCTCAGAATCTCACCAACACTACACACAAATACACCCCTGCATTTCAACATCAAAACTACATACAAACTCCACCATTATATATAACCACACCACTGCCTTCAAAAACCATACTACATAAAAATGCATGCCTGCATTCAAACACCAACACCACATACAGACACACATCCTACATTCACTCAAACATACTCCATACAAAACATACTTACATTTAAAAGCATAAACACTGCTTAGTGCTAAATAAATTTTTTATTTTTTTTAAATTGTGGTTCTTTTTTATATTTTAAAGTTCGGGGTGGAGGGGGGCGTGCCAAAAATAGGACCCGCACCGGGTGCCAAATGCTCTAGGTATGCCCCTTCCCCCACCCCACCCCCTGTATTTCCATAGTCTATAAAAGTTTGTGTGGGAGTCTTAAACTGATGTATCACTATGTTTTTTTTTTCTATCTTCGATGACAGATGAGATATGCAGGACTAGGTCACTCAAATGGTTTAATGGAATGTATCAATGGAAAAAAATACTGGTACTGTACCTAACTATAATAATGTTGCAAGCAGACACAGCAGGTGTGAGATGCATTTTGGTATTTTGCCAGTATTAAAAAAAAAAAAAAAGAAGAAAAATGATATCACTGACCACTAAGCTTCAAAACAAGTGTCTACAGTAAGGTCAAACTGGAGGCTAGTATTTCAGCTGAGCTTACAAATATTTTTATATAGGCTCACATCCTAAGAAATCTATACTATTACTGTATTACTGGTTATTTTAGAAAAATGCAAATCTAGAAATTATTTGCATATAAATGAGCTGCAATGCTTTATGATGTATTAAAACCACTAAAGCATCTCGAGAGCGGTGTGGAGAACTACTGCTGCTGAAAGAACTACGTTTTAACAGAAAATACGCAAAAAGCATCCAAAGATTCCTTGAACCATAAGCACTACAATAAAATCTAATGGTTATGGTACATTGAGTGCCCCTTTAAGTCTGGTCCTGATCCCAATGTTTGTCATTATTAGCACCTAATATTTTTCACCAGCTTAGATTCAACAGATGACAACAGATATACAAAGAATGTTGTTTCCTAAATTAACAAAATAGATTTCCATTATTATCAGGGTATTATTGTTGACAATGCTGTAAGGAATCACTATAGGATCTTTGGAATTCCCAGGTCGCTGTTTTTGTAACCGCACAGAAACCAAGCATGTTATCTTAGGAAGGAGCCAGAAGCCAAGTGTTCTAATAGAATTTAGCTTGGGAACACCTCTCAGAACTTAAAAGGCCAGACAGTCATTAAAGCCCTAAAAAAAGAGTTGTGTTGTCCCTTTAAATACATTTACAAAACTCACATGAACAATATATACAGACTAATTCTGCATATAAAGACACAAAATGTCTACAGCGGAAGAAAATAAAACCTCATAGAGTAATAAAGTGCATATGCAGAAAATTATAAATGCACCGTGATGTGGAGACTGACTGTTATAATGTATTAGCACTGAATATGTAAATGTATATTGAGTTACTGAGAGCTCTGCTGTAGCTCTCAGTAGCTCTGCAAAGTGTGAGTTAGCCCTTTTACTGGTTCTCCGTATATTTTATTTATAAGCCATTTAATTGACATATTGCACTATCATTGTTTTATATTTTATTTCCTTATTTCCTTAAGGTTTTATATACACCATAATTTTGTTGGAATATCCTGGTATGTATATACTATTTCCATATTTTAACTACTTTCAATTATTCTGTGGTGCGGTTTACCACTCTGTTTTTGCACTATATGTAAATGTGTGGCTGGTTAATTACACCCAACCCACCACCCCCATGTTTCAAAAGATAAAATTGTGTGACTTGACACATTGGTGGCCATTATCTTAAAGTGGCACTGTCAGAATCTAGGGACTTTGCGAAATTTACAAAGACCCCAGCGGTGACATACCTGAATATGCCCCTAGCAAATGCCACCATCTTCTTCTGGCACATCCTCTTCAGTGCCAGGAGCCGCCATCACTGCTGTACTCTTGTGCATGCACTAGAGTACAGCATTGAGGTCTGTGGAGGATCTCGCTAGAATGCTGGATCCTCCATAGATAATGTCAGGATTGAGGTAACTGCTATACACAGGGAGAATGTTGTTAGCGGAAATAGAAAAAAGAACAATATACATGTACCGGACCTTAGAGTGGCCAGACTTAATGTATGCCTAAAAAGGCAAGAAATAGGAGTAATAAAGGATGCCTAGGTCAAGGAATACAGAGGGACACAAGAACGAGAAAATAAGTCAATATCAAAGGAAACAGAGAGTCAGAATAGTCAAAATATGCAACCAGGTCAGCAACAGGAAAACCATAATAATAATAATAATAAACGCACTGTCAGGCTAACAAGAACCACAACAGGGTAATGATTCCCAGCAAGGAGGGAACTTATATAGGGGTAGAAAGAATACTATTGGACACAATCATCACCCTGCACCAGGACACACAAAGGGGTGTAATCTGTGCAAGACGTCCAACAAATATGACATCACTAAAAGGCAAGTATAAAGTGTAATTTCAAAGGATGCCTGTAGGTGGCATGAGGTTGCAATGGAAATCTGGCAAACTGCAGCTGGAGGGATCCAGGAATGCGGCGTTCACCGCAGTGAGAGCAGCGTGGGACCCCCAGGTATGACAGATAAAGTCTAAATAAAGCCAATTTCCTGCAGCCATCACTGGTGGGGATTGACACGGCAGTTACGCCCATTGTCTAGAAGTGTCCGGTGCATGTAGAAAAGTCTCACTATATCTTTGGATGGTATGGAATGTCAGTGAAATTCCAACACAGTCAACATTAGTACTGTATAAATATTCTATCTTTCTGAAATACTATTTTTTTAGTGCTGGTTGACTGTGCCTCTTTCAATATTGGTGAAAAAAAATGGGGACAGGAAATCTAAAGAACAGTGATGTACTTGCTTGTATATTCTGTTTGGCTTCTGACGAGGACTAAGTGATAGCAGCTAAGATTGAAGCTAAGCGTTAACAGCTAATTATAAATACAATCTTTCAGACCCACTGATACTGTGTGTATAATTTCTTCACACCTGTAGAATTTCCTTAATTCACAGGAGAGCAATCTCTCACTTTTTAATCACTACTAGTTACATTAAAGTGAAGTTTGATGTTCATTTGCATATTGCTGCACAACATTCTGGGAGTATTATGCACTGCAATTATTAAGCTGACCGTTTCCACATTGTGGCACCATAGTTACAATTTGTGTTCCAGGAATGTTCACACTATATCATGATCAATTTGGATTGCTAATTGTCTGTTGTCACTACCTCACTACCTACACTTTCAGACAGAGCAGCTCATCAATTTACCTTTGACAAAGATCTTGAATGAAAATTGCTCTATTTATTAGGAGGGCATATTGTCAAAGAGCTCACCAGAAGCAACTGGTCATCTCTAATTGTTCTAATAGGAAAAAGAAATGGTTAAATCTGCAGTTTAATTGACTTTAGTGCAAACTTTATCCGGTAATTGAAATTGGATCTGTATTTTCAAACAAAGATTAAGGATCTGTTTGTATGTCTTTCTGGAAGAGAAATTGACTTAGATTTACAGCACACTTATTTACAAGTGACAGCTCACTATGATTCAAGCAAGTAAATTTCACCATACAGACAGACCATAAACCATTTAGGTATTTTTAATCCACAAAAGGGTGTTTTGCACAGCGTTGCTGCTAATCATCAAAAGAATTACATATTCTTGGCTTCTTATTATTCAGTTATACAATACCGCTCACAAGCAGTTCTTGCCAATTCAGAGCCACTGATGCTGTTTCGTTTGTTTAATTCATAATCATAGTCACATACATTTATATCATATATTCACACACACAAAAGGAAGGAGTATGGAATAGTATCTGCTTCATCAGACTCATGGGCTGTCTCAGTTAGGCGTTCTATTAATTCAATAGTATTAGTGCAGTAATAACAGAGTGCAGGAAGCAATTTTACTTTTCAAATTATAATCCAGATAATATATATGTTCAATGTATTAATAAACTTGACAAATTATTTCAAATAATGTAGGTGTTGGAATTTTTTTTTTTTGTGGGGTGGAGGGTGGGGGGGGGAGTGGAGACAAAGCAAACAGAGTGAATATTCAAATACAAGTTCAAATACAGCTAATCACTTGTAGTATTTTATGCAGTACTGGAGACCGTATCTCCAGAACAATATTGATAGTTTGGAGAGAGTTCAGAGAAGGGCTACTAAACTGGTTCATGGATTGCAGGATAAAACTTACAAGAAAAGGTTAGTGGATCTTAACATGTATAGCTTGGAGGAAAGACGAGACAGGGGGGATATGACAGAAACATTTAAATACATAAAGGGAATCAACACAGTAAAGGAGGAGACTATATTTAAAAGAAAAAAACTACCACAACAAGAGGACAGTCTTAAATTAGAGGGGCAAAGGTTTAAAAATAATATCAGGAAGTATTACTTTACTGAGAGGGTAGTGTATGCATGGAATAGCCTTCCAGCTGAAGTGGTAGAGGTTAACACAGTGAAGGAGTTTAAGCATGTGTGGGATATGCATTAGGCTATCCTAGCTACATGAAAAGGCCAGGGACTAATGAAAGTATTTAGAAAATTGGGCAGACTAGATGGACTGAATGGTTCTTATCTGTTGTCACATTTTATGTTTCCATGCCATTAGATACAATTGGAAACTTATTTAATGTAAAGTCAGAAATGGCCATTAGTCGTTATCCTTCAAAATGTATCCATGGAATGGATTCTTCATTGCGTTACTTTTCACACCTATGTATCTTGTTGAAGAGCCAGTGTTCAGTCACCTTATTTTTCCACCATAGCCGCATGCAGTAAAGTTATGCTTACTGCGCAGAAGGAATGTAAACTATCTACATGTTGTTTATTCGGTATATGATAGCTATTTCTTCTTCAACGCCATTTAATCTCTATTACTTTTTAACCTTAACAAAAAAGTATATATAAAAAATGGCATAAATTTCATAGATTTCTATATAAAAGAACATATGCACACAATTGTAGCTTTTCATGCTAGCCACGCATCCCATATAATTATCTGATTGGTATCCACTTATTTAGCAGTACCATTTAATGGCTCTGATGAATAAATCTGCTGCTGGGAGAAAAATTAAATATCCATAAGTATATCATAAAACCCAGGTCCTCAGAGGTTGATAAAGAACAGCATGACTGTAGCTCATGTAATATGTTAGTGCACTTTTAAAATGGTTCTTTTACGTTCTCATGTGGATTGATTACAGAAATATCTCCAGGAAGTTTAGTTTCAATTTTCCAACCAAACTTTTGTCATGTAATTTGACTTTTCCTTTAGGCAATGAGTAATTATCTTGTAAGGTCATCCCAGGTTCTTAGCCTACAAATGTCTGGCACTTGTATATTTAATACAAAAATAACAATGGCTGTGCATAGTTATTTCAGGAATGAACACTTTACATCTGGAGCTTCTGTTTTATATAAAGTTGTGAGATGTACAGAGTCATCTGTACCAAATGAGCACAAATGCTTTGTAAGTTGCCTTTTAAGGCTGTAACATTTTACACACCAAGACCTCTTTGCCTGTTCTATGTAAAATACAATACATGCAAGCAGTGGCGTACACACAATCCATGGGACCCCGGTGCAAAACTGATCCATGGGCCCCACCCCACCCCCACTGCCATCGCCACCCCCTAACAGCATGGGCCACCCGATGGACCCCTTCACGTGCGGCCCTGGCAATTATACCGCGCTGCCGGGGCCGCAACACATTGAAGGCATTCAATTTCGTAAAATTTCTGCAATCTATAACCTTGGCACAATATATATGACAGTGCTTCGCATTTATGTTTTCATGTAGGAAAAGCTGAAACCCCATTTGTGTTTTTGTTCAATTTCTACATGTACCTGCTTGAGCAGAGATTACTTGTCTCTTGCATATATTCTTTTTTTTTTTCTCTGTAAGCACATAACACATTTGCATAAGGCTTTTTTGGTGTACACTTACTAGAAGCCTGTGTTAGCAACATTTTACGGAAAGATTCCGCAAAGCAATTGCTATGAAAACTCATCTGCATTCATTTTATAACAGAGTGTGCGTGTTAAAAAGACTGAAATATTTCGTGGCAGTTGTGCTCTTAACTATTGGACATATCAAACTAGCTTCAGGCGAACGAAAACAACACTCGGGATTTCAGCTCGCCGTTCATGTCAATTTAAAAAATAAACGAGTGCTTAATCTTGCATAATTAAATACAAAGCCATAAAGGCAAAAACTCTCTCTGTAATCTTGTACAGTTTAAACTGATGGATCTCTGTAGACATGAGAACTTTCCAATTCATTGCTGCACAAGCTGTCTGTGGGCATTGCTTTTAATAATATCCAAAATGTATTATATGTTTGTTTCTTTGTTTGTTTATAATGTAGTGGAAATGCTGAGTAAATGATTAATAAAAACATTGTTTTTATAATAAAACGTGAAGGTGGTAACTATTGGCATTAATGTTTAAGAGCATGTTATTTCATACTTTAGAAAGTACAGTAAAATAAGGCATTACACAGGTCAAAAGGGAATCAAAAAACGAAAATGAAACAGGCAGATTAAAATATCTATATTTTAAAGACCTGTGAATTGTAAAAAAAAATTAAAAATAAAATAAAAGGATTTACCCTGTCTCCTGTATTTTCAGCATTGCTATATATATTTTTGCAACAAATGAATTCACATTTTTCCATCAGCAATCTCACCCTATATAAAAGGCAAAGTGTGTGAGAAAACACGTAGGGTGATTTTACCAGTGCCCATAAAAACCCACATAGTAAATATGAGTTGGGTCTGTAATTCAAACATTCACTAGCACTCAAGGCAACAAACCTTGTTCTGTACAGCAGCCGAGCACAGATGACAGAAAGCCATGTGCACAGCACCCATTTTCCTGTAAATCTTATTCTAAAAGTAAGAGAGCATCCATGGACTCCAGTCCCCAAAATATTTGTATTGAGATAAACTTGTTTGGTGGGTGAAGAGTCCCTTTAAGACAGGACATATATGTTTTGTAAGAGATTATATTATTGTATTGAACTTTTTCTAGTTGCTTAGCATAGTTGTAATTGTAGATCCTTTGAAATCCCTTAGTAGTAATGCTCATTATAATACACACCAACAAACTGTTTTTTGATTTGTTGATTGGTGAAAGCTATTGCTTTGGAATCTCTAAGTTGAAAATGTAACATGATGGCCAGGACCAAAATGATTCAAAATATATATATTGAGTAGGGCCGGACAAAGTCTGTTCTCAAGTTTACCAATTTTGTAAATATCTGACCCGAATAATTCCTCTCAGTTGGGTTGTTAATTATTTGGTTTTTTTTAAAGTACTGACAGTGCCTACTGCTCGGCCTCTAACTTGTTATAAGCAGAGGTTTATGTACCTTTTGTTATTACAAATATTATAAATAATAAAAAGAAATTGTCATGCCTTCCTTATAAAAATGTTATCCTACTATACTTGCATTCAGTACTTCTGTTCACTGTTATTTTCTCTAAAAATAATACTGCAGCCTAAGGTAACCTCTCTTTATTCAGTTCGCTATGTAACTTTTCAGAAACTAGAAAAAAAATGACCATAATATGCAAAGTATGTGGTATCAGCAAACGGCAGTGTTGACAACCTCATTTTCAGTATTTACGACTTTCTTGTTGTTCAAACATAAATCTGCTCCAAAGAAATAATTGCCTTTGAAACAAACTAATCCGTACATAGCTGGAAGAGCCAGCAGCACATTGCAATGAACTAGGCTCTGACTGTCCTTAATATGTCCTAAGGGGGTGCTGTGGGCTTTTTTAAATCCACATTTTAAAAAGAAGAAGGCATTGGTCAGGATTGATTTATTTATATTAGTTAGTTGGGATTCTAACTTTGTTAATGGACCATAACTACTCTTGTCTGTGTTACAGTTGATTTTGTTTTCTGTTTTCGACAGAGGTTCACTCGTGTCATAGTAAATTTCACAATTGACATTGACACCATTAATTTTGTTATAAAATTAAGTCATTTTGTAAGATGTTGTGATACTCCCTTTGGTGTGTCATCTAAAATGAAGACTGTATTTGTTTTAGGAAGACTACAAACATTTCTCAGCAGTATATTTACAGGAGTACAGGACCAGCCCGAAACTGAGGAACTTTGTGTGATGGAATTGGGGAATTAATTGATTACATACATGCTGAAGCCATTAAATCTGTGTTTGAATTTGACTTTCCATGAAAAGTACCCCTCATGCTCTGCCTTTAACATACCACATTGTAATAATTTATACTTGAAATCATAGGATATGTTCATATATATTTACTTTTGAAATTGTCAATTATTTTAAAATACCATAAAGAAACACTATAAGGTCAGGAATATAAACACGTATTCCTGTCCCTATAGTGTTAAAAACACTATTTAGCCCCCAGGACAGCAAAGTACCCAGGTTCAAATCCCCTGTCGGGCACCCATGGGGCGGCCACGCCTGGCTGTCTGTATGGCACGGTGAGAACCCTGACAAGATTGTCTGAGTCAATTCTGATTAGCTCAGCGGGGTGGGGGTTGGGCTTAACACCACCCTAGCCAATCAACATCTTCTCATGGGAAGAGTTCAGCGTCTCCATGCATGGAGCACTGACCCAGGAAGTACCACTAGTGACCATCTGAGGCATGGCCACAAGAGGTATTCCTAGGCTGTGATGTAAACTCTGAAAAGGCAGTGTTTACAACAGAAAGCCTGCAGGGACCAACTATAGTCACCAGAACAACGTCATTAAGCTGTAGTTGTTCTGGTGACTAAAGTGTCCCTTTAATCGACTATGAGTAATATTTAGGGGGTTTTGTGGGGGGTTTTGCGGAAATATTCCTTTGAGCAGATCATTGAAAATAATCTTCATGATCACTTTTCTTTCAAATTTATATTCAACAATGATTACATAACATCACAATCAGTTCAGTTCAGGCACAGCCAAGGCACACATTGCAAATGAGCAGGAGAAATAGAAACATTGTTTAATCTCTTAACTTCTTTGCATATGGCAGTCTGCACAGAGTAAGCATACAAAGGACACAGTTTATAACAATGATTGATAGAGAGCTGAAATGAAGGTGCCCATTTGCTGGATAAAGATGTGTGGATTCCTAAAATTTGTTTTTCGCACCCTACAAACACATATATGTTCAATGTAGAGGATAAGTAAAATTTATATTTAAAAACCCAGAGAAGTTACATTTTCTTTCTAAGTAACATAGTGTACTTTTTTGTTCTATTTTCTTGTTTTTTTGTAAATGTAAGCTTTCCTCTGGTATTTAAAGATTAAGAGCAGCCAAGGAAGAGGACTTGTAATGTGCCCGCGGCATTCTAAGAAGACCATCATTATGAAACATTTTCCTTTGTTTTAAAACATCAAAAAAACACATTAAATAATTATAAATCATTTCTCAAACAAATAACATTACATTTGGACCACAATAAAAGGTACTTTAGGTAAAATCAAATATTCCACCTGTTTAAAATACGCTATATATACCTTTTGGTATCTTAAATTAAAATGATATATTAATTATTGCTTATGTTTAGTTTTCACTTTATTTTCTTGTATACCTTTCCTTTCATATAGGTAACTTTGTAATTATTATTTATGGTTACACATTTATAATTGCTAATTAAACAAAAATAACAGAAAACCTGCCTGTTAAGTGGCAGTGAAAGACTACCTAAATTTATTATATTTAATACTCCTTAATTTGTATCTCTATTATTAAGCCACCCAACTTGGATGTTTTTACACAAACATTAGGATGTTTTGAAGAAATTTGATTATCTTGCACCAACTATCGTCCATAACTTGTTGTGGTCCACTTCAACGTTTTCATCTCAAACACAGTATCCCACTTATCAATCTTATCGAGAGGGCATATATACAAGAAAATATTGTTACTAGTGGGCTCTAGCCTTACCTTTTTATCATCCAATTCCATCTTCCTACTGATTTGTTCAGATGGTCATCTCAGTTGTGGATTTTCTAATGATTGTACTGTTTTTAATTTCATCTGTTCGGGTTCTAAAACACAAATACCAGACTTTAAACTACCTACAGATTTATTTTCCCTGCATGTAAAATAACTCTGATTGAACACCCCTTTTATTACATTCCAAGTCGAATGTTTTAAACCTGACAAACCACATAAATCTATGGCATGGTTCTACAGCCACCTTTTTGAATGCAGAAACCTCCTATCATTTGCTGTAACCTCCAAATATTTGTATGATTTTGGAAAACCTATTCTACTAGACATTAAAAATAATAGTTAGCAGTACCTTATACTTTGCTGACTATGTTACCTATGATACCTACTAAACAATATTGTGATAGAACCCTGACCCATCCCTTCTCCAACTCATTCCCCGACCAGTGTGTCTCTGAATTTATCTTTTTCAGAACCTACTTCTACAGGTAGTCGGATTTCTTTCAGTTATAAGAATTTTGTTGAAAGTGGCTCTCCATTACAATCCATTCATAAAGAAATAGACCAACTTTGACACTCTCCACTTTTACGTACTCTTGTACATATTGTAGAAAAAACCTACTCACAGTATGGCTGCTCGAAGGTCCTCATACATCTAAAAAGCTGATTAGTAACTGGAAGATTTAGTTCTCAATGGAATATCTAATTGAATACCTTCAGGACTTCACAACCAATCCCTTTAAAGACTATTGTCCTTTGAGAAGAAATCTGTTCCATTATCCTTTATGCAAATCATGAGTCTGTTCATCCAGCTTTAAAAACGTCCTGTTATCCTTCATCTCCCTTTTCTTTTTTGTCTTTTGCCCCATCTTCTACTCATGGTAGTGTTTATTCTATAATGTTTTATGTTCATGGGATAGTAAACCCAGCCTTGCATAATACTGCTCTCTCTTTCCCGAGTATTAATTCCATTAAATAAATATTTTCAGATTCTGTGTTTTACCCTCTGATTATTTACATTTTGTCCAAAGGCTTACTAGATGTTGAATTCATTCCCTAATTGATTTAATCTATTATGGTACAGAAGAAACATATTGGCGAGGTGGTAAAGGCTTCTCATTCCTTGGAGAAATCCATTTTGATCAGGCACGCTAGTAATTTGGTGGCTTCATGTATACGTTTGCCAAGTATCCAGGTAAACATTGTGCTTCAGCTATTTACATCTTCCACTTGGCTGTCAAACTAGTTCTCAGTGTGGATTCTGGATTTGGAACACTTCGAAGCTTTATTTAGACACCAGGCAGGCATTAGATGCCTTTTCAGTTTGTTAGCAATTGTTTTGATCTGTAGCCATGACTCGGGATACACATTGCAGCATAAATAAATAAATTTAAACATCCTCAGCACTTTCACTGTGCCAAAAAAAAAAAAAATACAGTAAACTCTACTATTGAGAAGTCCTCTTATAGGAATGTTCCAATAATAAAAGTCCTTTTTTTCATTTACCAGCTAGATTTAGGTTTCTTTATCAGGCAAAGAAAGAAAAGTGTTTCTGACACTTTGACGAGTACTGCTAGATGTGCAGTTACATGATTTGGTGCTTTAAACTCCCCCTCCCCCCCAAAAAAAATAAAACCATATTTATAAGAAGCCTTCTCTGTTTCCTAATTTTGAATTTGTTTCTGTGTTACTAGCATACAAATATTAACCCCTTAACTAGGTTAGCACTTAAAAAATAAATATTAGGATTACACTTACTTGATATATGGGATTCTTACATGGCACATAAATAAATATATGATAGTAGAAACATTTTGTTTATAGATTTCTGTTAAAAGCTAAAATGAAAACGATGCAATCTTGCACAATTTATATATTCATTGATTCATTGAACTTGTTTTGAAATTCTACAGGAATCAAATATTTTAGACATATTGTATCTAGCACTTTGTAGTATTTTTACACAGGGTTTGCCATATAGTAATTGTGACAAAAATAGATTAATAAATTAAGTTAGATAGCCTGGTGATGGATATTTGTAAGGACTGTGATATCATTATTAGCAATACAGTTTCCTAAAAATGGTGAGAGAGAAAAAAATTAAAGTAATGGAATGGAATCTTTGCTGGAGATTAAAGCATGTTTCTTTTGGTTTTATGGGCTAAATTGTGGTTTGCATTGCAAAACCAAAGAACCTTTAAAGGAACACACCAAACACCTCAAGTACTTTAGCTTGATGAAGTGCTTTATGTGTATATAGTTCATACTCTTTAAAAAAAAAAAAAATGTTATTTGATAAAAAAAAAAGTGTAGATTTCAATCGAAATGGGCACTTTGACAAATGTACCTTGTTACAATCCCCAGGATTCTTTCATATTCAGAGCCGTATTAATGTTGCCAAGTGTCCTAGGCATGCTTAAATGTGGTGCACTGCAAGAGACCTGGGTTCTGTTTCTGTGAATGGTGTGTGTGTTGACTGAGTGTTGTGGGTGTGAGAGCGTGTGTGGTGGCTGAATTTTGAACGTTGTGTGTGGTTGCTGAATTGTGTGTGTAAAGGAGTCTTAATGGGCCTCAATGTTGTGTGTGTATGTTTTGCCCCCTCGTGGTCCAGTGGAGGGTGAGCAGTAAGCATGATGGTCCAGTGGAGGCAGAGATTTGACCATGGTGGAATGGTGAGTGAGCTCCATCATCTGTACCAATATTATGTACAGAGCATTTTAAGAGAGCCCTTGCATATCCTGCTCTCAGACAATGACTCAAAGCACCGGCTGTAGCATTAAAGTCATTGAGAAACACTGGAAGGACTGCGAGGGCATTCTACAAATATGTATTCCTAACACTATAGTGCCTTCTGGCCCTACCTTCTTGGCCAAAAGGGCTAAAACCTCTTGTGTGTACTTACCCGATTCCAGTGCAGATGTCCCTTGGCTCTGAGTTGGCGCTTCCACTCTTTCAACGGGAAGCAGGGCCAAAGCACATGCATGGAGAGCACTGTAAGTGCATTAGGCCCTTTCCATAGGAAAGCATTGAACCAATGGGGGTCTTCACTGACGCTGGATGTCCACATGCAGAGCGTGAGGATGCCCAGCGTCAGTTAGGCGATCTAAAGTCCAGTAAAATTCCGGAAGTGCTGCAATGTAAATATTGTAGTTTCTCAAAAACTGCAGTGATTTACATTGAAAGACTAAGGGGGACAAGGACACTGCATCCAGACCACTTCAATCAGCTGAAGTGGTCTGGGTGCCTATAGTGTCCCTTTAAAGTAACCTGTACCTTATATTTGTGCAAATCACAATGCTCCCTCAATGAAGATCTGAAGAACTTGCTCAGAGCCAGAACTGCAGGCCCTGTCTGAGCCTAGAAGCAAGGAGGCTACCTCGGTTATCTAATAGATAATCCAGCTCTGCTTATATCTGTTTTCTATAACAACAGAAGAAGTTGGAAACATTTAATGTATGATATCACTTTTCAAAAACATTTAATTAATGGGGGGAAAAAAATGAACAAGGGATGACGCCCATTAAAAAAGATAGTTTCTTTCAGAAGTGATTGCTTGGGCAATTTTGTCATTAGACATTGAAATTTACAAAACTGCATGCGATGCCCAGCTGTGTCTATGCTAGGCCCTTATCTGTTTGTTTGCAGGTAATTTTAATAACCTCATTTTACAGGCACAGAGTCTTCAAGATATTTATAGATGCAATAGAATTTGGCATTAAAAATATATATATATTGTAGCATGACAGAAATTGCCAGTTGAAAGGAACTGCTTTTTTAATATACTTTGCTCTGAACATTTCATAGTACCTGCAATGCATTTTATTTTTCATAAATCATAAAAGCTTTGGGTATTTACATTTCTCCACAATGAAGTATCTGACTCATACTGTTAGACTTTAAACTGTTTCAATGTAATTGAATTAGCCTGCGTGATATTTTTTCCACTGCTAAGCCATTATTTGGTTTCCTCTTAATTTAATTTGTATTCTATTTTTTTTTTTTTATGCTTCGTACGTCTAGCGCTATTTTTATCGGTTCTTCCATCTTTATTTTATATTTTTTTCTGTTCTTAAACTTTTTTATTTTTTTTTATTTTGACAAAGTATAAATTGAGTCTTGCAATCCCTAATGTATTTTTTAACAATTCAAAGCAACCTTATAAAACTTGAGCTACAAGTGGTTCTGCCTGAAGTGTTTAAACGTTTCAGTACCTAGTTGAAAGAGAAATGAATGATGTATTTCATTGAGTTCATTTTACATCCTGCTGTGCATCGTTTTAATGTTAATCTTTCCTCAAGGCCAGGAAGCACAATGCTATCTCTGTATTTCCTTGTCTACCTAGATCATCCGAAAGCAATAGACATTGGAAAATAAATATGGAATCTGGAAAAGTTACCAATACAATACAAATCGGGGCACTAGAATTCTATAAAAAAGATGAGGGGGCTTGTATTCCTATCAATAAATGTATAGATAATGTTATAATATATGTCTCTATGCTCTTCTGCTAACTTAAAGAGCCAGTCCATGCAGCGTGCGTAGTGTTTATGGTGCCTTACTTAGGTCCTGCCAGTTGCCTGTAGCTGAATGCCGTGTTTCCAGAAGCAGCTGTTACTTAGTGCAAGGAAAAGCTGATTGGCTGAGAGCACTTAGCTGGCATTCTCAGCCAATGAGTATGGTCCTCCACAGATGGGCTTAGCTTAGTGTAGTTAACTAGACGTTTTTTGCAGGACTCTGTGGTGTCAGGCAGATGCCTGCTGGAACCAGGAAAACTTACTTCTTACTCTAGGACAGAGCCTGGAACAATAACCACTAGTTATCACGGTTATTGTGTTTGGAGTATTTCTTGTATTTTTATACCTGGGTACATTCTATGGAACCATAATGCATAATGGGGATTTACTAAAAAAAAATATAAATAAATATATATATATATTTATTTATTTATTTATTTTTTATCCTGTTTTTCATGCTTTGCAATTTATACTTTTCACTTGTCTTAAAAGAGTTAAAAGTGTTCAAACATTGTAAGAATGGGAAATGGACAGTTGTTTGCAATCTCTCTGCAAGATGTAGAGTGACTAACCAGAACCCCAGAGGTGTTTTTTGTCT
This sequence comes from Pelobates cultripes, assembly GCA_933207985.1. Lineage (NCBI taxonomy): Eukaryota > Metazoa > Chordata > Amphibia > Anura > Pelobatidae > Pelobates > Pelobates cultripes. The sequence continues at coordinate 235,692,257 of OW240916.1, forward strand.
CCATGAAAAATTGTCATAGCAAGTTACCTGCCAACACAGACTAATTCTCATGAAAGATGGGTGTCAAACAAGCCAAATGCCAACTGTAATAAACACTAAGAAAGAACTACATGTCTTAGCCAATACCCTAGTAAAATTCATTTTAGCTCAGTTATGCCAAAGAACTTTCTATAAGCAATCCTAGGAATCCCCTCTGCAGAAGAGTCAGAGCAAACTGTGCTGTCCCTGTGAAGTCTGAAGATGCTGTAATTTTCTTTGTCACCTGCAGCAGTCAAGGACTGGCATGTTGTTTTTATGACAGCTGCTATGTGGTAGGTTGGCTATCTAGCCTTAAAGCATATAACTTTGCTTAGATAGAACATTTTTATTTATTTCATCACCATAATTCTTTGTTACTCAAAAATTGCTTAAAGGTCTTCTTTGCGGAGGCCCAGCGTGCGCATTGTGCATGCACAATAGCTTAATCTCTCTCCATTAATTTACAAACTACCATCTCCTGTCCTAGAAAAGACTGAATAATGTGTTTTGTTATGCATTTAATCGGCTTCCTGCGTTGTGCTGCTTCGGCAATGTTCCCACGATGTCAGGAAACAAAACAACATGATTGGGGTGTTTAGTGGATGTCCACAAATGTCTCCAGTTTGATATATCAGCACAGGCCAGTTCTGTAATCATCTTGCACAGTGGGCAGATTGTCCGTATATATCCCAAAACAAGCACTATTGACGGAAACAAACTGTACTACAGAAATATTCTACTTGTGTGTAAGTAATATAGTGTAATATAGCAAATACATAACATTAAAGGGACAATCACGCGTCAATTTTACACTATGCTTCTAAAATGTCATTTGGCCAATAACTACAAAATATGAAATATCTCACTCAATTCCTGGCCAAGCATTGAGACCAATGGGAGGAGCACCAAGTAGTCTATGCATTAATATATACATTGTCATATGCACCCATATGCAGTGTTTCATCCATACACTGCTCGGATACATACACTGCCCTGCACTAATATTGAAGAAGGCTGTGAAAAATTGTCTTTATTGTTTAACTTTGATCTATTGTTAAATAAAAATACACGCCGCAGGGGTCTCCTCTGCACTCCCTTCCCCCCGCCATATATATATATTTAACAAAGTATTGGGACACCTGACTGTGAGCCCAACAGGGACTTTTATACATAGACATTAATGTAGTTAGTCCCCCCTTTGCAGCTATAACAGCTTCCACTCTTCAGGGAAGGCTTTCCACAAGATTGTGATGTGTTTGTGGGAAGTTGTGTCTATTGATCCAACAGAGCATTTGTGATGTCAAGCACCGATGTTGGACTGTAAGGCCTGGCTCACAATCTCTGTTCTGGTACATCCCAAAAGTTTTTGATGGTGTTGCACTTAGGGCTCTGGACAGGCCACATCAAACTCATCCCATCATGTCTTTTTGAACCTTGCTGGAATAGAAAAGGGCCTTCCCCAAACTATTACCACAAAGTTGGAAGTATACCATTGCCCAAAATGTCTTGGTATGCTGAAACATTAAGATTTCCCTTCACTGGAAGTAAGGGGCCTAGCCCAAACCCTGAAAAACAGCCCCATACCATTATCCTCCACCAAACTTGGCATGTTCTCCATGCATCCACCAAACCCAGACTCACCCATCAGACAGCTTAGACAGAGAAGAGCAATTTATCACTCCACAGAACATGTTTACAGTGTTCCAAATTCCAGTGGTGGTGCGCTTTACACCACTCGATCCGATTCTTGGTATTGTACCTGGTGATGTGAGGGTCTGACGCAGCTGCTCAGCCATGGAAACACATTCCATGAAGTTTTATGCTGATATTAATCACAGTGTAAGTATGGAACTCTTCATCTTTGGAATTAGCAGAGTGTTCGTGACTTTTAAGCACCATGCACCTCAGCACCCTGTGACCCCACTCTGTGACATTACGTGGTTCTCCACTTCGTGGCTTAGTCGCTGCTGTTCGTGAATGCTTCCACTTTCCAATAGCACATCTTACAGTTGACCGTGGATTTGTGGAATATCTAGCTTGGATGAAATTTCACAAACTGACTTATCGCAAAGTTGGCATTCTATCACAATACGACGCTTGCATTCACTGAGCTCTTCAGAACAACCCCTTTCTTTCACAGCTTTTTGTAAATGCAGACTGCGTGGCTAGGTGCTTGATTTTATACACCTGTGGCAATGGGTCTGATTGTAACTCTTGATGTTTCAAAATATCAGTGGTAACATACTTCAAATATATTATCTCACATGAATTCATAGGGGTGCCAATAATTGTGCCACACATATAATTAATATAATATATATTTTTAAAAACCTGTTGTGCTTGCAATTGTTTGATATCAATGCGAGCAGAGTATTTTTGTGTATTGTTTTAACAAAAGATCAAAAGTTTACCTATGGTGCTAATATTAGTGGCGGGCACTGTACAATGCAGGCAGAACAACTTGGGTGGCCTTAGCTTAGTATATATTGGTGTATATGGGCGTGTAGGAGCTTGTGAACAGCTTGACAAATATCTGTGTTCTACTGAGCAGAGCCGGAAGCTCCACTGCGCTAAACCCAGCCATGTAGGGCCAGTTCATTGGCTGAGAATGTCAGCTGAGCGCCCTCAAACAATTAACTATACCAAAGGCTATGGGTAGGCAACCTTCAGCACTCCAGATGTTGTGGACTACATCTGGCCTGATGCTTTGCCAGCAATACGGCAGTAAGAGCATTAAGGGAGGTGTAGTCCACATCTGGAGTGCCGAAGGTTGCCTTCCACTGCCCTAGGCCCTTCACAGTTTGACGACTCACCCTTGTGAGGGGAATGCCAGGGCACTCTGGCAACAGAACCACTACAACGGACTATAGTGGTTATGGTGCATAGAATGTTCCTTTAATGTGTATATGGACTGTGTGTAACTTTTGTTTAAAGTGTGTATGGGCAATGTGCGGGACTTGCATATAAATTGGTTCATAAAGCATAAAAAAGTCAGCTTCATAAATGGATTGCTAAAATAACATTTCTGTGGTTTTGCAGCAAAACCTTCGTACAAGATGGTGATATAACGCATTTAGACATACTGACACAGTTGCAATCTATTGGAATCGGGGCTCTCATTACACAACAGGCAAAGATTGCAGTATTGTTAGACAGTCCAGCCACCGGTAATGTCTTTTTTTTTTGTCCAGCCATGTAACCCAGAGGAACGATAGATTTCCAGATGAAATCTTATCCCAGAATTGGCACCTCTACATTACAGCACCAATCCTTCGGGGCACAGGTTCAGTGTTATTTTGTACTCAGTGACAGAAAGTGGATTTTTGAATGGTTATTTGAGAAACTTCAAGAAGCACTTTATACTGTTTTTGTTGTGTTGATTGATTGCCTGTGCTGCAACGTGAACTATTGTCTCTCTCTGCTCCCTTTTTCTACTAAAATGTTATTTTTATTACAGATTTATTTTTCTCTTACATTTTCATTATTGATCGGTAAATGTATGCATCAATATGATTTAGCAGATCTTTTCAAAATGATGAAAAAGTTCAAATAAATACCTTCATGGATTTGATTAGTGTTTTAACTCATGCCGCACTTGGCCATGTGCGATACATTTGGCAATGGGTAATGAAGGTTTAAATAGAAGAGATACTGTAATACCCCTCCTTAACGATTCACATTTTCATACAGGTCACAGTTACTGTGATGCTATTAAATATTAAAATGCAGCGTTACAGGATTTAGCACACGTTTCTTTTTTTGCTGACTGAAAGGAACAGGATCAAAATTATTTTTATTTTTTTCCTGTATCTCAGATTAGAGAATGGGGTCATAACAAATGCCTGCTTTATTCTGCTTTTTTCTTGCCCTGGGAAACAGAACTGTCCAAATAATTGTGTGAATAGAGGTGCTTTCTGAGGTTTTGGGGTATTCTTTGATAACCAAGGCTCACCGATCGATACCTACTATCCTGATCCTAACAGCCTTGTCCACTCACTGTATTTGTGAATTACAAGTCTAGTCTCTCTGTATTATCCCAGCCTTTAGGTACTAAGCAAATATTATAATAGGGACTTGTAAAACTAATCGTAGCCAACCTCTTTCTGATCTCTGATTCTAAAGTCACATAGAGGCAGATTGTATATGTGCATTTGCAACCTTTTCATATACATGATATAATAACAAGTGTTATTTTGAACATGTCCCAAATTGTATATCCACACACACACACACACACACACACACATCCGTAGTGACAGGACAATGCAGGGACCACTGCTGAAGCACTTTCTATATAGTTCTAGTGCCCAGTTCACAGACCAAGCAAGCCTAATGATGCACTTACACTGTGCTGGATGCGGGACGCCAGGGAACTAATGCAGGACGGCGAGACAGGGCCCTGAAATTGGAACTGTCACGCCAGAAGCAGATTGTTGGGAGGTATGGTTAGTGAATAGCTCTGACCGTGTTAAATATGAATGATCCATGGGTATGGGTCGGTCTGTGTGTGTATGGGTGTGGGGGGCTTCAGTCTGTATGTGGGAGGGGGTCAGTCTGTATGTGGGGGTCAGTCTGTGTGTCTGGGTCAGTCTGTGTGTGTGTGGGGGCAGTCTGTGTGTGTGTGTGTATGGGCCAGTCTGTGGGGGGGGGCAATCTCTATGTGTGTGTATGGATCAGTCTGTGAATGTGTCAGTCTGTGTGATTGTATGGGTCAGTCTGTGAATGTGTCAGTCTGTGTGATTGTATGGGTCAGTCTGTGTGTGTGGGGGGGCTCAGTCTGTGTGTGTGGGGGGGCAGTCTGTGTGTGTGTGTGTGTATGGGTCGGTCTGTGTGGGGGGGCAATCTCTATGTGTGTGTATGGATCAGTCTGTGAATGTGTCAGTCTGTGTGATTGTATGGGTCAGTCTGTGTAAGTGCTAGAGCTCCAAGAGAGAGATACCTCTCATTTTGTGACCTACTCTGTATCCGATGGATAGGCAGCCTTCTCAACCACCACAGATCTGATGGTGCCACCCCTTTCCTGCAAGGTAAGATCAGGGAAAGGGGAATATTCATTTTTATTTTTTTAAACAATAAATTAAAAATTGTGAAGCTCTTCCCTATCCCACTCTCTACACCCCCACATACAGTACACTCCCATCAACACAGAGTACACCTATGCATACACACACATAATCTCTTTACCCACATACCTTCACCCCCACACACATAAGCATACATACATGCTTCACCCATTACACACCTAATCTCATATGTATAATATAAAAACTACAGCTCTTTGATAAGCACACAATGCAACCCCAATACACATACACACTTTACAGGCTCTCTCAGAACATACACACAATCTCAAAAGCTCCTTTACATGAGCATGTGCTCACACTACAACCCCTAGTTACATGTAGTACACCATAAACAGACTCCTTTATACAAACACTTCACCACAGCTCCTTCTAAACACCGTGAAAAAGTATCTTGAATCTTCTGAAAAGGTTTTCGAGTTTCCGTGAAAAGGTGTCTTGCCTATAATAAGGAAGGCACAGTAGTGGAACTATAGGCATTGCTGGTGCTGCGGTTACAACGAGGCCCATCGAGTGCCCATGCAATTAGGGCCACCCGATGGGCATGTGTCTTCAGGTGCCCAAAACAGTTTTTGCACCAGGGCCCACTCTGTTAGTTCTGCCACTGTGCAGCAGCTTCCCCAGCACACAAGCTCTGCCCCTGCATGGAAGATCACCTCCACGTACGCAAGCTGCGTCCCCAATCTCTGACTGAGACACAGACACATTTTCTCACAATTTGCTATTTTTATTTTTATTTAAATCCACATAGCCTCCCTACCTTTGTGAGAGCTGAGTGGATCTTTCCCTGGCGTCCAGTATGTCTCCACTCAATCTTCCTGCAGTTTTGATGCTTAGTTTCCCTTTAATGTGGCCCTCGTTACCAACAATTTCTGGAGCAGGAGAGAATGGCTGTCCCTGAGCTGATTTATTAAGACGATTTACATTAATATAGTGCCTTTGACGGTCAGTGTGCTTCGGAGCCCCTAGTGTGTTGAAATCTGGTTTTCTACTATAGTTAGATCTGTTTCTAGCCACCTGCGTGTGACTTGAATAGAAATTAGAGCTGAATCTCGCTAGGATATACACAGGATAATTGAGAAAAAGACAGCAGCAGGGTACCTGATCACCCGAAGCAGACTAGGAAACAAATTTCATGCTTTAACTTTAAGCTGACAGCAGCAGAAGCTGCATTTCAGATCAATCACTTCGCCTGTCAGCCTTACAGGGTTAAATTTGTGGTCCTACACCTGTCGTACGATGCGCGTTTAGTTTTTTTAAACGTCGCTGAGAAGCACAGCATTTTCCTTTTTATTTCCTTTTCAACATCTGTGCAGGGAATCCAGTTCTCGATGCTGTCATATACTTTCCATTCGTTTAGGAGTGATGAGCTGCTTCACTGCAAATGTGTGGCAGCCACAATATTTACAAAATCTACAGCCATCCAAATGTATTTAAATCTGCCTTAGCTATATCAAATCTGAGCGTAATATGACTCAGTATACGTTTTCGAGGATATCTCTACTGTACAGACTACCATGTTTGTCGTAGAAACAAGGCTGTTTATTTTATTTGTTTAACTTATTTTGCTGTTTTCGTGTTATTTTAACTCAAAATGTATCTACTAACACTTTGTATATTCCATGACCAGTGATGATGAGACAGACAATCCCCCTGCTCCCATCTATTCACATGATAATTTGGCATGGGGGATTCTTATTTATGCAACCCCAATATGCTTGGTTGCATACTGCCATACTGTTGCTGTAGTGTGTGACATCGTAGGAAAATGAAGAAAAATGCAATAAAAGTGTTTAAAACTTAATCTGTCATAACTAATAGATTATTCACTATACCAGAGCCGTAGCTGTCTCCTTTTGCGCCTGAGGCAAGAACAGAGAGTGCTCCCCATGAT
>OW240916.1:235699349-235724793 GCA_933207985.1 Pelobates cultripes
ATTGATCTAGAGAGAGACTGTGGTACAGCATGATTCCTATCATTATATATTGATCTAGACATAGAGGGTGGGATATCGTGACTCCTGTTTGTGGGATTGAGCTGTGGGGGTAGGTGCTGTTGTCTTCATGTGGATAGGGTTTGTGAGGGGAGATAGGGGCTGTACGTGTGTGTGTGTGTGTGTCAGAATTGGGGCTGTCATGTTTATGGAGGTATGAGCAGTATGGGTGTGTTTCTGTGAAAGCGGGACTAGATTGTGTGTGATGGGTTGCAATGTGGAGAGATAGGGTAGAGGGAGATAGGGGCTCTAGTGTGGTATCCTTAAATACGGAAATCCCACATAAAGGTTTCAATTAAGGAAGTTATTTACAACAGCTGAACGATCAGAATTAAGAAAAGCCCCTTTCTTAATCTTGATATTTAAATTGTTTAGTAGATAACTCCCGTATAGCTATCCTTATTTGGGATTGCCATCTTTAAGGATAACAAATTTAGGGAGCTATAAACTAAACACATACACATTTATATACATATCAACATATAACCACAGATATGTACACACGCAACCACAGATATACACACATAGACATACAAACAATCACAGATACACACATAACCACAGACATACACATAATCACATACACAATCACAGAACCACAGTCACACATACAATCACAGACTTACACATACACTCACATAATCACAACATACACATTTAATCACAGACATAAACACATAGCTCAGCTCAGCACTAAACAGTGAATGGGCAGCTATACACCACCAAGTTAAAGTGGAAAAAATATTTTTTATGTTAGCTAAATCTTGGAGTTTTGCTTTCTGGTTGTCTACTCACCACGCTGTATTAAGGTTTGTTCACTAAATATTAAATTGTGTTGAATTTAAAACTAAATTGCTAAATTCAGGCTAAAATATTCTAAATATGTCAAAAGCGGAGTTAAAATTTTTCTAAATGAATTGTTATTCTCTACATTTTACATTTCGGTTTCTAAATAAATAAATCATTTTCATTATTGTGTGACCTAAGTTTTGAAAGGCTAACCTTTGGGCACTGTGCATTTTCTGAACTGCATTTCCCATGATTCTCAGGCAGCCTAAATGTGGTCAGACATTTTTTTTTTAATATGCTTGGCATGCTGAAAAATGTTACACCCTTTGTGCTACATGATTACCAAGTAAGAAGCTAACAGTTTTTTTCTTGTCTTCTAGATGGAAATTCGCTACGTGTACAGAAGCCATTAGCACCATAATTGCTGTCTATCACTATGACAACCAGTCGCTGCAGTCACCTTCCTGAGGTCCTACCAGACTGCACAAGCTCAGTCCCATCCGGAAAAACAGTGGAAGATTGCACCAGTCTTGTGAACGGGCAGCCACAGTATGTCATGCAAGTATCAGCAAAGGACGGTCAGCTGCTGTCTACTGTAGTACGGACTCTAACTACTCAGAGGTAACAATTCCCCCCTCCTCTAGAAACATCAGTGTGAGCAATGTATTATTAAATAAAAACTTCAAGCACCATTACCAATATTACACTCTTTTTGGTGCCAGGAATGTCTTGGCACCACCCCCCCTTTGGAAGTTGTCAAACTGTTTTAGAAGTTTTTGATATCTTATGCCGGGTACCATTTCCTGCATGCACTGTTTTTGCTGGAAAGCTGGGAAATTCTAAGCAGGAGCCTCCCTGAGCTATCCAGAGCTAAACCCTCCAGTGCAGGCTGAGTGTCATTGGCTGAGAATATAGATAAAATAAATTAGGTTCTTTGTGACTTGTAGAGACCAAGGAGTTTCTCTAAGCCTTTGTCTGTTATCAGAGTTAAATTCTTTATTTTTGTTGCAATGCATTACCATGGCTCTTCCCAAGTTAAAAGGTTAATCCAGACGTGGCATGCGTGCTCTTTTTCTAGAGGGGTATTCGCTACACCTCACTGACGAGGCCCAAAGTAGGCCGAAACAATCATCTGGCATTGCTGTGTCTCTCTCGTGGGAGAACTGCATTTCAGCTCTGGACTGCCCATACGATTGGTATCAGTCGGATAGGTTTCAGAATATGTTCTCTCTGTAATGGCACAAGTGAGCAAAAACTATTTTGAGACCTGAGTGGGGATTTACCGAAGTGCAAGCTACTGAGTTTCTCTAAGCTTCTGTCTGTTCTCAGAGTTCTCATATTCTTTGTTTTTGTTGCAGAGACCATGGAGTACCCCTGCAGTAGTGTATATTACTGGCCCGTAGAGCAGTAGTAACAGGGTGCAGCGATTGCCTCCATTGCATTGTAGTCCTTTAAAGGTCTGAGTCGAATGCCAGGGTATGTTATTCAAGTTCTAGAGTGGGAGAGTCTCTGACTGCTGAAATTACTGCCATCTTGTCCATGTGTGTGACAAATTGCATGATGAGATCCCTGGAGGCCTGATTAGGTTTTTTTGTTTGTGCACGGATCCCATAGAAGCGGTGGATGAAAAAGCTCTTGGCCTGCTTAGGTAGTAAGAGATGGTGAAAAGGGCATCTCAAAAAATGCAGTAGCTCCAGCGGTTCTAAAGTGTCTGAAATACCCAGATTTTAATATTCTTGCGGCGGTTGCGATCTTCATGGTCCTCCATATTCTGCGCCATATCAGCCGAAGTCTGCAATAAGCATTTTTGCTTAGCAATCACAGAGCCTTGTCCTACCTTTAGGTCCAGTGAGTCCTCCTCTGCAGCTCTAATTCTCCCGGTGAGGGTATGTAACTATTCCCGCAGTATTGAGATGTTAGCTTGAAATATATGCACATATATCCCCTAGAATTACTTTTATGTGACTCTGAGTAGCTGTATTATTAGATTTCTCATCGGAGGACGTATGGTGCAATCCTCCTGAGGTGGGGATCTTATCTAATGTGTCCATTGAGAGTACCTCTGCAGATGTTGAATCCTCCTCTTGCTGAACAGCCATCTTAGGTGAATCTCGCTGTAGGCCTCCACCAATGAAATCCACGATATTCTGGGATCCAGATCCCATAATAGGTTCATGTTTCTTCATAAATCCCCATATTGGCGAGTTACAAATCAAATGCCCTCCAATCAGTAAAATGACAGATTGGCTTAGTTTAAACAGCTTGTAAGTACAGAGCTCAGACTAAACACGCCTGCTTTCTTCTTTCAGCAGCTATCTCACCTTGGTTACATTTTTATGTCAACTGACTTAATTTTACAGATTTTCACATTTTCTAAGAGCAAGGAAAACATTTTAGGTGCTTATCCATGGGGATTTACATATATATATATATTTGCTGTGTTACTTTGTCAGTGTTCATTGGCAAATATTCAAGGAAAGTGGAAATATTATAAAGATCTCTTTGCTTGTAGACAGGTTCTTCCTGTGCATTTCCAAGTTCTTTGAACACATAGAAGAGAAGGTTTTGATACTCTCTGGTGGATGCTAAATTCTCAGTGTTTTAAGGTTTTTTTGCAGACACACAGATCATCAGGTTCATTCACACAGAATTTTTATTTCCAAAAAATCTGGATGTACTGTTCTCTGTGCTGATGGTCAGCTCTCTACAATCTCTGTGTACAGTACAGACATACTCTAAGGACGATGATACATGGGAAAATATTCTGTATAACATTACCTGCTTAACATTTTAAAGAAAAAGTGTGAGACTCTTGCACAACCGAGAAGTTTAGTTAGGTATGGTTTTATTTTTTTTCTATTCTGTTTTTCATGTATTTGTTTATATATATGTGTACTTGATTGATGAGGCTGTCAAGTCACAGACTGATATATAATGTAGATAATGGTGTTGAGATGCACATTTAACGTTCTATAAAGTAATGGCTAATTTGCAATACGTGATGAATTCTCAACAAGAACATTTATGTTAAAATCAATATGACTTACATGAATAACTTTTCGGTTTAAAATATAAAATGGTACATATATGCAGACTGTGGTAGAACTAACAAAGAGGGCCCTGGTGCAAGAACATTTTAGACCCCTCATATGGCAAGGTGGCCAAAAGGTTGTTCACAATCCTCATACAACTCCAACAATACGTTGCCAGCTGGGAATCTACCATTTGTCCATCCTTGCAGAGTTATACTTAGCACTGATCAATTTTTGTGTGCTTGTTTTTCTGTGGAGTATGTAACTGTGAATGTAAGGGTGTATTTGTGTGTAGTGTAGGCATTTGAATGCAGTTGTGAGGTTTTATGTACTATTGCCATTGAAAGCAGTGGTGTACTTGTGTGTAGTGTTTGCTTTTGAATTTAGGGGTGTGTTCATATTTAGCGTTGATGTTTTAATACTGTGGTATGTTTGTATGTTGAATGCAGAGATGTATTTGTGTACAGTGTTGGCATTTGAATGCTGAGAATTCTGCACATATACACTGACACACATACAGATACACAGACACACACATATAAACACAAGCAAATACACAGAAACACACACTGACACACATGCAGATACAGTTATACAGATACACATACTGACATACATATAAACACAGATACACACACTGACACACATACAGATACACAGACACACAGATGCACACACACTGACGCATGTGCAGATACACAGACACACAGATACATGCACTGACACACATACATATGCACACACTGATGCAGATACAGAGACACACAGTTAAAGGGCTGCAACTTATGACCAGGCCCATGAGGACACATGCCTGCAGCTGTATTCAGGGCCAGCCCATACATAGGACTGGCTGGGGCAATGGCCCCAGGCAGCACTTTAACAGGGGCAGCATTTTGCATTTATATGCAGCAGAGGTGGCTCTCTAAACCTTGAGGCAGACTAGCCGAGGACCCGACACAAGGAGGGGGCCTGGCGGCTTGCCTTGTGTGCTGCCGGGCCCCTCCATCAGTCTGCCCAGGGAGAGCCTCCGGTCTGCAGATCCACCAAGTGCAGAGCTGCAGACCATGTGATGAAAGGCTTGCGAGCTCCCAGAGCGTTGCCATGGGTTACCACGGCAACGCTCTAATTGGAGCTCGCGAGAACTTGGTCTGCAGCTCACACCCGGTGTAACTGCACACATGTAGAGCCTGCCCACTGGACCACCGGTGAATGGAGCACTGAAAAAAAAAAAAAGGTACGTAAGTGTGGGTAGGTTGGTCACAGCCTTCCCACAGCCTGCCCTCAGCTCACAGCCTGTCACCTCCCTCACCATGCCCCCTACAATGTCACCTTCACATCCTGTACCCCCCACTGTCACCATCATACACTGCCCCCCACTGTCACCCTCACACCCTGCCCTTCACCACTGTCACCCTCACACCCTGCACCCCCCGTTGCCCTGACACTGTCACATCACATCCTGCCCCACACTGTCACCCTGTCACTTTAACCCTCCATCCCTGCCCCTCCCACTGTCACCCTCACATCCTGCCCCCATACTGCCATCCTCACATCCTGCTACCCACCACTGTCACCCTCACATCCTGTCCCCCACACTGTCACCCTTACATCCTGCACCCTACACTGCCCCCTAAAACTGTCACCTTCACATCCTGTCCCCATACTGTCATCCTCACATCCTGCCCCCCACACTGTCACCCTTACATCCTGCACCCTACACTGCCCCCTAACACTGTCACCTTCACATCCTGTACCCACACCTTGCCCCCACACTGTCACCCTTACATCCTGCCCCCTACACTGTCACCTCCACACTGTCATCCTCACATCCTGCCCCCATACTGTCATCATCACATCCTGCCCCACACCAGTGTCACCCCCACACTGTCACCGTAACATCCTGTCCCCATACTATCATCCTTACACACTGCCTCCCACCACTGTCACCCTCACATCCTGCCTTACATCCTGCACCCTACACTGTCACCCCCACACCCTGCAAACCACCACTGTCACCCCCACACTGTCATTGTCACCCTCACATACTGCCTCCTGCCATTGTCACTCTCACACCCTGCCCCACACATGGTTACCACCACACCCTGCCCCCACAGCCTTCCTACACACTGCCCCCCTATACTGTCCCCTTCCTACGCACTGCCCTCCTATGCTGTCACCTTCTTACACACTGTCCTGCCATTCCTGCCCACAGATAAGAGGCAGGAAGGGGGAATATCCCCAATTCAATTTAAACTGCTCGCCCCCATCAGCATTTATCCAACTCTACACACACACTACATGTACTACACAGACACTACTACAGACACTGCATCCACCATATATACACTACACACACTGGCTCCACTATACACACACAGACAATATATTCAATACACACACTGCATACAATACACAATACATCCATGACACAATTACAGACACAGCATCAAAAACACACAGACGCAACATCCACTAAAACACTGAATATGATATACACACTGCATCCACTACACAAACAGACATTACATTCACTGCACACACTGCATGACATAATGGATGTTGGCGTGCTTTTGATGCAAGACTGGGGGGGGGGGCAGTATTTCATCCTTGGACCCAGGCAGCACAATGGGCTGGCCTTGGCTTTATTACACTATTTTATATTTTTCTTTCTTCTGAGACAATTTGGGAAAGAGAGAGGATATCCTTTGACATTGCTGTATAGAAGAGGGGAGTGGTCGCCCTAACAGACTAAAAATCTCTTTAAACCAGAGCTTAGTTAGTGAGTGTTGCATTGAAATTATTTTATAATCTCAATTTCTGAAGAATTTTTGCTATTATTTATGTTTGTATTTAAATGGATATACTCCTGGTTTAAAAAGGAAAGCCAATTGTCTACATTTTTTAAATCAATTTCACATTCACACTTTAAAGGACCACTATAGGCACCCAGACCACGTCAGCTTAATAAAGTGGTCTGGGTGCCAGGTCCATCTAGGGTTAACCGTGCCTGCTGTAAACATATGGGTTAATCCAGCCTCTAGTGGCTGTCTCATTGACAGCCACTAGAGGCGCTTCCGTGCTTCTCACTGTGATTTTCACAGTGAGAAGACGCCAGCGTCCAAAGGAAAGCATTGAGAATGCTTTCCTATGGACTGACTGCCCGTGCGGCTCTTGCCGCGCATGCGCATTCAGCCGATGAAGTCCGAAGAAGGAGGAGATTCCCCAGTGCCGAGGGAGCCCGGCGCTGGAGAAAGGTAAGGGATTTAACCCCTTCCTCCCACTTCATATACAAGATGAACAAATAAAAACAAGAATTTTTTTTAAACCAGTGGATGCCAATAGGTATATTTAAAAAAAACAATTGTTAGAACAAACCCAGGCTTAATAATGCACCCATGGGTCAATTCTTAAGAATTAGACGCAACTGCTCGAATGAACAGGATTTTACAAGTCAGGCAAAGAAAATAAAAGACCAATTTCTGGAAAAAATACGAAGAGACCAAACTAACAACAGCAATGGAAGAAGTGAGAAACATTCCAAGAGAACAACTATTGGTCTACAAATAAAGAGATACCAGGAGAATGAGCACAAATGAGGCACCCTTTATATGCAATTTCAATGGTTATAATAATAAAAGTGAATAAGGTAATTAAAAAATACTGCCATATTTTACAAGGGATCCAGTTCTTAAAAATCTTTTACCCACACAACCAAAAATTATTCATAGAGGTCCTGCTAATCTCAAGAGATCTCTAGTCCATAGTAGTGAGGGCCCACAAATAGCAAGACACGTTTTGAATCAGAAGAATGGCTTTTATGGCTGTGGTACATGCTTGGCATGTAGGTCAACAAAAAGCAAAAAAAGACACCTAACTAACATCAAAGAACACATTAATATAGATTATACCATCAGGGATCAACTCACATGTTTTTCAAAAGGGGTAATTTGTTTATTGAAATGCCCCTGCAATTTATTATAATATTGGGAGGACCATCAGATGTGTAAACATCAGAATATCGGAGCATGTAAGAAATATTAAAAAGGGACCCATAGTGTCTCCAACCACTTTAAGATTCATCATAATCAAAATGCAGAAAACCTGTTCTTCTGCCGTCTGAAGTCAGTTAAAGGACCAGTATAGGCACCCAGACCACTTGAGCTCAATGAAGTGGTCTGGGTGCCAGGTCCCTGTAGTTTTACCCCTGCAGCTGAAAACATAGCAGTTTCAGAGAAACTGTTATGTTTCACTGAGGGTAAATCCACTGACAGCCGTTAGAGGTGCATCCACGATTCTCACTGTGAAAATCACAGTGAGAAGACGCTGGACTTCCAAAGGAAAGCATTGAGTAATGCTTTCCTATGGTCGGTTTTAATGCGTGCGTCGGAGCTGACGTCAGAGGGGGAGGTGAGTTCCCAAGCGCCGAGGGAGCCTGGCACCGGAGAAAGGTAAGTGGCTGAAGGGGTTTTAACCTCTTCAGCCCAGCGGGAGGGGGCCCTGAGGGTGGGGGGCACCTAATGACCCTATAGTGCCAGGAAAACGAGTTTGTTTTCCTGGCACTATAGTGGTCCTTTAAAAAAGATTGGAGAGGGGGGACTACAATCAAAAAATAGTAACAGAAGAAATTAAATTAATTTATAATTTTAATACCCTAATTCCCCATGGCTTAAATTCAGACTTTGAGGTCTGCCATTTCTTCTAATTCAGATTGAATATCTATACTTATGGGCACATTATAGTCCGATTCCCTATCATCATTTTAAAGTTAATATTTTAAAGATAAATTTTTTCATTCACTTTCCCACATTATGGTGTATTTTGAAAGGTTTTTATACACAGCTCAGAGGGTGCACTATACAATTATTTATCTCCCTTGTATTAATATTTCATTGTTCTTATACAAGGAGGTGCATTATGGAATCGTCTCATATCCTTTTTTTGTAATATTTTAGTAATATTTTATTTTTTTGATTCTATTACATCCTAGAGCTGGCTTTTCATTTATTATAAATATGGTTCTTTCTAATCCAAGTGACAATTTTTTACCCACCAAATGTACATGTATTTTTATCCCATAACTGGTTTCCTATTAATACAGTATTATCCAGCTCAAGAGAACATTCTTAGTACAACTTGTGCTTAAGATGGGTATAAATTATTACTTTGTATATATGCAGATATAAGACCAACACTGCGACTTTCACGGAGGACTAAAATCCCCCAGTGGAATGCACAAGTCACTCGGCATGCATTCCACTGACGCCGACCATGCGTTCTAACAACGCAGGTCACTCCAACCGGATGTAGAGAGCACGACATCTTTATTGAAACAATGCATTCCAAGTGTGGACAGCCAGACCCGGAAGTACCCACAAGACAAGACTTAAAAGGCCGCCAAGGAGGCTCCCTACAACATACACAGACTGAGGAAGCCCCCATCATAGGACGAAACACGTATCGGACCTACTAGCCATCAGGCAGTGACTTATTTTGACTTATTTGAACTTTTTTCTTTTAACCATCAAATATTTATTTTTATTGCAAACTGTGCACTTTGTTTAATTTTATTTCATTTAATAAAGCCTTTTTATATTGGAGAGAAGCTTTTCATCTCATCTTTACTCCAGAATCTTTAAAGGCTACACGAAGACCGGCTGTAAGAAGGATGGGGACATCCTAGTAAGAGTCCCTCTGCACTACCCATGAGAGCCATATGTTAAGATTTGGCTCCATGCTTATGAGTATCTGATATTCACAATATCTCCACGTTATTTATGCTGGCAATATTGTTATGTTTTTGTTTTCCTTTATAGAATCATCAGACGTGTGTTCCACCCATTGTATGTATTTTAGACCAATGTAAATATATTTTTTTTTACCAGTGAACAGAAGACTGGCAATAAATAATTTAGTGGAAAATTCTTCTTTCTCTGTTCAAATATTTTGTGTTATGATGAGCCAGCCACTTATTTTTTAAAATGTGGTAAATTTGCAATGTCCGTAAAGGAAGTTGTTTGTTAAATAGTTTCAGGAGTCCCAGAAGTGTCACATGCAAGAATTGCCTCCGAAAGCTGCTTAGAACATTCCGCCTGCATTTTAATGCATCTTATCATTAAGTAGCTGAGATCAACTTTACATATTTTAAATATGACTTCCACACTTTGAAAGAAAATTCCTGTTCTCTGACCAACACTGTGCAAGTGGTTTAAGCTCTGTCTCAACAGTTGTCAAAAAAAACATTATAGGATTTGTAGACTTTCATGTGTGTGACCAAGATACAGTAAAGTATCTTGGTTGGCCTTATTTCTAAATGACATGCCTTCAGCCAACCGTGACTTGTAATGAGAAAAAAAAAACACCACTAATGGAAATGCTGTGTCGTGCCTGCCAAATATTTCCAAAACTTTTTGTATGAAGAAGACTGCTGAGTATAGAACTTACAACAATTTATTTAACAGTACCTGGACTTATGTTGGATCTTTCTATGCTTACAAATGCATAGGGTGACCTTCATATTTAAACCAACTTTGTGCCTGCCCAATATCTAAGATGAGCAGAGGGCTTTCCATTTCAGTGGTTCTCATGAAGAAATATGATTGGATATTGTGAGAATTTGTAAGAGCAACCTATAAAATATATATTTAACTGTGAGACTCATCAAATTGTAGCAGACTTATTTCACTTTAAGGACTTAATGGACCTCAGCTCAGGTTCAGAGATGGTCAGTTTCATATTTTGCAGAGGATTTTGGGAGGAAATGCCACAGATTGCTTGGCTGTACACACTTACTGGACACATTAGCTCAAGCATGTCAAAATCAAAGTCTAGCACGGGCCAAATAAACAAGGTTTAAGTTTGTGGGCCACAAAAAAAAAAACAAAAAAAACATTTTCATAGAAACGTAGGTTTATTTTGAAAAGTACAGTATAAAAAAAACAAAAAAAAAACAGCATCCCCTTTACTAAATCCCAGTCCCCCCCATATACCAAATCCCAGTCCCCCATTCTACTAATTCCCAGCACCCCCCTCTAGCTAACAAGCAGACTCCATTCACATTGCCACTGCCAGTATGCGACTCCGGAGTCTGGCCTCTGGTATACCCCAAATGGCGCTGTTCGCACCCTGTGCCAAAGTGGATCCACCCTCTATTTCTTGAAACCCTGTAAAGGAGCAGCACTTCGACGTCACATTGGAATGTGACATGGTGTTGCGTACCCCAGTGCACCCCCGAGTCCTCCACTGTCCAGCCGCGGCCATCGCAACACTGACCAACAAACACACTCACTGACACACTGACTGATACACACCCTCATTCACACATAGACACACTCACTGACAGACATACACAGACACACACACTGACACAGACACACATACTCACTGACAAACACACACACACACTTTACACATTCTTGCACACACTCACATCATATGTATTTATGCCTGGGGTCCAGTGGGGATCTTCTATCTGGAGATCTCCTTCCTGCTACTCACTGCTCCCTCACACATTTAGTGATGCCTGAATATGATGTCATATTCTGGCACCCGGCATCACTACAGACGGCACGCGTGAGGGAGCAGTGAGGAGCAGGAAGACTGAGCTCCTCCACCGACCTCTCTGAGTCCTGGCCAGGTAAATTTTAGCAGAGTAGGCACCTGCAGTGTGGAGAAAGCAGGTGCCTACTCTGCTTTAACACTAAGCATGTACTCGCGGCTCGCCGTGCCACAAAGATGTCCTTTGTGGGCCGCGAGTTTGACATCCTTGCATTAGCTAGTCTTTTAGATACACTCTTTTTTTTTTTTCTTCTAACGCTGCGAACATTAGTAGGGCCAGACGGCTTCTTTTTTTTTTTTTTTTTTAAGTTTTAATGTTCTATAATCGCTTTCTAATGTGCTTTTAGGAGAGATGGATGTGCTAGGCTTTTTCCTATTGAAGTCAGAAGTCTCATTGTTCAGTTACTTTGACTCTCACTAGGATCATAACATACAGTCAAGACATACATTCTTTTACATGACTGAAGACTTTAGGCATTGAATGATGTAATACACAACTGTATATTTTTCTTTAGCTTTTGCTCCATTGAGGATTACTTTCACCAATTCATTGAATAATTTGAAAGTTTACCTATTACCTGTGGGATTGTTTTACAATAAAATTATTTATTCTCTGCTTTGGCCCTCTCAGGACTGGTCTTACACATAAGGTATAGACAGGACAGAAGCGCGTACCACTCTATAGAGTGGCCAGGCTGACTCAGGAAACAGATGAAATGACTGCAAGCAGACTGTTAGGAAGCATGCATAAGACGAGGTCAAAGAGTAACAGAGAATCAGTAAAACGTGAATACAAGGCAAGCTCAGGATTACAGAAATCAGGAAAAGTAAAGCAAGTCAGAGTCAGATATCAGAAATAAATAACTACAAAAACGCACTGTTTAGTAAGATAACTAGAAGTATATATACCCTATACTGGGTTTTGATTGGTTACAGAGACATATGATGTCATAAGTGTGTGCTACCAACTGCACATCATCAATAAAATGTCAAAAAAACATAATGTACGAATAAGAGAAAGGAAAGGCATTTGTTGCCATCGAGGACGTTGGATGGATGCATCAAAGCCGGAGCAAGAGCAGAGTCTCACGTGCGCCAGAACGCAGAAGGGACTTAATGTCTCAGACACTTGTGACCCACCTGCACCACAAAGGAGTAAGTACCATAAAAGGTCCTAAATTGGCCCACTTCATTAATTGTTGGAAGCAGTAGAAAATGCAAGCACTGGAAATTATGGGTAACATGGTTTTCCAAGATTTAATGACAAACTAAGAAAAGAAGCCTGTTCTGTGTCTCCATTAACACATCAAGTGCTGTGAATTATCACACAAGTACACACTTAAGTATTCCTTGTAAGTTTTCAGCTTTTAAATAAAAATTTCAGCGTAATGTAACCAGCTCCAACACCATTGTGACCCTTAGGCAGAAATACTGAACATCACATTCATATATAATTACTACCATTTTAATATACATTAATTTACACCAATCTTTCAACTTCTATAATCTAGTTCAGAGATATTAGTATGCTCCCTTCTCACACAGTCAAACACTGTATCCCCTTCCTGTTATTTATCATAAACCTGCCACGGGCTGTAATTACTACTGTAAGTGACCGATGTTTTCACTTACTTTGCAATGGGTTTGGATTTGTGTCCTGTGTGTTAATGGAGACTGCAAAGGAAAGACATGAGGAATAGATGAGAATGCAGTTCCAGTAAGCTACATGGTCACTTGATATCACATAATCCCTGTGCCCCACACGCATATAATGTCTCTGCCTTCTGTCTATGACATACAATTATTACAGAACCTAATAAAAAGTCCTGATTTTGGGCCACCACCTGCTGCCACAGTCTATTTACTCTTGAGTCCAACTGTTGGAGACACCAGAGAAAAGTTTCATAAATGCCCCCCACACACACACACACACACACTCCCTTATCTATGCATCATATTACTGACACTTTTCGCAAGCCCCTGTTTCATATTTTCTAATTTTGTGAATTATGATATAGTATTGTACCGGAGGATTGGTGGAGGCAGATGTGGTTCCTATATTCAAAAATTATTCAAACTTCTTGCCTGGAAATTATAGACCATTGAGCTTAACTTCTGTTCGTGGGAAAGTATTTGAAGCCTTATTAAGTGATAATATTCAGGGATTAATTGGGAAGAACATTGTTATTAGCAATAATCAGCATTTATTTTTAAAGATAGGTTGTGTCAAACTAACATAATTGCATTCTACGAAGAAGTAGTATAGATCAGGGTGTCGCAGTGGATGTGATATACTTGGATTTTGCAAAGATGTTTGATGCAGTTCCTTTACAACAGGTTATTTGTTCTTGGGTAGAACTAGTGGCGTACTAAGGGGGGGTGGGGGGGAATTTCTGCCTGTAACTGTGTGTGTTACTGTCTGCGTGTGACTGTCTGCCTGGAACTGTGTTTGTGTGAATCTATGTGTGTGTGTGTGTGTGTGTGACTGTCTGCCTGTGACTGTGTGTATGTGTGTGTGTGACAGTCTGTGTGAGTGAGACTGTCTGCCTGTAATTGTATGTGTGACTGCCTGTAACTGTGTGTGTGACTGTCTGCCTGTAACTGTGTGTGAGAATCTGTGTGTGTGTGCATGTGTGACTGTCTGCCTGTAACTGTGTGTGTGACTGTCTGCCTGTCACTGTGTGTGTGACTGTCTGCCTGTGACTGTGACTCTGTGTGTGTGTGTGTGTGTGTTGCCAATATTGTTGTGTAAAAAAAATGAATTATATTGTAAGATGATGAGCAGGGGCTTTAGAGGGAGAGGCAGGGTTTTCTGGAAAGGTGGGTGCAGGGGATTTGTAGAAGGAGACAGAGATTTTGTACATGGGGGGCTGAGCAGGGGATTTGTGGAAGGGGGGTGCAGGGGTTTTGTGGGATGGGGGCAGGACATGTGTTTTGTAGAAGGAGACAGGACAGGGTTTTTTCAAAGTTTACACATTTGTGCAATTTATAAAAAGAAAACATTTTAAAAATATTGCGGGTGTTTTTTACATTTTTATTTTTACACAGGATCCGCCCTGGGTGCCAAATTCTCTAGGTACGCTCCTGGGTAGAACATTGGCTTAAAGATAGAGTATAGAGAGTTGTTATTTTCAAACTGGGCAAAAGTGGTATCCCTCAGGGCTGTGTTTTGGGACCGCTTCTACTTAACATATTTATAAATGATTTTGAAATAGACATTGCAAGACATGTTTTGGTGATTGCAAATGAACTCTGTAAAGTGATACAATGTGAGCAGGATATTGCTTTTCTTAAATAGATTGAGGGACTGGGCACTCAAACAGCACAAGATTAAATTGAAAGCAAATAAAATGCAGTTATGCACCTCAGGATAAAGAATGCACAAGCAACTTGCACCCTAAATGGTAGTGAATTAGGGATGACAACATACGAGAAGGATTTGGGAATTTTATTACATGACAGGAGGCTTTCAGTGTGGCGGCAGCCATCTTGGATCTCGCGGCTCGCGAGACCCGCGGCCGCCATCTTGTGGCATCACCCACTCGGTCTGCCTCAGTTCTGGAGGTCTACAGCCACATCTCTCCTTATGCACAGTGCCTTTGATACTACATTCAAGGTAAGATTTTTTTCTTTATATCCTTGGCATATCTACCTTATGTTTATTTATCTGTACACAACCAATTGATCACTTATATCCCCTTACTGTTTCAGATTCAACTTCCACTCCCATTATCCTTATCCAGGCAGGGGTCCCCACAGAAAGTCTCTGCTGCTGCTGTAGTATATGTGCACTATAGGGCTCAATACCCTGCCTATCAGCGCTCTACTGGTGTAATCTCTGCATACTGGGTGCTGCCCAGAGTAAAATCCCAATACATCATTTACACCCTGCTGGGGTGATATACATTTATATATATATATATATATATATATATATATATGTATTACTGCTGGTACTTATTGTTCCTGAGCTATTCCACCCTGCTGGGGTAATTAGTACTGCTGGTACTATTCTCAGAACATTACCCTGCTGAGGTTATATCTGGTACTGCTGGTACCATAACTACTGTAGGATCATCTCCTATTATTGACCCCTGCCTCAACTGCCCTCTTATCAGTGCCAAGTCCTTGCCTACATTATGGAAGAGTCTCAGCCTACTCCAGTGGACTTTCAGTCCATGGTTAATGCAGCGGTGGCCGCATCTATGGAGAAGCCCCTATCCCACATGATGACTATTCAACCTGAACACTCCAGGCCATCAAATCCACGCCGCACACGCCAAGATACTGAGCCTGAGGACTCCGAAACCCAGACCAAGGACAACACCTGGGTTAGCAAACGCCACTGGAAAAGGGAGAAGGACCCCAAACCGAGCAAGGGCAAACACCCCGCTAAGAAAAGCAAAACGGCGGCCACCGTCACCCCTGCCCCTCTCCAAGTGTTCTCCTCAGAGGAGGAGGAAGATATTGATGACACTGTGGCCATACTGGATGAATGGCAGGTTAACGCATCTCAATCCGATGATGCCTGGGGCTCAGAATCTAAACCCTTTCATACAGGGGATTCAGATTCATTCGCTGCAGAATGGCAAGGGACGGGGGACACCTCCCTGCCACAGGACGAGGCTATTCTGGACCCTATGGGCCAGGTGCTCTTTGACCCACGTAACATCAGACACCCTCGCTCGACATACTGGACACCTCTGGAACACCTCGCTAAATGTATGCACCTATGGCTGCGTAAACCTATGGACAAGGTAGTCCGCAACCGATTGAAGTCGGAATGCCCCCGCCCTTCCCTACCAGATCAAGTAGCCCTGACACCTGAATTTGACCAGGTAATCACTAACCTTCAAGAGTAGAGGTGGTCACAACCCCCGCCGCGGGGTGGAGAGGGGATTCAAAGGAGTCCAAGACAAGCTACTAGATACCTCCAGACCCCTCTCCCGCATCATGTACCTGGCAGACAATGCCTTCCAACGAGCAGACCAGTTCGATGCCGACATGGTCAGGGAATGGGCTCACGATATCTGCGAATGGGTTCAACGCGGTTTTTGTTTCCTTGTAAACGCAAATGTGGCCCTCTCATCTGGAGTTGGGCACCAAAGAACTCGGACCTCTGGCACAGGGCAAATTATTTGGAGACCTATTCCTAAAGGAATTGAATCGCCATGTGAACGTCTTTACCTCACTAAGTAAAGTTCAAACGTCAATGAGGAGGGTCTTCAGACAATACACCTTTATGGGTGTTTTTGGACGGGCTGGCCGCCACAGGGGCGTGCTGCCAGCCGTTTCTGGCCATCAGGCCCCCGATCCTCAAGACCTCAACCCTTCTACCCGGAAGTGGGATACCGCCAACCTTTCACCTACTCAAGCGGTTCGGACAGAGGACACAGTACCCGTCGACGTGGCAGATCCTGCTTCGCACCAGGTAAGCTACCATCTACCTCCGATCACCTTGCATGCAGGTCATCTCTCCCTTTTCTTTCAGAACTGGACGACCATTTTGTCAGACGCTTGGATCCTTTAGACGGTACGAGGATACGTCATAGATTTCGTCACCACACCTTATTAAGAATTCCCACCACGACCGCTCAACCGTTCGGCAGAGGACACCAGACTCATCCAAGTCGAACTTCGTGAACTCCGCAACAAGGGCGTGATAGAACTCGCCCCGGACTCCGGAGGGTTCTTCAGCAACAACATCTTAGTAAAAAAGAAAACAGGAGACCTCCGGCCGGTCATAAACCTCCGTACACTCAACACCCACGTGGTCTACCGCCACTTCAAAATGGAGGGAATTCACCTCTTACGGGACCTCCTGCAGGACAGCGATTGGTTCACAAGATTGGACCTTGGACCTAGATGCCTACCTTTCAGTACCAGATCACGCCAATAGCAGATGTTTTCTCCGCTTCATGTGGTACGATCGACCATGGCAATTCACCTGCCTTCCTTTCATCCTCATTTCGGCCCCATGGTGTTTCACCAAACTACTGAAGCCGGTGGTTACTCATCTGCGCGCAAGAGGAATTCGGTGCATTATATACCTGGACGACCTCCTGCTCTTCTGCTCCGTCAAGTCAAGACTTAGACTACACACACGTTTTGCCGTGGATCTCCTAGAGTCCCTAGGGTTTACGGTAAACGATCAGAAATCGGCTACAACTCCATCCCAAGCCATACAATTCCTGGGGTTCGAGATCGACTCAGTCTCCAGCACACTCCGCCTCCCGACAGCCAAGATCTCTACTATTCGGAAGGAAATCCGCAAGACACTCCGGTGCCGATCGGTCCCTCTACACAATCTCATTCGGATTGTGGGCCTCCTATCGGCATCCATCCAAGCCATCTTCCCGGGACCACTCCACTACGGTGCAATGCAATGCCTCAAGGCATCCTTCCTCCGCCGAAATCCCACCCACGACCAACCAGTACTGATTACGGCAGAGGTCAGGGAGGAACTTCAGTGGTGGCTAGACAGCATGCAGGCCTGGAACGGCCGAGCTATATTAGGGAAAACCCCAGATTTCGTGCTGGAATCGGACGCCAGCCTTTGAGGGAATATCGACAGGGGAGCCTGGACTTCACAGGAACTCAACCTACATATCAACTGTCTCGAACTCCTGCTGGGTTCCTGCGCCATACGAAGCCTGGCAAGGGACAAATCCGATTGTTGCATTCTCCTCAGGTTGGACAACATCTCCGCCATCCGCTATGTCAATCACCTAGGCGGAGCTCGCTCACGACTCCTATCCGAACTCACGAAAGAAGTGTTCGACTTCTGCTTTCCACACAACATCTCCCTCAAGGCGGAATACCTACCAGGGGAGTCGAATCTCACAGCCGACTGGTTCTCTCGCCATTGGAGAGACGGCAGCGATTGGATGCTGGACCCAGAGATCTTCACTGTCCTCTCGCGAATGAGAGGACCCTTCCATGTGGATCTCTTCGCGTCCTGCAACAACAGACAAACCCCAGACTTCTTCAGCTGGCTCCCGGATCCGGAATGCAAAGGGGTGGAAGCCTTCATACAGACTTGGCCGCCCTTCAGCGCCTACGCATTTCCCCCATTCACTATGATAGCGAGGACTCTCCATTAGGTACACCAGATTTCTCTGCTTCTGATTACCCTCCTATGGCAGAGTCAACCGTGGTTCCCGGATCTTCTAGCACTATCTTACGCAGACCCGCTCTTGCTACCATCCCACCCTACTCTCCTCATGGACCCGAAGGGGAACCCTCACCCACTTATGCTAGAAGAGAAACTCTCCCTGGTGGCTTGGACTCTTTGCGGGGTACCTGGCAAGTCGGCGAACTATCGCAGACTGCTAGGGACCTCTTATGGGATTCATGGGCACCGGGGACGAGATTATGCTACCTCTCTGCTTGGACCTCCTGGTCCTCTTGGTGCATGGAATGGACCTCGATCCACTTCTGGCACCTATTCCTGCCATCTTGAATTTCCTGTCGTTGCTTTTTGCAACCGGGCAATCATATCGAACGATCAACGTAGTTCGATCGGCGATCTCAGCGGCCCATATTCCTATCCAAGGGATTCCGGCGGGTAAGGTTCTTTGGTATGTCGATTACTGAGAGGTATACGGATCAAACGTCCCCCGGGCCTCAAATACGCTCACCTCTGGGACGTGGACCTCGTCCTCACTTTCTTAAGAGGATGGCCGTCTAACGACAGACTTTCACTCCGCCAACTTTTGGCCAAGATGCCGATTTTACTCTGCCTAGTCTCATTTCGCCGGGTAGCCAACGTTAGGGCCTTTGAAGTCGATGCCTTTTTGATAGATCCCAAATGAGTCACCTTCCATATCTCCCGACGCACCAAATCGAACTCCACCACCATTTTTTACCCCTTTTTCGTTGCAGATCCTGAATTATGTGTGGTTGCAACCTCAGGCAGCTACATGACGGCTACCGCCTCTCTCCGCCCGACTGCCTCCAGCCAACTCCTGATTTCCTATGTCAAGCCACACAATCCAGTCTCCTCTACTACCTTTGCTAGATGGGTACATTGGATTTTGTCACTGGCAGGCGTGGATGCCCCTTTCGGGGCTCATTCAGTGAGAGGCTCGGCTGCTTCTTTGGCCTACGCAGCCGGAGCATCACTATCAGACGTCCTTCGCGCGGCTGACTGGTCCCGCGAATCCACTTTATGGACCTTCTACTTTAGACCAAACTCCTGCGCGACGTTTTCTTTGTTACATCAGTGTTAAAAATGCAAAATACGAAGCCTCCTGTCATGTAATAAAATTGATGATTATGCTAGCTTTAGTGTACTAATAGTCTTAATTTTAAAAGGACAGGAGGCGAGTATTTTCCCACCCATACCCACCCCTTTCAGTCTTCAAATATATCTACGCTGCTCCTTCTTCGGATTCCTCTATCCTACTTTATGAAGCTAGCTTTTTCTATCTCTCCCTTCATTATCCCGATTATCCAACGTTTATTGTGTATTTCTCGTAGGTCATGATACTTATACCTTGTTGTTGTACTGTAGGGAGAGAAATATCGATTAATAGTATACTGTCATTTGCAGATGCCTTCTTTATTTTTCATGGTCTTACGACTAGTACCTAACCTATTCCACGTTCTCGTTTCATCGTAATTCCACTTGGACCTACGATTACCTTCTATGTGGACTATCCCAAGTTTATCCTACGTTCCCCATGGATTATCCTAATTCGTTTGGATTGATTCTCCTATTACAGACCCAAGACTGGCTTTGATTCAGAATTGTTTGAACTTTGTCCGTCTGCGATGTCGCTAGTTGAAAGAGGAGGAGCCTGTTCGCTGGGAATACTATGCCTCCTACTGTTTTTTGATTGGTTCTTACTATCCCTTTCTTTACTGCTATGGAGTTTAGTAAAGAGAGTTATGCAAAATACTCACCTCCTGTCCTTATTAAAATTAAGATTATTAGTACACTAAAGCTAGCATAATCTTCAATTGTTATAGACAACAAACTAGACAACAATGTGCAATGTCAATATGCAGTTGCCAAGGCCAGTAAAGTATTGTCATGTATAAATAGGGGCATTCATTCTCAGGATGAAAATATAATTTTGCCTCTTTCTAAATGACTGGTAAGTCAACACCTTGAAAATGCTGTGCAATTTTGGGCACCTATTCTAAAGAAGGATATTATGGCACTAGAAATAAAATGAATGAATCTCTGAATCACTTTAGTTTTTAAAAACAGCACCTCAGAAGGGATATGATTATTATACAAAGTATACATTATACAAATATATTCAGGACCAATACAAACCATTAAAGGACCACTATAGGTACCCAGACCACTTCAGCTCAATGAGTGCCAGAGAAACTGCTATGTTTACACTAGGGTTAATACAGCCTCTGGTGACTGTCTCACTGACAGCCGCCAGAGTCGCTTCGCGCTTCTCACTGTGAAAATCACAGTGAGAAGACGCTGGACGTCCATAGCAAGGCATTCGGTGCTGACGTCGGCAGAGGGAGGAGAGTTCCCCAGCGGCGAGGGAGCCCGGCGCTAGAGAAAGGTAAGTGTTTAACCCCTTCAGCCCCCTTCAGCCCAGCGGGAGTGGGACCCTGAGAGTGGGGGGAACCTAAAGACGCTATAGTGCCAGGAAAACAAGTTTGTTTTCCTGGCACTATAGTGGTCCTTTAACTGGAAATCAATTCATAAACAGGACTATACGTAAGACACACATTTAAACTGGAAGACAGGAGATTTAGTCTAAGGCAGGGGTTCCCAATTAATTTTTCCTGTGGAGCCCTTTGACACAATGCGCTAACAACGTGGAACCCCAAAAGATTTTTGGCGCCATAGCGCAGATAGTAAACAGATAGTAGTACTTAGGAGCAGGTGTGCTTTTGTGTGTATAGTTGGTGTTTGTATATAATGTTAGCGTTTTGATACAGGAGTGTGTTTGTATGTAATGTTTGCATTTGCAATGTTTGCATTTGCAGGGGTACGCTTGGATGTAGTGTTAGCTTTTAAATGCGAATGTACATTTGTGTGTAGTATTAGTGTTTGAGTGAAGAGTGTGTTTGAGTGTTTAAGTGTTTGTTTATAAATTTTACTTTTGAATCCAGGGGTTTTTGTATGTAATGTTTGTGTTTGCAGGAATGTGTTTGCATGTTGTGTTGGTGTTTGATTGCTGGGATATATGCACATATACGCGTCTGATTGCTGGGATGTATGCACATATGATTGCTGTACATATGCCACGTACGTACATACACAAAAAATTAACACAGAGACACACATATAAAAATATTGACACAGACACATAAATTTGTATACACACAGACACAAAGATACACACCTTGACACATGCACAGACCTTGACACACAGATACACACTGGCACATACACACACCAATACACACATACTGACATACACACACACTCAGATACACACGGTGACACATACACAAACCTTGACACGCAGATACGCGCACTGACACACAATCAGACACACATACTCATTGACAGACACACATACACACACATTGACAAACACACACACTGACAAACACACATACACTCACTGACAAGCACACATACAGTCTCACTGACAAGCACACATACACACTCACAGATAAACACACATACACAAACACTGGGGTCCAGTGGGGTGCTGGGCTGAGCGGCTGGCGTGCAGGTGGCGAGGAAGCAGTGTTCTTCCTGCTCAGATCCCTTGCGTGCCTCTTAGTGATGCCGGGACCGTACTGACGTCATATTCCGGTTCCAGCATCACTGCGGTGCGCATGAGGGAGCTGAGCAGGGGAGAGTGCTCCCTCGCCGTCTACCTCAAGCAGCAGCACCCGACCGGGCCAAATTGCGGTGGCCATTTTGTTTGCCGAAATTACAGTGGAACCCCATTTGTGTTCTTGCAGAACCCCAATTGGGAAATGCTGGTCTAAGGCAAAGCAAATAATTTTTTACAGAATGAATAATAAGGATGTGGAATTCTCTGCCTGAGAAAGTGGTTTTATCAGAGTCTATACAGATGTTAAAGCAGTAATTGGATTCATACTTGAAAAAACATAATATTCAGGGGTATCTTTAATTAGTATTTTTCATTAGTGGGGCAATAGCTTTTTGATCCAAGTAATGATCTGACTGCCATTCAGGTGTCAAGAGGGAATTTTTTTCCTAATTTTCTGCAAAATTGGAGGCACTTCAAACTGGGATTTTTGCCTTCTTATGGATCAACAGCAAAAACAAATGTAAGAAATGCTGAACTTGATGGACATGTCTCTTTTCAGCTGTCTAGCAAGTCAAAACTGAAGGAAATTCTGTAAAAGACACCATGAGGGATAGGTATCTTAAATTATAATGGATAACTTCTGAAATAACTTAAAAGGTTAATAAAATCCACCTTGTGCTGTCAGCTATACAGCCCCTTAAATGTGAGCCCCGCAGGGACGCATGGATTGGTAATGTTACTCTCAAGTACACATTTTTCATAAGCTTTCTTTGTAAAAACTGGGATGTGCTCTAGACCTGTCTTTAGTTTACAATTAACTCACAAGATACCCCAAAACAACTTTAGCATAATAAAGCTATTTTAGTGTATATATCATTGTCTCACTGCTTAATTCTCTGCCATTTAGGAGTTAAATCGGTTTTGTTCCTGTCCATGCAGCCCTAGCCACACCTCCCCCGGCTGTGACTCACACAGCCAGCTTGAAAATATGGTTTCAGATCTTACTTACTTTAGAAGTTTTTATCTTCTGCTCTGTAAATTAAACTGTAATATACACACAACAGGCGGCTCCAGAAGGCCATTAACAAAGCAGGATATAAGGAATTCTAAATTAAACAGACTGTGCAATAAAGGAAGTTTATACAATAGATTTCTCTTGACAGGAAACTTTTAGAAAGGCTGTGCAAGTCACATGCAGGGAGGTATGACTAGGGCTGCATAAACAAAGTAATTTAACTCCTAAATGGCAGAGAATTGAGCAGTGAGACTGTATGGGCATGATGATTAATTAAGCTAAAATAATTTTGGTTCCTATAGTGTCCTTTTAACTAAGCAACCTAGTAGAGCTCGTGGTGCAATTGTTATGTGACAGAGAGGGTTTACTCAGAAAACATTGTAGTGAATAAAAATATGAATTTCAATATTCATGTTAAAATACCTGGGGGGTGGGGAGGGGATTTCCAACTTAGCTGTAGTCACAGGGTCACCTGAAATGTAAAAATTCAGTTTTTACTCTGCTGCCATTCACCGTGAATAAACATTAAACAAGCCCTGTCCCTGTCTTTAGTCTCTGCATAATATGCAAAGAGCTCCAACAGTGACATTGCCACCAAGTACCTGGGGTTGCATGGGATAGTGAGTTATACTTACCTGAGCCTGTCCATCACCATTCTCTTTTGTCAGGTCCTCTTCAGCTGCTGGCACCACCAGAAGCCAACGTCAGCGTTGTACTCTCACGCAGATGCAAAAGTATAACATTGAAGTCTATGGAGGATTGCACAATCCTTAATCGACAGAGCCTTTTTCCCTTAGCCATCACAAGTGATAGCTGAAAGGTTGACATGCTTTGACTAGGCTTCACTCCCCCCTTTTTGTCAAGAGGAAGAAAAATAGTCTCAGTGTTTTGTAATCTTTGTCTCAGTATATCTTTTGAATGGATTGGAATTTCAGTAAAATTCCAACACAGTTAATATATTAAATAAAGATTGTATAGAAACATAGAAACATAGAATGTGACGGCAGATAAGAACCATTTGGCCCATCTAGTCTGCCCAATTTTCTAAAAACTTTCATTAGTCCCTAGCCTTATCTTATAGTTAGGATAGCCTTATGCCTATCCCATGCATGCTTAAACTCCTTTACTGTGTTAACCTCTACCACTTCAGTTGGAAGGCTATTCCATGCATCCACTACCCTCTCAGTAAAGTAATGCCTGATATTATTTTTAAACCTTTGTCCCTCATTTAAGTATGTCCCTCTCTTGTTGCATTTAGTAGTTTTTCTTCTTTTTAATATAGTCTCCTCCTTTACTGTGTTGATTCCCTTTATATATTTAAATGTTTCTATCATATCCCCCCTGTCTTGTCTTTCCTCCAAGCTATACATGTTAAGATCCTTTAACCTTTCCTGGTAAGTTTTATCCTGCAATCCATGAACCAGTTTAGTAGCCTTCTCTGAACCCTCTCTAAGGTATCAATATCCTTCTGAAGATACGGTCTCCAGTACTGTGTACAATACTCCAAGTGAGGTCTCACCAGTGTTCTGTACAATGGCATGAGCACTTCCCTCTTTCTACTGCTAATACCTCTCCCTATACAACCAAGCATTCTGCTAGCATTTCCTGCTGCTCCTATTACATTGTCTGCCTACCTTTAAGTCATCAGAAATAATCACCCCTAAATCCCTTTCCTCATATGTTGAGATTAGGACTCTATCAAATATTCTGTCTGCCCTTGGGTTTTTACGCCCAAGATGCATTATCTTGCACTTATCCACATTAAATGTCAGTTGCCACAATTCTGACCATTTTTCTAGTTTACCTAAATCATTTGTCATTTGGCTTATCCTCCTGGAACATCAACCCTGTTACATATCTTAGTATCATCAGCAAAAAGACATACCTTACCATCAAGACCTTCTGCAATATCACTAATAAAAATATTAAAGAGAATGGGTCCAAGTACAGATCCCTGAGGTACCCCACTGGCGACAAGTCCAAGCTTCCAATATATTCCATTAACTACAACCCTCTGTTGCCTGTCACTCAGCCACTGCCTTACCCATTCAACAATATTTGAATCCAAACTTAAAGATTGCAGTTTATTGATAAGTCTTCTATGTGCAACAGTGTCAAAAGCCTTACTGAAATCTAGGTAAGCAATGCCTACTGCACCACCCTGATCTATAGTTTTAGTTACCCAATCAAAAAAATCAATAAGATTAGTTTGGCATGATCTCCCTGAAGTAAACCCATGTTGTCTCTGATCTTGAAATCCATGTGTTTTAGATGTTCATCAATCC
>OW240916.1:235731845-235761661 GCA_933207985.1 Pelobates cultripes
TTAAATGCCTTTTTATTACTATATTATTTTCTTTTGGCTAGCAGCTTCTCTGCTGCTAGTCACATGATATCCGGCTGCATAAAGAAAGCTAGCTGAGACCCAGCTGATTCTTGATAACAATTATTACTTCAGTGCTGTGAAATGCAATGCAGAGAGCTCATGTCAATATGAGCATGATCTCCCCAAACATTCTTCCCTGTAAATCAGCTCATGTCTAAAGCCAGCTTTGTCTTATCTCCTCTACCCATTTCCTTTATCACATTCCTTGTTCACACAGAGTAAAATGTAACTGTTTCTGCACTGATGACTGGTAGCTGATCTGTTTCCATTCATACTGTCTTTTTATTTTGAAATTGACACTATGAATAGCCCCCATATATAGTGCAAGAAACAGTTAGTATGTGCATTGTGTGCTCAAGCATTTCACAGGGGTGGAACGAAATAGGGGAGATATAACTTGGAAGGCAGTGTCCAGGAGATTAATTTATACACAAGAGAATTGAGAGCCAGTCTGTGAAAATAACTTTAATATGCGGATTCTTAATGTTACTAATTGTACCGATAGCAAACTGAAACAACAGTCATGAATTGTGAATGGGAGACAACTCAACATGATATTCACGATGCCAATCTGTTTCCCATTCATAAAACTGTTAATTCAGTTTGCTAATCGTATTATAAGTACCAATAGTAATCTGGAAACGGTACTCGTATTGATAAAGCAAAAGCAAATTAGATCCTGGATTAAAAAGAAAAGAAATTCACACATACAGACAGTTGCAATATTTACAACGTGTGTCCCTTCTTCCAGTCGGCATACTCCCTGTCTCCCTGCAGCGTAGTCACTACTTATGGTGGCTGAGTTTGATATATACTGAAAGGCAGAGGCCAGTCTTGGAGCAAAGTGAATTAAAAAAGGGGGGTGGGGAATGTGAGGAGGCAGGCTGAAGAAACCTGCAAAACAGGTTATTCCTTAAAACTACATAGAATTGAGCAATGACAATAATACAGCATGTATATGAAGCCAAGCTGTATTGGTGCCCATAGGGTCCCTTTAAGTATGTTTGCTTTACATAAATTCATTGTAATATCTGTGTTTCATATAAGTTCAAAAGGTAGTTTGACAATGGACAATTATTACCTAGAGTACCTTTATCTACATTTTCTGATTCATATCATGGGATTTTATGGTACAGTTTGAACTTGGTATATAATAGACCACTTGATGTATTCATCAAAAGAGAAAATGTCTGGAATGATCTAATAATGTCTGGTCACATGTTTTAACAAGTTAATCCTATAAGTATTTTATATGTGGATGAGAGTTACTTCTATGCATCAGTACACACAGTATAAATGTACAAAACCATAAACGCTACAGAATATGATACTGGAACAGAAAATAAGAAGTTGCTGTGATATGATATATTTTCATTAAAAAAGTAGCAAAAAAGTCTTCAAAGTTTGCATTCACTTAAAAAAAGGTACCCAAGTAATTTTGGAAGTGTGTACTATATAATAACATTCACTACAGATCAGCGAACACAAAGCTGACTTAAAGTAAAATTTTAAATGCACTTTGTTTTCATTTGAATTTCTGGCAATTTACACTTTAATGATAAAACCTGATAGCCTAGTAATTACATTGAAAATTGTACAAAAGAAACATATCCATCACGATCTGGGCTGTGATCAGAAATTTTGGGATACTTAAAGGACCACTATAGTGCCAGGAAAACATACTCGTTTTCCTGGCACTATAGTGCCCTGAGGGTGCCACCACCCTCAGGGTCTCCCTCCCGCCGGGCTCTATGGTGAGGAAGGGGTTAATCGGGCGGGGAGCTCTCCTCCTTCTCTCCTCCTCTTCGGCTGAATGCGCATGCAAACGGAATACCAAGAAATGTCCCGGTGGGGCCGCAGCACTTGGGGCCAGGGAGAGAGCCCTAATGCCTATAACTAATATAATTTGGTAATAGAGGGAGAGGTGGATGGGGTGAACAGCGCGTGCCTCGGCAAGGTAGGAAGGGGGAGTAACGTTTTTATAGGACCGCTAACTCCTCCCACAAATACAGGCCTTCGGCCTTAAACTTGTGGTCGGTTAATATCGTAACCATGAAATAACTTGTGTTTGGAATTAAGTCAGTGTGGTGTGCCGAAACCGACGCAGGGGGTAGGCCTGTAAAAGGGGGCAAAAAAAAAAAAAGCAGGAAAACACACTATTTGCAACATGATCATAAAACTTAGATTTGCTTTACCTTACCTCTTTCCCATTGCACAATGTATCTGGACGATATAGCTGATTCCCAATTAACCTAATTTATCATGTGTACTGGTGTACTGCTACGGGATGCGATTGAAACGGCCCTTACTGAACGGATGTTTGAATAAGAGGCAATAATTCTGCCTGGTGAGTTGATGACACCCGGAATTCTCATTGATGGTTATATGTTATTTGTGGCGTGATGAACCAATTACTTAAACCTTGATATCGTTATAGGGTAAGCATTCTAAGCAAAGGGGTATGGTTTGAATTGGCTGTCAGAAAGTGGTACTGTATGTCTGAATAGGTAGAGTTTGCTATTGTATGAAAATTTGGATGAAGGTGGTAAAATGCGTCAAATTAGACCATAATTTGAATTGTACGCTTGTGGACGTTGGATTCCACGGAGAACCCTCGAAGAATGGTTCCATTGTAAGTACTCTTAGTGTTAGCAGATAATGCCAATCATGGCAAGTGGTTGCCATGCACCAATATCCGGGCTAGACCGTATTAGAGCGTTGAAATGCGGAGTTTGGGTTGGGTGTTTGGCAGTAGGGTGAGGAATGAAGAAT
This sequence comes from Pelobates cultripes, assembly GCA_933207985.1. Taxonomy (NCBI): domain Eukaryota; kingdom Metazoa; phylum Chordata; class Amphibia; order Anura; family Pelobatidae; genus Pelobates; species Pelobates cultripes. The sequence goes on from OW240916.1 coordinate 235,734,678, forward strand.
TCTTAATTAATGATGGGGCAAAGCGTCTGTCGCAAATTTGGAGTAGCCTGTGATGCATTCCTGAAAGAGGAAGAACTGAAAGTGACCGGTAACCAGGACGGCCCGCGAACTAGCTTCACGATGGTCAATGAAGATGCTTGTCCCGTATGAATATGTGTCGCGGACTGTCCTGTTGTTGGTATAACCTTTAGCTCTCATGCCCGACCAGGATTCTTTACGTGAATGCAGCCGCCACTTATCAGGTAAGTTCGACAAAGGCCGGTGATTCGCAAAGGATGGTAGACCGAGTCTCTTTGGCTAGCAATCCTCAATCAATAGTTTGTAGGTTGCTGCAACCCAGTGTTAGCGGCAGCATCTGTACGTGATACTGGGAATTGGTCAGATCCTGGTGGGATAAACTTAGAGAACACAATCCAGGGTTCTAATGACTCTTACCACATGACCAGGTCTGCCCTTGCCAGAGGATCAAATATTAATCTCCGTCAGGCAGACTTGGTAATAGGCGTAACAGTAAATGAATGATCTCCCCAGAGGGATATTGCGCATAGTGAAGTTCCAAGAACCCAGCAATGATTGCAGGTCTTCTAATACAGGGAGTGCAGAATTATTAGGCAAATGAGTATTTTGACCACATCATCCTCTTTATGCATGTTGTCTTACTCCAAGCTGTATAGGCTCGAAAGCCTACTACCAATTAAGCATATTAGGTGATGTGCATCTCTGTAATGAGAAGGGGTGTGGTCTAATGACATCAACACCCTATATCAGGTGTGCATAATTATTAGGCAACTTCCTTTCCTTTGGCAAAATGGGTCAAAAGAAGGACTTTACAGGCTCAGAAAAGTCAAAAATAGTGAGATATCTTGCAGAGGGATGCAGCACTCTTAAAATTGCAAAGCTTCTGAAGCGTGATCATCGAACAATCAAGCGTTTCATTCAAAATAGTCAACAGGGTCGCAAGAAGCGTGTGGAAAAACCAAGGCGCAAAATAACTGCCCATGAACTGAGAAAAGTCAAGCGTGCAGCTGCCACGATGCCACTTGCCACCAGTTTGGCCATATTTCAGAGCTGCAACATCACTGGAGTGCCCAAAAGCACAAGGTGTGCAATACTCAGAGACATGGCCAAGGTAAGAAAGGCTGAAAGACGACCACCACTGAACAAGACACACAAGCTGAAACGTCAAGACTGGGCCAAGAAATATCTCAAGACTGATTTTTCTAAGGTTTTATGGACTGATGAAATGAGAGTGAGTCTTGATGGGCCAGATGGATGGGCCCGTGGCTGGATTGGTAAAGGGCAGAGAGCTCCAGTCCGACTCAGACGCCAGCAAGGTGGAGGTGGAGTACTGGTTTGGGCTGGTATCATCAAAGATGAGCTTGTGGGGCCTTTTCGGGTTGAGGATGGAGTCAAGCTCAACTCCCAGTCCTACTGCCAGTTCCTGGAAGACACCTTCTTCAAGCAGTGGTACAGGAAGAAGTCTGCATCCTTCAAGAAAAACATGATTTTCATGCAGGACAATGCTCCATCACACGCGTCCAAGTACTCCACAGCGTGGCTGGCAAGAAAGGGTATAAAAGAAGAAAATCTAATGACATGGCCTCCTTGTTCACCTGATCTGAACCCCATTGAGAACCTGTGGTCCATCATCAAATGTGAGATTTACAAGGAGGGAAAACAGTACACCTCTCTGAACAGTGTCTGGGAGGCTGTGGTTGCTGCTGCACGCAATGTTGATGGTGAACAGATCAAAACACTGACAGAATCCATGGATGGCAGGCTTTTGAGTGTCCTTGCAAAGAAAGGTGGCTATATTGGTCACTGATTTGTTTTTGTTTTGTTTTTGAATGTCAGAAATGTATATTTGTGAATGTTGAGATGTTATATTGGTTTCACTGGTAATAATAAATAATTGAAATGGGTATATATTTGTTTTTTGTTAAGTTGCCTAATAATTATGCACAGTAATAGTCACCTGCACACACAGATATCCCCCTAACATAGCTATAACTAAAAACAAACTAAAAACTACTTCCAAAAATATTCAGCTTTGATATTAATGAGTTTTTTGGGTTCATTGAGAACATGGTTGTTGTTCAATAACAAAATTAATCCTCAAAAATACAACTTGCCTAATAATTCTGCACTCCCTGTATAGGTACCCAGATTAACCTGTTTCGTCTTCGCAAATGCGCACAAGCTTATCCTGGGGGAGATGTGATTGCATGGTACCAGAATTTAGTATGAAACCTATGGAATTAGGTCCAGATAGTGGTTCAGTTGTTTGCCTTGTGCCAGAGGAAATGTCTAGAGTTGAGCCAGTGCTAAAGTGTTCTTTATCCTTGTATGAGTACAGTTGCCATTCCACTATTAAGAATCTACTAGATAATGTATCACCGTTGGGCACCTAGTGAGAATGAGGAGCAGCCAGCAACGAGCCTCCGTAAGTGTATCAAAGTATTTCCCCGCTACTCCCACCAAGGTGCATCTGGTAGCAAAGCAACACTTCCTGCACCACTTGCCCCCAAGAACCAACCATAAGGTGGGACGGGTGACTAACATCATGAATGTGGTGGAGAAATCGGTCTTGCTAAGCCATGTGGTTGTTTACTGCCCTCAATATTACTGGTATCTGCTGTGATATAGTGTAGGGAGAATTATGAGGAAGATATGAGGGAGTCAAGGCATGAGTTGTGGATGAATAAGGAGCAGACCGATCAATGGTGAGACGTTGTTTATTGAGTATTTGCTGGTGTTCACCAGTATACGGTACGTTCCTAGCTGAGAGGGTTGGGTCATCTAAAGGGGCCTACAGGGAGAAACCCCAACCTAGTGCGGAACTCGTGTGTAATACGTATTCCGCCAAGTGCTGGGACGGATGTGACTTAAGTAGAACGTCACTCTCATTACCTGTATGCCTGACATTTGATTCAACTTGTATGGGCACATGGTGTGACATGAATCCCCAGGCATATGGCGCATATGTGATGTAACCTGTAGTCACTAGAACTACATATTCCTGCGTTAAAGTTGTTACAAATTAGTGGTGAGTACTCAGATAGTGAGGGGGGGATGCAGGGGCCTACCCTGTGAGTTGGTGTCAATTAGAATTTGTGCAGCCCCTACAGAAGAGGATCTCTACGAACCGGACTGGTGTTTCTAATTTGGCCAGATCATAAATGGACTAAAGAGATGCCAGAACGTAGTTTAGAATTCCTAATATGTCTGAGATTTGTCCTTGTGAGCTGGTACCCAACCCAAGATTCTCAGGTTGCGTGTGAGTAACTTGATGAGTTCGGTTGTCTTATGCAGTAACTGTGAAAGGAATACCCCCCTGGAGCAACTCAGGAGAGATCCTCGGGATAGTCCAGAATGTTAAAGAGTTTGGTGTGTATGGTAAGTGGGATTGCAGAGGGTAGCAAGACTAGTAGGGGTGTTCGGTTTAGCGGTTGTGCTAGGGAGGGATGGTTCTTCTCTTATGTCGGCTTCATGTGACATACTGAAAAAAAAGGAACACCACAACAACAATGAACATGATTAATAACACACAGCTAAGGGGGGCCTGACCTGGGAGCTGAGCAGACACGCTTTCTGTGAGCTCCTGAGCCTGGGCCTGATTTTCAGCGGAAAACGGAGGGAAACTAACCCAAATTGGTCCTTCAGCCCATCGCAACTGGCACAGTGAAAGCAGGGGTACAGAAGGACACCACACACGCCTACAAACCCGCTGGTGGTCCGGGCCGGGAACTTGGGGCCTACAACGTATGGTGGTGGGGAGAGACGACGCTCTCCCGACTCACCAAACCAAGCGGCACCCGAAGCATCGGGCCTCCCTACCCCCCCCCCAGGAGCGGTGGGGGTTATCCTGGTCCATAAAAGCATGTACCTTAAGCCTAAATTGACTGCAATTGTTGAAGACAGCCAAAAGCACGATAAAAGTCAAACGGACACACATAAAATGGCAACCTCAGGCTAAACTGCAGAGCATGCTTCCACCCAGCCTCTACACGAGCATCTAGATACACTGCTCAGCCGGTTCTGGGAGAAGCTGGAAAGATGGATGGCACATCAAACCTTTAAACACCAAGAAGAGGTGAGGCAGACCCAGGCTGCGAGGTGGAGCGGGCAGACCCTAGGAAAAGCCACCGTGCACCGACGGGCGGAACACCCATCCAGGCAGGGGGACATTAGGAGACTCCCTCCTATCCACCGACCACACCGCAGGAGAGCCGCCCGCCGCTGGCGGCGGACAACCACCAGAGCCCTCCACAGTGCCCATCATGGGAAAGACCCAGCCCTGAGAGGCAACCGAGTCTGTGGCCACATGGTGCCAACCCCACATGATGCCGGGAATAAGGGAGAAGCCCATCGCCGCAATCACCTCCACTCCTCACTGACCCACCTGAAAAAGCTGCCGGAACACCTGCCTAGAGGGAGCGTGAACGGCCTACACTTACCCAGTCGCACAAACAGAGCCACCAGAACGGGCATAGGGTGAGGCAACCCAGACTCATGCAGGCTGCAAGCCGCAACCAACAACCCAGCCCACAACGCAGAGACTAAACTATTAACCAACCGGAGACACAAAGAACTATAGACTCGAATGCATGCCACCTACCATGGTAATCAGACCCAGCCATAAGCAACACATACTTCATGCCTACCAAGGGAGTACACTCACCCGGCACAGCTGGCTGTACGCAGGCACCACAACTGAGACCAACACTACCCTCGCCACCTGCATGGCGGTCATCACCGCACACATATATCGACACACCAGCCTGACCCCGAGAATGTCCATCACAGCAGACTCGGATAGTACAGCTCCATCCTCACAAACCACTATAGTGCCGCAGCATGCTTCCACAATATACCACACACCTGTGTTACTTTCATTGTCATGCAATGTCTCAATCCATTCTTGCTTGTGACTGTGATTTTTATCAATATGCAGCAGTTAAATAATCATAACGCAATAGCTTGTTATAAACTACCCTAATGATTGGCAAAGGCACACCAGCTGACTCATGGTTTAACCTACTCGGTATTATACTGTTTTAGTTCATGCACTGTTAAATTAGCATGTTACATACTCGATTTTATAATCCATAGTCTGAATTTCCATGCTACAGTTTAAACTTAAGAAATAAGGCATCATTACCCTGGAAATGATACGTAATTTTACTGTATGAAGCATCAACCATCCATTGTAAACCACTCGTATATTTCCCCGCTTTCTCTTATGTACCCCACCTTATGCCTACAATAAAAACAGATTAACAAAAAAAAAAAAAAATTACACACAAGTTTATGTAGAACTGACTGGCTAACTAGTGCCGAAGCGAAAAGCTATTTACCCCGTGACAGGTGAGGCTCTGCTAGTTGCCAAGTGGCTAGTGAGAGGCTCTACCTATGATTTGGGCGTGGGGCTCAAGCCACTAGCGAGGTGGTGGGATGTCGGCCTCTCGGTGACAGTAAAAGATCCAAAAACTTGTGGCCGTGACAGGTGAGGCCCTGACTATAAAACCCGATAGGTGGGTGATTGCGAGGCTCTAACTATGATTTGGGCCGAGGGGCGAAAATCTCCGTGTTGAGATTGGGGAGTTGGCCTCGTGGGACCAGCTACGTTGGACGACTAAGGCCAGCTCCTAACCCTAGATAGCCAGTTCTCTGACACTAGACGGGGGCTTGATGAGTGGGTAACGTAACGTATTTAGTGACACCCAAGTTGTGGTTTGTAAAAGTATCTTGAGATACCTGCGTCAGAGTAGGAGAGAAAAGAAGAGAGGGAAAGGAGGAGGACAGAAGAGGAAAGGAACTGTGGTTGAGGGATAGGAGAGAGAGAAAATTAAGTTTAGCATAGTGTAATTCTTGGAAACATAGCTAATAGCATAGTATACTTAGGCCCTGAGGGTGCTGAAGATTCCCAGGATAGCTACTATATATGTTTTTGCCTATATATATATAATTTTCCTGAAGGGAAATTTAGGATGACATTGTGCCATGAAAGCGTGGTAGTACCTAAAGAAAGGAGGAGGGTGAGATGAGCGTGGTTCTTAGAGTCAGGACGAATGTTACAGATAGTGATTTTGAGTAAACGTATTATGAGTTGTCGAGTAGAGCCATGGCCTGACGAGGCAAGGCGGGAAATCAAGCCCCCGTACCCTAATACCCCATCGTGGAAATGCGTGGCCTTGTAACGGCAGTAGATTGAAATGTGAACGAAAAATATTTGTACTTGATTGAAACAGGACACAATAATGAACCAGTAACTGTCTAAATGGTAGATTGCTGTTCTGACACCTGAATTAAGGTGCAGTGTTAGAAGGAAAAGGATATCATTAAAGTTATCTCTGACATATTATTAACCTCCTCTTAATTAACCGTATTAGATTGCGCCTTTAAGCAGATTAAGTTACCTAATAGGTTGTAGTTTAGCATATAATAATGGGTAACATCAATTATAATATCAATTGCAAAACTTGTATAAATGTAATTGTGATTGGCAATTGCAATGTCAATCTGAACAGAATAAAATCATCTGAAAAAATGTTCCAATGTATGTCGTGATTTGTGTTCGACTTAAAAATAGGGCATACTTGCACAAATGGAGGTAATTTAAACTCTAACACAATTACAAAAAGTTTAGTTCAAATGAAAAATGAATAGATAAATATATATTGTTGATTAGACTGATGTCCCCTTCTTAACGGGTACCAGGTATATCGTTAGCATATTCTTGTGTACTTACATTCCCATAATTAACTACCAGAATAGTGAGTGCACGAATTGAAATGGACAAATGTTGTTAATGATTCACTCAAACCTAGCCGAACGGAACAGTAAATGCGCGAAATGACATATTGAACGAATGGTATGCAGGTGTATTGAGCGTATATTTGTTTGAGAGTTTGTGAGTTTGTTCGCTTGAAATATGTAGCACTAAGTAAATGTTGAATGGCGGGAATAGCCCGAACGCAGCTATTCTCGCCGATTACCTGGGCGTTCGTATGTTTGGCGGTTTGTGCTGACTGGCGGGAACAGCGGAGAGGATGGCGGGACTGGAAGTGCGGCTGACGGGAAGCGGAAGTTTACGGCTGACACGGAGATTCGAGCAGGCTGGAAGTGAACAGCGCGTGCCTCGGCATGGTAGGAAGGGGGAGTAGCGTTTTTATAGGAATGCTAACTCCTCCCACAAATACAGGTCTTCGGCCTTAAACATATATATAATTTTTTTTCCATACATTTTATAAATATATGTATATATTTATAAAATGTATAGAAAAAAATGTATGCCAACACTATAGGTAATTGTTCCACGGTAGTGTTTGTGTATGTATACTTATATATATATACATACACACACACAACACACAAACACTACCATGGCACAATGCCTTTTAGGGCTGGCATACATTTTTTTCCAGGGCGGCTTTGCATTCCCAGTCCGGCCCTGTACACACTGCCACACACATAAAAGACACACATAAGCACACAAGTACACAAAGTCAGGCATAAATGCAGATACACAGAAATGCACCCACACTCCCAGGCATCATCATCACGGATGGCTTCCCGTGGGACCAATGAGAACTGGCAAATTCCCATCCGGTTTTCTCCGTGTTCTCCTGCATTTCTGTGCACTGGGAGGAAGTAATAGGAGATCACATCCAAAAGCACGCAAGCTCGGATATGCTCAGTGGGAGATTTTCAATGCAGTGCAGTTGGGGGAGATATTTAGTTTGTCCCAACTAGACTGCATTACATCAAAGCATCCTTGCCAAACTCCTTCTTGAGAGAGCCCCAAACATTATAACTGTCTGAACCCCTTGATGGCAGCCCTAAACAAAAATGTCACTTATATTGACACATTTTTCAATAACCCAGCCAAAAGTTAGTTTTTTGGGGCCATTTTTATTATTGTTTTTAAATTACATTGAATGCTAAGCTCCCTTGGCAGAGCCAGAGTGCAGAATGCAAATAAACCTGACTACCACGGTTTTGTGTGCATGTTGTCTGACAGGGCACATAGATGCATACACCGTGCTGAAAGAAATTACTTTAAGCACCTGCCCAAATGTTCATAAGTGAACCTGGTGTATCATAGGACATTTGCCAGTGCCTGGTTCTAGGATCGCTGCCTGGATAAGTGTACATTTGACTTACTTTTGCTGCATTCCTCACCTACATAACTATTTATTGGGCTGAGTGGATAAAGAACTGTCAGAGAAGTGACCGTTGTACTTTAACAGGTTTAGCATGTCTAAAGACAAGACCTAAATAGTCAGTTATAAACTATGTAATCCAATTAAATAAACCAATCGAGGCACTGTCTTTGCTCATTGCTGTGATATTAATAATAAAGGAATTAGATCTTATAAAATGCATATATTTATCACTTTTTGATTTGTTTGTGGAAACAAGTTCAAGATGTGAAGTCCACTATCTTTGTTCGGTTTCTATATTGCTGTTGGATGAAATCATTTATATTCTGGAATTTAAGCAGAATCTGGATATGTCTTAACAGGGGAGGGCTGGCAGCCTTAGGCCTGGGGGGCAAAACCAGTCAAGTGGCCCATTGCACCACCAAATCAGTTCACCATCCATGCCCACCTTTTCCTAGTTTTATAACAGATATTGATGTTATGCTAATCAGTAGCTCTTTGCCATACCCGTTCCTTCACGGCTCTGACTTTCAATGTTGTCAGAGCGCAGGCTGAGAATCTCTGAGCCTGTGCTCTGACTCACTAACTGAGCGCCGGAACCACGAGGGAGAGGCTATAATCTGACTGCACCTACTGCTGGTGCGCACCAGTGGACCACCAGCGAATCGTTCAAATTGAATATGCTGGTGTCCCCAACTTGTGAGCTGTGTTGGCCGCCGGGCGCCTCTGTTGTCATGGCACCCTGCGTGACCGCACAGCGTGCGCACCCCAATGGCTGGCCCTGCTGACACACACTGATGTTACTACTTAGAAATCCCTCAATATTAATACAGACATCAGAGTAAACACCAATAAATTGTGGAAACAGAGCTTATCCCCCTAAATTTATAAAGATTGAGTTGTTTTGTTGTAAGATTAAATCATGCCTCCTCCTCTCACTCCCATGTGCTGCTCTGTAGGCTGGGAGGAAGTGAAGAGTAATCACATTCTCCCAGCACAGCACCACCTGTGGCTGCATGGGGAACAGCTGTTTAATGTAATGCTTGCAGGACGGCCAGCTGCCACAGAACCTCTTTGTTCCCGTCTCTGCAAAGGGCTCCAGGCACTGCTTGTTGTGAGTGTGAGCCACTGTAAATTAGGGGTAGAGGGCACTTGCACTGCGGTAAAGACGGGTCTGGGCAGGAGGAGAGTGCAGTGCAATCAGTGCACTCTCCTCCTGTGGGTCACCAGTAGACTGGGGCACCTGCCCAGGATCAGAGCCGGTGCAAGGATTTTTGCCGCCCTAGACAAAATAAAAATTTGCCGCTCACCCCATGTGACATCACAATGCCCCACCCATATGATCTGCCATATGAACTAACACCAGTGCTGCACACAATGTGTGTTTACATTAAAAAGCCTGCAGGGACGGCTATAGACACCAGAACCACTTCATTAAGCTATAGTGTCCCTTTAATGTGAGGTAAATTATAGATTAGTGTCACTAATAATATACTAGATTGCCTACTTACAACCAGATGAGGATGATGATGGGCTGCAGTTTGGCTCCACTCGTCTGGTGTAGAACAGGATATCTGGAGGCTGTTTGCAACTGTGGTCACAAAATTTAATGTTCTGGGAGAATTGGAAGCAGCTCCATTTTTGGGGGGCCCTTACACAGCTCAAGGTCTGGACCCCAGGGCCTGAAGGTGAGTATGCCCATAAGGCCCACTCATAAGTCCACTTATATGTTCCACCCACCCATGAGTTCGCTCACAGGGAGTGGAGTGTGTAGGGGATGTGTTATTGTAGAGAATGGGTGTCACCCTCTGCCACACATTAGCCAAAAAAACTCCATGAAGAAAACTTGTTAATTGAAACATCACTGTTAGCGAGGCAGGTGGATTCCTTTTAGCTGCATTAAATTATATAAATGAAGCCAAAAGATGTTGAGGTTCATTCATGAAACCTCGCTATGTGGATAAACAACAAGGGAATTGCAAATGTCAGGTCAATATAGAGGAAGTGGAGAAATGATAAAACTCAGCACCTGTTCTAGCTTTGCTATTTTGTCCAACCATCTGAAATTAATTGAGCAAATTTAACAAATATTCTGGATAAGTGCTTACATGCCATTTTATCCTTAATATTCAAGCAGGTTTTTTTAGACCTGGAACATTTATTATTATTATTATTATTATTATGTTACTGTCAAAAATGAAGTGGAAAGTTGCGGATGCCATTATTACTGATATATGAGGTGTGTACTCTTTCGCCTATTCAATGGTCCTGTACAGTCAGCCCAACAGTATAAAGGAAACACTCTCTTCCTGTGTTTGAATAGCAGAATACTCAGCAGGGCTTTGCATTGTAGGCAGTTTCCTAAAACTGAAATGGTTAAATCTTAACTTCCACTTCAGACACTCTGTGTATCCTGCTTCATGGACTATATATGCAGCCAGGTAGAGAAAGGAGGCTTAGGGCTCATTTCCAACTTTGTATTAATTATGTGCCGCAAGCTATTATTATCACTAATTACCACAAAGTTTCCAACTTGGTCTCTTTCTTTTTAATGTACTACTGCTAGTGATGTCAATGGAAACTGACTGTGATCACCACATAGTAATTACCATTGTGAAAATTGACAAATACAGTGCAATAAACAATAAATTACCATAGTAACTTAAAGAGGGACAAAGTTAAAGGGACACTATAGTGTTAGGAATACAAAACTGCAATGCTAACACTATGGTGTCCACCTGCCCCATCTCCCTCGTGCCCCCCAAGCTTTGAGGTCACTCAGCGCTGGATCACACATCTCCGGCGACAGCCAATTGGGGGACCAAGTGTGCATGTCCAGCGAGTGCCGCATGCACCTTAGGCTTTCCCCATATAAAGTATTGATTGACTCAATGCTTTCCTGTGGTGGGATTTGACGACACTGGCATCCTCCCGCAAAGCGTGATGATGTCTATCTTTATTTCAAACTCTGTGAAATTGTCTGGTAAATAGCCACTAGAGACAGGCTTAACCCAGCAGCGAAAACATTGCATTTTTTTCTGAAACTGCATTGTTTGCAGCTGCAGAGCTAAAATGACAGGGACACTGCACCCAGACCACTTCAATGAAATGAAATGGTCTGGGTGACTATAGTGTTCCTTTAAGACGTTAAATGCTGCAGTGGTGAGCAGTGCAATTGATTGCACTCTGCTGCTGCACTACATGGAATTGAAACATAAACAATACAATTAAAATAAAAAAGTTAGGCCTCTAGCCAATATTACTTGAAATAAAATCCTCAAAAATTTCTAAAAATAAAGAAAGCCTCAATTCACCATTAAGACACATTAAAGAAATAACTACAACACAAGAAAAATAATCCATGTAAGCCCATTGATGACTCCATGCTGACATATTATTCGAAGGAGAGAAAGCCTTCATAAAGACATCTCCCTGATTTAAATGTTTTGTCAGCACACTGACAGGCAAGCCTTGCCTTGACTAGTAATGTGAATTGAATTTTTTATAGTTTATGGACAGTTTTAAAATTTGAAAACTTTGCACAACCATAGCTTATCATGTATGTCTTGCAGGGGAGGCTTGGCACTGGCAACAGCATAACAGATAATGCAATTTATAGAACATTGCTTCCAATAACATGGAGCCTGAATATAATATCTACATTATATATAACTTGGAGCCTGAGTATAATTGATATTTAATTTGATGTACTTTTGACTGATGGTTTATCATTTGTCTTTTTATCAGCATTTACACCCACCTAAGGTGCTAGAGAAAGAGGTGGGATGGGTGCATTGACTTCTCTATTGTCTAGTACAACTTCAGATATGATGGGACTACACGGCCTGTCACTACATCACCTGATTTCATCACTTCCATTAATAGGCCTTAATCCTTGCATTGCAGTAGCTTTGTGTGTACCAATTCTTTGAGACCATGTGCTGACATCAGCAAAGCTAAACACAAAAGGTCTAGCCCCAATGGTTGTCAAACTGTAAGGTTCATTAAATGTAGCAGGGGAGATCCTGCAAGAACTATTACCCATTGTATTCTAAATAACTCATGCAAAATTTAGTTTTTCATGAGAATTCCAGTTTTGCAGAGCACTCTATGGCACGAATACATGATTTATTTTAATGATGGTTTTATATACAGTGTTCCTATCAGTGAATGTGTTTGATACCCTTATTATCACTACCATAAGTTATATCACTTAATTGAAATATAGTAGTAGAAGATATTATTGAAGAGAGTAGGACGGGAAAGTAAAGAACAATAAACTGAACTACTACCCGGACTTCTCTTATTTGTTAATTGCTTAGGCCACACCTCACACCAAAATTAAACATCAATGTTTAAAGTAATTTACTTGAGACAAACATATTTACTATGAACAACAGTATAGTTTTTTTCTATTTCCTAGATTGTCTGTATTTTATAATGTTCATTATTTTATTATATTTTGTTGGTTGTATTCAAGCTGTCTGATTGTATAGTTGCAAAGGTAGGCACAACCATTTGCACTCCATATGTTGTGGACTACATCTCTCCTGATGCTTTGCCTGTATTGTGGCTGTAAGAGCATTATGGGAGATGTAGTCCAAAACATATGGAATGCTGAAGGTTGCCTACCCCCATAGTGTTTCCGTTCATATGATCAGTGTAACATACAGTTAAATGTGGACATTGAGTTATGTTTAGTGAAGCCACTGAAATGCATTCCTTCAGCACAGTTATAATAAGAGTGAAAGAGAAGCTAATACCTCTCGTCTCCCCAGGGTTCCAGAACACTCCAATGTTTACATTATTAAAAAAAAAAAATCTTAACCCATTTGGCAATTTAGCACATGAGTTCCATTCAATTTTTTTATATTCTCTTTATACTTTTTATAATTGTATTATTTTAAATAAATACTTCAAGAGCCATGTTATTGGCAAGAAAGCCCTCAAACTGAAAGTCCTCCTGTCCTCTTTCACGGCATCTAGCATTTTGCCAGGAAATATATGAGCAGAGTGACAGACATCTCTCCATTTAGACAGCTAGTGCTGGAAAATGTTGGCATTATAGAGGATGTGGGCCCTGATTTGCAAGGTGCTTCCGTGCATCCCAAGCAGGAGCATTAAGGTAGGAGGTAGGTGGAAAGTAGGAGGGAATGGGGGGGGGGGGTGCTACCATAGTGTAACACCAATGAATCCTGTATCGTGGTGGCCATGACGGCACAGAAGTATAAAAGCGAGTAATGCTATTACAACTAATAATAATAAATAATATTATTAACGTACTTTATCGGGAAAGGTACATTTAGCTTTTGTCCGTTTTAAAGAACATGCAATAGCGTTATTACCCAACATAACGGTACTGATCTTATTGACCACAGAAGGATGGAACACTGAGTTGACCTTGGCAGGAATGGAATTTGTGACTTAAAATACTGCAGCTGACTTATTCAGGGCCGTCTTTAATTCTGATTGGAACCTGGGCAAGCATTAACTTGGGCCCCCTGACTACATATAGATACACACAAATACAAAACCTGACACACATGCAGATACACACTGACCGCATTTAGATACACACAAGAACATACAGATACACACAGACTACATATAGAACACTGACACACAGATAGACACAAACACAGATACACAACCTGACAAACATGCAGATACACAGATACAAACACTGATACATGCAGATACAAAGGTACACACACTGACTACATATAGATACACTGACACACATACAGACACACAGATACACAGATACACAACCTGACACACATGCAGATATACATATACAAACACGGACACATACAGATACACACTGACTATATATAGATACACACACAAACACAAACGGACAACATACAGATACAAAGGCACATTCTGACAGATGTACTGAAACACACATACACGCAGACATACAGAACCACATGGACACTGACAGACTCACACATAGACATACTGACACACTGACAGACATACAGACATTATGGCACACATACACACAGACAGACATACTGAAACACACATACACACAGACACTGACAGACGTACACACATACAGACATTTTGACACTTACAGACAGCCATACTGAAACACACATACACACATACATACTGAACCACACAGACACTGACCAACTCACACACACACAGACATACTGACACACTGACAGACATACTGGCACATATACACACAGACGGACATACTGAAACACACATACACACAGACACTGACAGACATATTGACAAACACAGACATACAGAACCACACATACACTGACAGACTCACACACAGACATACTGACACACTGACAGACATACTGGCACACTGAAAGACAGACATACATACTCACACACACACACACACAGACACTCATGCAAAATTTGATAACCACCCTCCAGTTTCTTACCTTTTCCTGGAGGGTGGCTTCCCTGGGGTCCAGTGGGCTGGCTGGGGTGGCTGGGAGTTAAGCTCTCCCGGCCTGGCCCCCTCCGGAACAGCTCCTTCCTCCCGCGCGGCTCTTGTTTCTGTGGGAGGAAGTGACACGCGGCTGTCACTTCCTCCCAGTGCTGCCGAAAAAGCAAGGGCCCAGTCGCGCTGTTAAAGCGCCACAGCGCCCGACCGGGCCCCTGCTGACACAGGCCCTCCGGGTGGGCCCCCATAGTTTGCGGGCAGAGGGCAAAAGGAGCAGCTGTCTTGGCCCCCGTTTGCCCTGCGTTAAAGACGGCCCTGGACTTATTTAGTTACTGAAAGGATTTCCTAAATAACTTCTAATTCAACAAAATCCATAATTTATATTAAATTACACCCTGTTCCAAATTATTATGCAAATTCTATTTAAGTGTCACAAAGATTAAATATTTTGTTTTTCAGTTTAACTCATGGATGGCATTGTGTCTCAGGGCTCTTTTGATCACTGAAAACAATCTTGGACACCTGTGATAATTAGATTGCCAGGTGAGCCCAATTTAAGGAAAAACTAGTAAAGGAGGGTGTTCCACATTATTAAGCAGAGCATTATTTTTATGCAATATGGGGTTGAAAAAGGATCTCTCTGCTGCCGAAAAGAGTGAAATAGTTAAATGCCTTGGATGAGGTATGAAAACATTAGATATTTCACGAAAACTTAAGCGTGATCATCACACTATTAAGAGATTTGTGGCTGATTCAGAGCACAGATGGATTGGTGCAGATAAAGGCACATTGAGGAAGATTTCTGCCAGATCCATGCATTGGATCAAGACAGCAGCTGCTGAAATACCATTACATAGCAGCAAACAGATATTTGAAGCAAACAGATATTTCAAGGTGTAGAGTCCTCCAGAGTCTTGCAACTGTGCTTAAACCTTCTATTCGGCCATCACTAACCAATGCTCACAAGCAGAAATGGCACCATTGGGCAGAAAAATACATGAAGACTAATTTTCAAACAGTCCTGTTCACTGATGAGTGCCGTGCAACCCTGGATGGTCCAGATGGATGGAGTAGTGGATGGTTGGTGGATGGCCACCCTGTTCCAACAAGGCTGTGACGTCAGCAAGGCGGTGGTGGAGTCATGTTTTGGGCCAGAATCATGGGAAGAGAGCTGGTCAGCCCCTTTAGGGTTCCCAAAGGTGTAAAGATGACCTCTGCAAAGTAGGTGGAGTTTTTGACTGACCACTTTCTTCCCTGGTACAGAAGGAAGAACTATGCTTTACGTAATAAAATCATCTTCATGCATGACAATGCACCATCTCATGCTGCAAAGAATACCACTGCATCAAAGGCTGCTATGGGGATAAAAGGAGAGAAAGTCATGGTGTGGCCTCCATACTCCCCTGACCTCAATCCTATTGATAACCTTTGGAGCATCCTCAAGCAAAAGATCTATGAGGGTGGGAGGCAGTTCACATCCAAACAGCAGCTCTGGGAGCCTATTCTGACATCTTGCAAACAAATTCAAGCAGAAACTGTCCAAAAACTCACAGGTTCTATGGATGCAAGACTTGTGAAGTTGCTATCAAATAAGGGGTCCTATGTTAAAATGTAACGTGACCTGTTAAAATGTTTAAAAAGTTAAAATGTTGTTATAAGTTTGATTGAAATAGCTTTTGATTTCAGTAAATATGCTGCAAACACAACAAATGACAATTTTCAGTTCTTTACAACCTATGAAGTGTTTTGAAACTTACTGTGCGTAATAATTTGGAACAGTGCATTGTAAGTTTTTTATGTTTTAAAAAAAATAATGTTATCATTAGAAGGTTTGTTCCATAAAATTTGAATTGTACTCTTAATAGTTGATAACATGAGAATTATGCTGACTGTTATTTTCTTCAATTATTTAGGTAAATGAGAAAAATATCATTTGCATAATAATTTGGAACAGAGTGTAAATATTGACTGTAGTGGTTATCATCTACCTTGGCGATGATTCAGAGAATGGGGAAAACTGTGTTCAGTTTGTCTCTTACCTGGGTGAAACAGAGCCTTCTGTAATGCCTTGTGACCAGCATCCGATTTCTACAGAGTTGTTAGGGCCATTTGCTGACCCAGCCGCTCATTCATTGGCTGATTGAGACAACAGAGAACTCTCAGCCAATGAATGAAACTCTGTAAAATAAAAAAAGTTTACCATATGTGGAGTTACACCTTATTATTATTATTTTATGATTTATATAGTGCCAGCAAATTCCGTATTATCTCTGTATGTGAACCTGTCATGAACAGTGTATTAGTTTTAACAGATATCTATTAGCCAAATTTACTATCAATTTGAAGAAAACAAATATCTTTCAGGCTAAAGTGGTATTCCACAAAATATGTCACAATTTATTGCATGCTATTTTCACCATTATTCTGTTATTTAACAGCTTGCTGTATAAATATTCTACAGCTCTTGTAACTCATTACAGGAAATCAGCCCTAGCCACACCTCCCCTGGCTATGATTGACAGAGCCTGAATGAAAGAAAAAAAACTGGTTTCACTTTCAAACAGATGTAATTTACCTTAAATAATTGTATCTCAATCTCTAAATTGAACTTTAATCACATACAGGAGGCTCTTGCAGGGTCTAGCAAGCTATTAACATAGCAGGGGATAAGAAAATCTTAATTAAACAGAACTTGCAATAAAGAAAGCCTAAATAGGGCTCTCTTTATAGGAAGTGTTTATGGAAGGCTGTGCAAGTCACATGCAGGGAGGTGTGACTAGGGTTCATTAACAAAATGATTTAACTCATAAATGGCAGAGGATTGAGCAGTGAGGCTGCAGGGGCATGTTCTATACACCAAAACTGCTTCATTAAGCTAAAGTTGTTCAGGTGACTATAGTGTCCCTTTAACTGCATGTGTTTGTATCAATTTTTCTTGTTACACAGTAGACAGGAATGCCAACAATGTGATTTCGAAATTCCACATCAATGGGCTCTAAATCAGTGCAACAAATTTGTAAGCATTCTGCATAAGTATGTTGTGTATTAGTTTGTGTAAGATAACCAAAACCAGAATGTTCCAGCATACTAGTTCTGAGTGACCATACAGCAAATATACCTCGATAGCAGGGAATGTTTAATATACCTTACACATATTATTTAGCCAACATGAGAGGAATCATGTTTGCAAATTAATTGCAATAGTTGACAACATATTCTAGGAAATAGTCATATTTTGTATTATTCGCAGAAGACAAGAAATATTTATAATCAAGAAAGCAAGGCACATTACTGAGAACGATTAGCTAACTTTTCAACCAGTGGTGAATTTTGAATTTGTGCTCCCGTAGGAATGACGGAACTTGGGCACCCCAAATTTAAACTTGCTCCACCCTTTCCGGTCAAGGCCACACCTCCTCCTTTTAAAAACTAACACACGCTTTGACTGATATACACACAGACACACCCACTCACTGACTGGCACACACTGACATACACTCACTGGCAGACACACATACTCACAAACTCACTGATTTAACACAATCTGACAGACACACAATAACTAATTTGACACAATCTGAATGAAACACAAAATCACTCAGACACACGCACTGAAAAACACGCACACACTCACTGACAGACACACGTTCACTGACAAACACACATTGACAGACATACACACACACTCACAGGCACACAATGATAGACATACACACACATTCACAGACACACACATTCACAGACGTACACACACATGCACTGACAGACACACACATACTCCCTCACAGAAACACACATTCACTGACACACAAACTCACTGACAGACACACTCACAGATATAAACACACATTCACTCACGGACACACACACTGAAAAACACACTGACATACAAACACACTCAGACAGACACACACAAACTGACATACAGACATACACAGACACACAAAATGACATACACACACACACATTGACATACAAACTCACTGACAGATACACCCACTCAGACACACTGACAGATAGAACAACACATTTACTGACAGACACACAGACTGACACACACATTTCCACCAACATTTACAAATAATTATTTACTTTTATTTCAATTTAAATCCACCCAGCCTTCCTACCTCTAGGAGAGGTGGGTGGATTTTTACCTGGGGGCCAGTGGGGCTGCTGGGCTGGCTGCTGGGCAGGCAGGCGTGCAGGATGGAGGTCAGGATGGCGTGCAGGATGAAGCTCTCGCACGCGCCGCTTAGTGATGCTGGGCGCTGGAGTGACGTCACATTCCGGCTCCCGGCATCACTGCTGGTCACCTGCCTGTAAAAGAAATTGGGCCCTGGGGGCTCAAGGTTGGCCAGCCGGCAGGGCTGGATTGGCCCACCGGGATACCAGGAAATTTCCCGGTGGGCCATGGGCATCTAGGGCCGGGCAGACAGCTGGGTGTGCTGGCGACCGCAGGGGGAGCTGTGCTGTCTCTGCTCTGCTCCCCAGCATGCAGCTTAATGAGACCGGGGCCGACGGCCCCGGTATCATTAAGTAGCGCGCAAGGGCAGGGGAGCAGAGCAGAGGCAACTCCCCCTGCGGCCGTCAGCACACCCACCTGTCTGCCCTGCACGACCTCCCGGTCACCCACAGGTAGCAATAATGTGTGTCAGTCTGTCAGTATGTGTGTGTGTGTCTTTTCTGTCTGTTATGGTGTGTGTGTCTGTATATGTCTGTATCATGGTGTGTGTGTGTCTGTGTCATGGTGTGTGTCTGTCTGTCTGTGTCAAGGTGTGTGTGTCTATCATGGTATGTGTGTGTCTGTGAAGGTGTGTGTGTGTGTCTGTCATGGTATGTGTGTGTGTCATGGTGTGTGTCTGTCATGGTATATGTATGTGTAATGGGGTGTGTGTCTGTGTGTGTTTAAAAATAGTGTTTTTACTGACCTTTTTTTTCCCCCGCGCCATGCTGGTCTCCCCTCAACTGGTCCTGCCTCTATGGCTGAGATCAACAAGCTTGGCTGCAAAACGCTACACCAATCAGCATCTCCTCATAGAGATGCATTGAATCAACGTAACTCTATGGGGAACATTCAGCATTGACACAGGTTGCACCTCTAGTGACCATCTGAGTGACTGTCACTAGAGGTGTCACTAGAAAGCAATGTAAACACTGCCTTTTCTCTGAAAAGTCAGTGTTTATATTGAAAAGCCTGCAGGCACAGGATATAGACACCAGAACCACTACATTACGCTCTGTGTGTGTGTGTGCCTGCTAGTGAGTGAGTTTGCTTGCATGTGTGTGCGCCTGCTAGTGAGTGAGCTTGTGTTTTTATGTCAATGAGCTTATGTATATCAGTGAGATTGTTTGTCTATGAGGCTGTGTATCAATGAGCTTGTGTGTGTCAGTAAGATTATCTGTGTCTGCATGTGAGTATGCTTACTGTATAATTAAACGTTTTGCTCTACAAGGACCAATATTTGATATTAGAAAAAGCAATATATATTTCATATGTTTTTCTTATGTTTCACATATATATATATTACTCAATCATCTGGGGTGGCAAGACATAGCCTTACATATTACATGCAACAATATATGGCACAACGACTTATGGGTCTGGCATATTTTTTTTTTTCATGGGCTGCTTTGTATCCCCAGTCCGACCCTGCCAGCCGGCCAACTCTTGGGCCCACCATAAGTCAAAGCAAACAGGGTATTTGCCAGGGCACTTTGGGGCTGGCGTTTTTTGCCGCCACATGGAAAGTGCAGCCCAAGGCAAATGCCTGGTTTGCCTTGCGCTAAATACAGCTCTGTTTTCAGCTAGCCAGGCATTGTAGAGCTTAGCTCAGGAAAGCTAGCAGAAGATCCTTCTTAGGCAGTAGTGGAGGTGAGACGTGGTGAGGACCCCCAGGTAAGAAGTAAACTAATACTTAAATGGTTTGACTACTTATAATGCAGGGCTCCGGGGCACTCCTGCTACCATAACCACTACAGATATCAGTTCCCCTTTAAAGTAGTAAACACATTGTTTGTGCACATAATTTCCCATGTACCAGTGAGTGGATTAAAGGGACACTCCAGGCACCAGGCATTCAGTTTTGTCAGTGTTCTCTAAATCTGAGTTATGTGTGTAAACTGATTAGGAAGTCATTTTAGAATGAGGCAGGCATAACTAGAAAGGAATGCTTAAGGTGCAGAGTTCTGCAAGCCAGTTATCTTTTTCACAAACTATGACATTTGGGTATGCAAAAAAAGGACAAAACCTATCTAACAAAGCTACTCCAAGCACAATAATCATCTTTGCTTCTTGCATAGCATGTGTTGCGAGGAGATCCCCTGTCACTGCCTGCCCATCTACTTGTGAGCTCTTGGTTAGTGCATGCTATATAAATCCTAATCTCCTGCAGCTGCCACACTCCAAATGTGGTACATATTCTATAAACTACTGATGTCAAAGGTTTAGGGGATCTGCTCATCCTTCGTTCAAAACTATGGAGGGAAACTGGTTATCAGCTAATTTCTAATTAGGGCAGAGATCATGGCACGATACTGAAACACTGCAAATTCATCCCTTTTGTATTCTATTTATTTTGTTTTTATATTTTTCTTATGCATTATCAATATAAAGTACGAAAAAACAGGATCAACTCCCATCTGGTGTGTCTCTTTGAATATAGCCTCTTTTGAATCATTACAAAAGATACACAAACAGATAGAAGGTAAATAGGGCGCTAATTTGAAAAAATATATAAAGTGGTGCAGCTTTTCCCACCTCTGTGTAAAGTCACTTAATACAATGCAAAATAGAAACCACGGACAAAGAAAGGTGATAGCGCACAGACACAGTAATATTTTTTACCTTTTTACATGCAAATGTCTTGGTCCTATTGACAGTTATAAATCTTTAACTGTGGACCCTATATATAAGAATAGAAAACACAGCATAGTGTATACTGCTTAAACACATATATACTGTAGTAAAGGGAAAAAGGTACACTCACAATTTCCAGAGCCACATAAGTTAGGCTCTGGACTTTAGAAGCATTTCATCCACTTAATGGTATATATTGGATCTTTCCTCCTTGAAGATCCTCAGATTTTCAGTTTCACAGGAACCCAGAGACCCAACGAATTATTCAAAAGTGGGAATTTTATTCACATAAATATATACAAAAACAAAATAAAATAAAATACAAATCTTCAAATAGCACAACGCGTTTCGACACAAATTGTGGTCTTAATTATATGCCCAAATACGGCCATAACCGGAAGCACGCCGCCACCACCAAGATGGCGATGTTTCCGGTTTTCGGCATATTACAAATATCCCCATATACAGTTCTTCCGGGTTATAATTGTGCCTATTGCGTCCTCTCCGGATGATGTCTACTTCAGTTTTTTCGGAAGAATTGCGTCCTCACTTGATGACGTCCTTCCGCCCTTTCGCTTGTAGGTCGGCCATACTCCTTACTGGAGTAGATTCTTCCCATACTCTAGCGTTATAAGACGAGCAGAAAGTCCCAGGGGGAGTGTCCATTTGTTCCGTACAGAGAGTTAATTCTACATTGCACATCTCCGTTTTGGACTAAGGCATTTCTCTCAAAAGTGTGTATAAAAGAAGAAATAAAGTGTATATTATAAAAAATGGTAAACAATTTATATTCACAATAAAATAATAAAATAATCAAATGCAAATTTATATTCCATACAGAAACAACATATACTACACTTCATTTCAAGGAAAATAACCTTCTTTTAAGGAGGGATAGAATAAGTAGTAAAACACAATCTTTTTCTAGAAAATTTAGAAAGGTGGTAAATGGACAAATGGACACTCCCCCTGGGACTTTCTGCTCGTCTTATAACGCTAGAGTATGGGAAGAATCTCCTACTCCAGTAAGGAGTATTGCCGACCTACAAGCGAAAGGGTGGAAGGACGTCATCAAGTGAGGACGCAATTCCGCCAAAAAAACGGAAGTAGACGTCACCCAGAGAGAACGCAATAGGGACAATTATAACCCGGAAGAACTATATATGGGGATATTTGTAATATGCCGAAAACCGGAAGCATCGCCATCTTGGTGGTGGCGGCGTGCTTCCGATTATGGCCATATTTGGGCATATAATTGCCTTAATTGGGCCAATACACCTGTAACCCTATATCTATTAGGGGGTATATATAGTTGTACTGGCCTAGGGGAAAGACATGCGGCACCTGAGGAAGACCATAATTTGGGTCGAAACGCATTGTGCTATTTAAAGATTTGTATTTTATTTTATTTTTGAATATATTTATGTGAATAAAATTCCCACTTTTGAATAATTCGTTGGATCTCTGGGTTCCTGTGAAACTGAAAATCTGAGGACCTTCAAGGAGGAAAGATCCAGTATATCCCATTAAGTGGATGAAATGCTTCTAAAGTCCAGAGCCTAACTTATGTGGCTCTGGAAATTGTGAGTGTACCATTTTCCCTTTACTACAGTATATATGTGTTTAAGCAGTATACACTATGCTGTGTTTTCTATTCTTATATATAGGGTCCACAGTTAAAGATTTATAACTGTCAATAGGACCAAGACATTTGCATGTAAAAAAATATTACTGTGTTTGTGCGCTATCACCTTTCTTTGTCCGTGGCGTGTTTGGAACCATTATTTGTGTCAGCCAAATTTATTTTATCCAACAGTTTTTTTTAGTATGTGCAGCCCAACAATGTAATTTTATTAACTTATGTGTTAACAAGTCACTCACCTTGGTTTGGTTATCAACATTCACCAATTTACCCAGCATTTACATTGACTTTTTGGCATTTTATACACTTACTTACGTTCTAGCTGCATTTAGATTAAAATGACAATGTAGGCAGAGTAACTGCTTTATCTCATTAAAGTGGTTATATTGTGTTTTTAACTATTTTTAATGGTTTAATGATAAATGAGAGTCCCCAGCAGCTTGTCTCATCATGAGGAAGTATTAGCCTGAGCAGAAATGGGCAACAGTAATTAACTGAGAGTGTCAGCTGACTGCTCTCAGTGACAACGACCCAGTGCTGGTATGAATTGGTATCACTATATAAGTATGCAATCTCTGCCTTAGCCATATCTCTACTGGACTCTGGGCTGTGAGTGGCCAGGGACCCACATTCAGTGTTAAAGCCCTCAAAAAAACCGAACACTGAATATTGACACTGAGAGAGAGAGAGAGCACCAGGGGATTCCAGGTACTATCACCAATTTAATGAGCTACAGTAGTTATAGTGCCTAGAATATCAATTTAAACTAGAATTGCTTCAGTTTGTTGTTGTTGTCCCCCCCCCACCCCCCCTACTTCTTGCCCAAGGATATATGTTGGCATTTGTGTATCACTAGTATTTGGCATTCAATTTATCATCTGTGTCCCCCACCCCTCCCAAAAAAAAGAAAAACCTCATCAATAGTTGTGCAGCTGTCTAAAAATAAATCTTTATGAGTTATATAAGCTTTTCAAACATGAGTCCTACTACCATATATCATAAAATACCATAACTATATTAGTGAGCATTCTCCCTATGACAAAACAAAAGCACCCATCAATCTACAAATATTAAAAAAATTAAACTTTCCAAGCAATTATTTTGTAAATACTTTTTAATATTTTTAAATAGCGAATTAATTTAAACATTATATAACTGCATTATATTAATACAAGGAAACAAACTGTAATGCATTTTAATGTTACATTATATTTTATTATAGGATGTAATGTTCCTTAGAGATGGCTGGAGAAATGCAGGGTGTAATCTTACTATTGTTCCAGCAATCTAGTTTTCTGAGTGACCATATAGCTAATATACCTCGATAGAGGAGAATGTAATGGAACATTTGTTCTCCAGTTTTCTGCTGGGATTTTCACCTTTTCCATTATTTTCTTGCGTTCTTCCCCATGGCATAGCCTTTCTTTGTTCTCCACAAAGAGGGAATCCTCACAAGCGCCAGTGTATACCCCTGCCATCCTCGCATGCTGCAAGGGAAAGTCACCTTTGTTCATTTTGATTCATTAACGAATGGTAGATCACAGAATTCTCTGGTTGGCATGGTAACATTAACATACATACATTATCACACATCGGTAGACAGTTGTGTGGGGGAACCCCTGGATGAAGAGTTAATGCATTTTTAATGAGGCTATTTAGTATGTCTGGAACCAAGAAAAAGAATTACACGGCTGTGTCAGAGAATAATGCAATTGCTGGATGGGTTTTGAAAACCATGAATTTTGATTTGAGACTAAATGATGCCAACAATTTTGGGGTTCAAACAAAAAAAAAATGCTGCTTCAGTAATAGAAAAATAAAAGACCAATTTTTTTTTTATTTTTAAAAAGCACAAGTTGGCAATTTTCCATATACTAGCGGATGGCACAGCTAGATATGTAATTAGCCTGCTTAATTGAGTCTTTACAAGATGACACATAATTAAAATAAAGAAAAAAATTATAAAAGTTATCTTCTAGTCATATAGCCTGCAAATGAACTATTACTTTTATTTAGTGGATAGATAAAAATATGATTTATATTAAAATTTTTGATTCCTATTATTTTTTTTTAACGTTTTCTAACTCAGCTAAAGCTGTGCTAAGGTTGTGCTATTCTGGTCTCAATTTGTTACATTTCAGACTCAATGGCAAGCATGTCAAACTCAAAGGCTAAGTTGGGTTAGCCTTTGTTTTTCCTTTATGTGGGCCGCAAAAAAACAAAAACGGCAGTTTTCATAGAAACTTAGGTTTATTTAGACAAGTACAGTATAAAAAAGTTACCTAACTGACACAGGACGTCCTCACGCTCGTAGAGCTTCAAAATAAACAAAAGAGCGAATTTATTTTAAAGAGACCTACATTTGCATATAGCCAATGTTTCAATACAACTACCATGACACATTAAGAAATGTTTGGTAATGGGACTGAAATGGTGAATGTATGCTGTTGCACAGCTGTAGAAAAACAAATTACATTATCTTGTTTATTTTGAAGTTCTATGAGTGTTTTCTTCACTTTGGCTGAGATCATCAAACTTGATCTCAGCCAATCCAATGCTTTCCCATTGGGAGGCTATTGTGCATATGTGTCAAAAAGCTACGCGGACAATCAGCATCTCCATGGGCGTTCAGCGCCCCCATGCAGACCCAATCTAACACACTGCCTCTCTTCCCATTCTAATACACTGCCCCCAAATCAAATACATTGCCCCCCCTCCCTCCACTGTTATACACTGCCCCCTTCACCCAATCTAATACAATGCCCCTTAATCTAATACACTGCCCCTAGTCCCTCCGCTTTAATTGAATACACTGCCCTCCCTACCCCTAATTTAACACACTGCCCCCCACCACTCTAATATATTGGCCTCCTCCCTCCCTCAAATAAATAAATATACTGCCCCCTCCTTGCTTCAAATACACTGCCCCCTCCTTCCTTTAAATACACTGGCCCCCTGACTTCCCCATATTAATACAGTGCCCCCTCCCTCCCACTAATACACTGCCACCATCCCCAACTGAATACACTGGCCCCCTCCCTCACCCATCATCCCCCACCCCACACCCCTCTAATACACTGGCCCCCTCTCCCAAGCCCCTCTTCTTCTACCTTATGATTTGCTGTCCGTCCAGGGCCGTCTTTAATAACGAATGGACCCTGGGCAAGTGTTTGCTTGGGCCCCCGGTGCCCTGCCGCTCTCGCCCCTCACTCCCTGGTATGCAATCACGGCATCCATCCCAACGCAGTGGCGGTACTAAAGTAGAATGAATTTTATTGGGACCCCCAATTGCAGGGTTGGACTAAAGGTAGAACCCCATCTGTCGTGCAACTCCAACAATGCTTTGACAGCTGGGACTCTACCAATTTTCCATGCTTGCAGGGTTGTATTTAGCACTGAGCCATGTTAGTATGTTTGAATGTAAGCATGTGTTTGTATGGAGTATGTTTGTGTGAATGTGTTTGTATGTGGTACTGGAGTTTGAATGCAAGTGTGCATTTATGTGTAGTGTTTGTTTGTTTTTTAATGTAGGAGTGTGCTTGTATGTAGTGTTGACGTTTCAATGCAGGAGTGTGTTTTATATGTAGTGTTGAAGTTTGAATGGAGGGGTGTATTTGTATTTAAAGTTGCGGCCCAGATGCACAGGTACACACTCTGACGCACAAGCAGATACACAGATACATACACTGACTACATACAGATAAACAGGCACATACACTGACAGACACACTGGCACAGGTACATATATTGACACACACACAGACACATACACTGGTAGACGTACTGACAGACATACTGACACAGGCACATATACAGACATACTGACACACAGACACATATACCTACATACTGACACACACACACAGACACATACACTGGTAGACGTACTGACAGACATAC
>OW240916.1:235761761-235798231 GCA_933207985.1 Pelobates cultripes
GGGAGGGGGGTGGGGGGTGGGGGTGCCAAGCACAGGATCCGCCCCGGGTGCCAAATGCTCTAGGTACGCCCCTGACTGGCCCCCTCCCCCAAGCCCCTCTTCTTCTACCTTATGATTTGCTGTCCGTCCTCCAGCCCTACTGAAGCAGGCCAGACTCTCCTCTGGCACTGCGAGCAGGAGGGAAGGGGGAGTGGCTGCTCTGGTCTGCTCAGCAGACACACAGCCTCTCTGTCTTCTTGTGGCTGTTAGAGCAAGTATCAGGAAGTATTTTTCCTGTCTTGCAGCTGGTCGTAGCCACAGCTGAAAGCGACCCCACGGCAGCCGGGCCGCAAAAATAAGCATTGTGGGCAGTATGTTTGACATGCTTGCTCTAGGGAATAACCCTGATGGTTCTAGCACTGAAAAGGTTTAATGGTTATACTAAATTTCAGCCCGTGGTACTTGCATATAGAATTATTGTAAGGCTTCTTGCATGACGTTACTGACACGGATTCAAGCCATTTTCAATCCCTTTCTCACATATTGGTGGCGTGCTTATCGTAATAATGCCCCGACATATAAATATGAAAGTTTCAATGTGAACTGTGGTTTCTCCTTGATCCAATAGCACGTTTATACAGTTTCTTATTCTCTGTCTTACTCAACTGGCTTTCCATTTGGCAATTCTGATTTTGGGTTACCTTGAGTTAGCTTTGTCTAAACATTTATCTGATCTATGGTCTCCCTATATTCTGGCTTGTCTTTCTAACTTTGTCATTCTATCATACATGAACCTCAGCCAGCTCTAAGGATCGATGGCATGTCCAGTCTTACTGACCTTGTGGTTATATACAATTTTATAACAAGGCTCATATTGCATATCCCTTTCTTTACTGTCTACCAATAGCAGCAAAGAATACAAAAACAGTAAGAAAAATGTGGTATACATGGTGATATAAGCCACTCCCATACAAAGCCCCAGTATAATAGTCAGCACCTTCCTTAGCTCTTCCTCTTTTTTTTCTGCTCCACAGTCAGTTAAGTACAATCTATTTGTCTTTTGAGATTTAGTTGTACTTATTTTGGTGGATTTCTAATTGTATGTTTGGGGATTCTAGTTTAAATTAAGCTTTGGGTTTCCCTTATAGCACTGTTTATTATTCCTGTTTATTGTGTGTTTGTTGGTTCTGTGCCTGGGGTCCCAGACTAGTTGGAGGGTTCTCTTCCCTATCTTCACTTGGGGTGGTGTATCCCCTTTTGTCTCCTTTTTCTCCTTGTTCTGAGGCTTGGTTGTTTATTTCCCGTTTTCTACTTCTCTCTGCCTGCTGACCTGGATCCCGGGCCTGTTTTGGCACCCTTTTTGCAGTGTTTCGTGCCATCTTTGGGTACTTTTTCATGCCGTTTTGGGGCTGGGCATTCGCATATGAACGCCTGTTCGTATCTCTCCCATTGTATTTTTTTTTTTGTGCCCGATAGTTCGGTGGCTTTCGCGCCCGTTTTCGGTATATGTCCAAATAGACGCTTTTGGCATGCAAATGCACCTTGGTCGCGGGACAAATTCAGTTTGTATCGCAGATTGTTTGCCACGAGCTCGCGATTTTCCTTCCGGTTTCTGCCTGTACCTGCCTCTTTCTGACTTATGTCTCTAGTTGCTGGTCCGGGCCCTGGTGAGCTCCCTTCTGTCCCTTCTGGAGTACTAGTTTGGGTGACTAACCCTCACTGATTACTTTATTGATTCCTTACAGCATTTCTATTACCCTATGGTGCAGTATTGGTACATTTGTGGGTCATAATTATTATTTACCATGCCTAAGCCTAAGGTACCTATTTGCCTCCCTACCCCCGGGGAGTTGGATACCCCACTGCTGTCGGGTGATGCCCCATCTACAGCTGGCTCCCCCCCACCTCGGCAGGGGACCCTGATCCCCGCAGGGTGGAAGCACAGTCCTTGGCGCTCCAGATGTCTGTGACCGATGCCATTATTGCCGCTATGGGCTCTATGTCCACTATTTTCCAAGCGTTACTGGCGCGCCCCTCAGGCGCATGCCCACGCATCCCTCAATGCACGCTCTGTGTCCTGAGTTGGATTCCCTTGGGGACTCACCTAACAAGGCTAGCCATAAATCCAGGCATGTCTCCCCATCTGCCTCCAGAAACAATATGACTGGCGTACCTCAGGGCGCCCCTAAAAGCGTGTACAATTCACGCAAAAGAGCCTTTCTGCGCCGGGCAGAACGGGCGTGGCGATGGAAATGTGCGAGTGTACAGAATGAGAGCGACTCCGACTCAGAAATAGTGACTCAGAGAATGATAATGGGGAATTGGGTCGTCACCTCTTTACCTTCGTCTCTGCGGGGATGACAGGAGGCGACCCTGGGGTTGATCGTCCCATGGCCGTGAGAACAGCCCACATGGACTCGCTGGGCGAACCCTCGTTTGACCCGGATGACCTTCATTATCCACGGTCGGCCGAGTGGCTACCTGCAGACCATGTGGCCTGCTACCTAGAGACCTGGGTGCGGTGCCCCCTTAGCAAGGTGGCACACAATAAGCTCTGAACTGAGTGCCCTAGACCGGTGGTACCTAACAAGGTGTGTGACACCGCGGAAGTTGACCCCAGAGTGACCCCAGGGTTTACAAAAGAAAAGTGGTTAAATTTACCATAAAATGTAGAAACTGCCCTCCTTCCTCCAACCAGCTATGTCAGGACAGAAAATTATCTAATCATTCTTCAAGAATTTTAAACTCATAAAAAAGAGGCACATTGTATAGACTATTTATGTTCATTGTTTCTGTTAAATTAACTAATTTCTTCTTTTAAATGTCTTACAATGTTGACTTGGAATGTTTCCTGAGCATGGTTTGCAAGGTCCTTTGTCTTCATCAAATCTACAGAATATTCTTGTCTTCCTCAAGACATTTGTAGTATGCATAACATGGACAGTGCCATGGCTATGTGAATGTCATTCCAACTCAAGCAAAGTCTTGACTGACAGCACTTTTGTGCAAAGACGAATAGAGGTCAATTGTAGTGGTGAACATCCCTTATATATTGGCAATTCCAACTCACAGAATTGTATATGCTAATAAAGCCCCATCTTCACAGTTATTTGGATGCATGTGTAGTATATGTGCTAAACCCTTGTTAAACAGATAATCAATTGGTTTCAGCTGGGCATCATTAACTCTATTTTGAGATGCAGAGAGGCCAGAAAGGGATACTTAAAGGAACACTATAGGATCAGAAACACAAACATGTATCCCTGACCATAAAAATAGCATTTAAGTGGCTTGCCTGCCACTCCTCACCCTCCCTTAAGGTATTTTACTTGTTAAAGGGTAAAATGCCTTACCTTATTTCCAGCTTAATGAGGGCCTGCCCCTTGTTGACATAATCGGAATTTAGGATTTTTAGCCAATCCAAATCTTTTTATAGGAAAGCATTGGATTGGCTGAAATTGTCAATGAGGAGTGATGGGGGCTGGCCAAACACCTGCTTGGCCAATGAGTACCACTTCATAGAGATGCATTGAATCAATGCATCTCTATAAGGAAAATTCAGCATCTCCATGCAGACCATGGAGACGCTGAATGGCAGTACTGCACCAGGAAGCACCTCCAGTGGCCATCTGAGGTCCGTAGGAGGCTATGCAAACACATTTGCATGAAAATGACTGAAGGGAATGATTATACTTACCAGAACAACTACAATAAGCTGTAGTTTTTCTGGTGACTATATTGTCCCTTAACCCCTTAAGGACACATGACATGTGTGACATGTGATGATTCCCTTTTATTCCAGAAGTTTGGTCCTTAAGGAGTTAAACTTCGCTGCCCTAGCAGCACACAAATCATAGTTATGGGTTTAAGCCTGCATAACCTATTTTTTCACTATGACTTATAGATTGAGCCATCTAATTAGACTCTCCTCCAAACCATCCATACCAAGGCTAGTGATGTCGCGAACCATTCGTGAACTTGCCGCGAACTCCGGTCAGCTGGCACATCCCTGCCAATCTCCGGCAGACCCTCCCACCTCCTGGACAGCATCCATGTTGAAGCTGCCTTCAACATGGATGCTGTCCAGGACATCACTAACCAAGGCCCTTAACCACGTTGATGTAATCAACTCATCCCACCATTACCATTTATTTTTATTAATAGGCTGCAAGCCACATGACCTGAACAAACATTTATTAAAACTATTTTTTAAATCATACCTTCAGAATTAGCTTCCTGTTGGTCATGTCTTGTTTCCAGGGCATTACATAATGCTTTGGAAAGAGTGGATGCTTTCTGGAGAACTCAGCGAGATGTGTGTGAGATAGTCTGAAGAAAAAAGGAGATATATTGACATAAACATTAGGTAGAGAAAGAACTGTGACAGACCTATTCTTTCTGTATCTGAATATGTGTTACGTACACTTATGAAAAATGTAAAGAGTATAGATATGCTTTGAGTATATTTACTACAAAGGTTTTATTAGTATAATCTGATAAATTGAATAGAAGCACTGTGTTTAGATAGTGGCGCGGAATTAGAACAGTAGGCCTTGTGCAGCAGCATGCAACAGCAAATTCTGTTCTATCCTTTGGGCAGTTAGCGGCAGTTGAAACACTGGTGTGTGCTAAAATAGAGAATTTTAAATACGTTCTGTTGATCTGAATTGCGAAGGTAAAGTGCAGAGGTTGGTGGATGGACAGATGGATTGGTGGATGTTACAATGCATTTAGTATACAAGATTTCAACTTTGTTCAACTTATGTGAAAAGCAAAACAGCTCACAATTTTTGCAAATAATTTTATACCAAGATGAAAATGCTGATGTTTAAATTGGACCTGTCACTAACCGGGATTTTGAATATCATGTTTACTTATCCCTATATTTAAAACATATATATTTGTAACGTGTGAAAAACAAAATTATATTTAGAAATCAACAGATCTTCATGCAGCGACTGGGTGCCTCTGTTTTTGCTCCCTGTCAATTAAAGTTAAAAGCTCAGTCCTCTACATTGGCATCAAGAAAACATAGTAACAAGACGAGAATTTAAATTATGTTTCATTTGCACTGTTTGCCCTGACCTTGTCTTGTCTGAACTGGATTACAATATAATCTGCCAACTCTTTAAATGTACACTATGATCAGTAGAACCACCATAGCTGAATGTAGTGGTTCTGGTGTTTATGGGGTACAGAAAGGAAAAGGGGAGTAATATTGCTGCCGAGAACACTTCTAGTGGCATTCACTCAGAAGTGCTTCCTATCTCAGTGGATGCACTGAAGGTTCCCCATAGAGATGCATTGATCAATCCATCTTTATGAGGAGATGCTGATTGGCATAGCGTGGCTTTAGCAGTGCATGTGCAATAGCCTCCCAATGCTTTCCTATGGGAAAACAGATTAGATGAGATTATCAAGATTGATGATCTCAGCCATGAAGGCTGAGCCAGCTGCAGCAAGAATGGCGCAAAACCGGAGCAGCAAAGGATAAAACGTGAGTTAAATCACTTTTTTTACTGCGATCGGAGTAAACAAAATGTTGTCATTTATGTAACAGGTTGCCTGCAGTATGTATAATGCATATTATGCATAATTCGGCATCGCCTAATTACTTAAAGGACCACTATAGTGCCAGGAAAACACTTGTTTTCCTGGCACTATAGTGCCCTGAGGGTGCCCCCACCCTCAGGGTCCCCCTCCCGCCCGGCTCTGGAAAGGGGAAAAGGGTAAAAACTTACCTTTTTCCAGTGCTAGGTGGGGAGCTCTTCTCCTCCCCATCGGCTGAATGCGCACGCGCGGCAAGAGCTGCGCGCGCATTCAGCCGGTCACATAGGAAAGCATTCATAATGCTTTCCTATGGACGCTTGCGTGCTCTCTGTGAAAATCACAGTGAGAATCACGCAAGCGCCTCTAGCAGCTGTCAATGAGACAGCCACTAGAGGAAATAGGGGAAGGCTTAACCCATTCACAAACATAGCAGTTTCTCTGAAACTGCTATGTTTATGAAAAAATGGGTTAACCCTAGCTGGACCAGGCACCCAGACCACTTCATTAAGCTGAAGTGGTCTGGGTGCCTAGAGTGGTCCTTTAATATTATGCATCTTATACTGAATTCTACATACTACAGGGCAACCCTTTTCATCATCTATATATATATACGTGATATTTGTCCCTGAAAACATGGTGGATATAATAAAATTTTTAAAGAAAACTGGGCATTTTGTTAAAAGAAAGGTTAATGCATGTTATAAGTGATATTCAGATGTTTCATTCAATGACGTAAATTCCATAGAAGAGACATTTCCAACAGATAGGAGTGATCACATAATTTTTTTAGCTTCACTTTGTCTCACTCCTGAAGACGTAAGCGTAAACAAATATATATAACTATATATTGATGAGGGAAAAAACATGTAAATCAAAACATAAACTGATCAGCCACAACAACAAAAAAACAGCCTAATATTGTGTAGGTACTCCTTGTGTTGCCAAAACAGCTCTTATAAAACAGAGAACATGAAAACTCTAACGGCAAAAGCTAAGAGAAACTCAGTAGCTTGCTCTGGGTTAATCCACGCTGAGGTCTCAACATGCTTTTGCTCACCTGTGCCCTTACAAAGGAAACCTATACCACTTACATATTAGACTGATCCCAACCATAAGGACAGTCCAGAACCGATATGCTAGCAAGTTTCCTTTGCAACCCTGAACTATAATTTCAGCCTTCTTTGGGCCTCATCAATGTGTAGCTGACACCCCTCTAGGCACAGAGCATGAGTAGAGACTGCACAATTTTTATAATAAACATCCTTGTAAACACTTAAGAGAACAAAAACAAGATAAAGGCTATGCCTGTGGATGTTAGACATTAGGAGATTAATCTAAGGTATGTAAGTGTGTGTGTACTAGAGTGAACATTGGATTTACAGTGGAGTAGTAAGCTAAGTTGTAGTGATTTGCAGTATCCCTCTGAGTATGGAGCCTCTATTTCTCTATTGGTCCTAGTGGTGTGGTGATTACCCTCAGACCCGAGGGGGAGGGGTTGTTTGCAGACCCCTGGTCTTGGGACTATAGGTGTGCTCACAGTGGGGGAAGTAGTCTGGGTCTTGGGGTAGCAATGTTCCCTGGCTGGGTAAGAAGTTTGGAGACAACAGGTGCCTGAGTCAGAGGTGGCTCCCGTGGGGTAGGCAAGTGGAGGTCATCGGGCTCCAGGGCTTGGTCGTCTCCCATGTAGGAAGCCATCTTAGGTAGTGAAGCGCCATGTGCCTGACGCCACATATCGCCGATGCTCATGCCCATTTTTGGCTTAACCGCCTTCTGTTTTATGGTTTTCCTACCCATGGTGCTGGTGCCAATCTGGGGGTCCAGTTGGGGTAGCTTGATTTGGGGTGGAAGTTGTAAATATCGATAATATAGGCCTTTGATGCCCCGAGCACTGCAGACATGCGACCGTTCAGTTTAGTAGCTTGGCTCTGCCCTCCAGATCTACTTTTTAATGCGTCGAGACATAAACTCCACAAGACCTCTGAACGTGTCCTCTGGTATCTGGCACCAAGACAGTAGCAGCAGATCCTTTAAGTCCTGCAGGTTGCCAGGTGGGGCCTTGATGGATCTGATTTGTTGTTCCAGCACAGCCCACAGATGCCCAATCAGACTGAGATCTGGGGAATTTGAACTGAACAAATTTTGCAGTATAGCAGGCTGCATTATCCTGCAGGAAACACCAATGCCATGAAAGGCTATATGTGGTTTGCAACAATCTCTAGGTAGGAGTTACGCGTCAAAGTAGCAGTTATATGACTGTCAGGACTCAAGGTTTACAAGCATAACGCTGCCTCAGTTGACCTGCCTTCTTTCCATTATGCACCCTGATGCCATCTCTCCTCCAGGTAAGTGATACATACACACCCAGCCATCCACCTGATCTAAAAGAAGACGTGATTGATTTATCAGATCAGGCAACCTTCTTCTATTGCTCCATGTTCCAGTACTGACGCTCATGTCCGGATTGAAGGTGCTTTCGTCGGTGCACAGGGGTCATCATTGGGCACTCTGACTGGACAGCAAGCTGTGATGCTCTGTGTGTTCTGACACCCTTTTATCATGGACCGCAAGTTTTTTAGCAATTTGAGCTACAGTAGCTCTTCTATGTGATCGGGCCAGATGGGATAGCCTTCACTCCCCATGTGCATTAATGAGCCATGGGCACCTATGACCCTGAGGTCGATCCACCAGTTGTCCTTCCTGGCACCACTTTTGGTAGGTACTAACCAGTGCATACTAGTAACACAAGACTTGCTGTTTTGGAGATGTTTTGCCATTGTAACAATATAAAAATGTTTTTCATTCCACCTGTCAGTGGTCTTAATGTTGTGGCTGATCAGTGTATTACTAGTGATAAGTAAAAGTTCAGAAGAATCTGACATACTTTATTGGTAGCATTAATGCTTTTAACCATTTTGAACATTTAACCCTCTGAGTGTGCCCAAAGCATTGGGAAGCATACTCATGGTCATCAGATAGTAAGCCTTTGAAACTCATTCACCTTTTTAGGAGAAAAAAAAATACAAAACATCAAAATACAACAATGAGAGAGGTAGAAGCCACTAGTGGTAAACAGAGTAAATCGGAATAGTTAACTTTTATATTAAGGGTTGCGCACAACCCTGTAGAAATTTCAAGTCTAAATGAATACAAGGCTGTTATTATTGAGATCAAGTGTTTTACCAGGAGTCTTGGGAAAAAATGATCCTGGGAAGGGTTAGGGGGAAGGTAAAGGACAAAAGTGTCTCTAGGACCTCAAGACAAAACATTAGAGAAAGTGATAGTATGAAATAAGTCTCATTTACCCATTAATGTCAGTGATGGTTCCAACAGTTTTCAGAGTTCCATGTACTTGAGTAGTTTTTCTTGGCTCTTTGCAAACATAGTGATGGTCAGTTTTTGATGTTTGTGCTTTGTCCATGTGTCCGCTCATTAAGATAGATATATTTCTTGTTGGTCACTTGCTTGTGATGTCAGCTACTTATCTATAACATCATTGTTTCTGACAGCCAAATTAACCTTTCTTAAATGAATTCCTAATTCTCCCAGGTGATACGTTTTCTTGCCTTCCTTTCTTTCTGTGCTCTTATTCAATGTTTTCAGATTTTCCAGGTGTCTTTAGCAGCCTGATTACTATTTATTCTGTAATTAGCTAGATTTAACACGTTTAATTTCCCCTTCAAGCTCTGTTATTTTCTCTTGTGTATTCTCCTCTCCTTTGTTGGTTTTCAGTGTTTGTGATTGTTACATTACAGTAGAGATTCTAGACCAACCTCCATGTGCATAGTTACTGTTGCTAAGATCTGCAAACATGTCTACACAGTATGTTTTGTAACTGCATGGTGATTCCGTAGCTCATGTGACGTACAAAAGAATGTGTTTCCTCTCACTTTGTAAATTCCACAGTACCTGTCTCTCTTGCACCCATCAGTGTATCTGTTCTCTGGTCGTGTATCATTCCTTCAACAATTTTGATGCAGGATTTGCTACTGAAACTGACGTTGCTCTGTGTCATTCCTGCATCAGTTTTGACACTGAATGCTGCCACTGTAATACCTTTAGTGACACTGGCAACCAGCATCATCCTAAAATACTGGTTTCGATGGTATCATTCCAGTGTCACTTTCAATGCAATTTCTGGAGTGGGAAAGTTAAACCAGCAATTAGGAAGTTCCCTGCACCTTTTTAAATTTCCTTCACCCTTCTTGCGACACATTATGGTGGATTTAGTGCTGGAGAGTGCATTGCTATTAATATTTTGTGTACCTGGTTTTGACTTTGGCTTGTCCTGACTATTCTGATATCCGTAATCCTGTCTGTTTCTCTGTTTCATGCTTTGTTCCTGTACTCCTGACTCTGCGTTTTCTGCTGTAAAGGCATTCCTACACTACCTATACCTACACTACCTATACATTAGAGTATACAGTAACAGTGTAGCATGCAATGTTGCACAAACCATAACTAGTCTTATTTAGTCCATTAGTAATGGTTTATTAACTGTGTGTATAAAAAATAAATAAAAAAAGACCATAAGATCAGATATTATACATACAAATATCCAGCTCTCCCAAACACCAAACCTTATGCTTTTTCAGAGTTATTCACTGAGTGAAAATTTAAGGTAAATTCAAAATTGATTTCAAATGTAGGGTTCAAATGGTGGAACTGGAAATTGCTTCTAAGTGAGCTATACTTTCATTTCAGCTACTCTGGTCTTAATTTTAAAACTCACTTAGAATTTGCTTTGAATTCACACTCTAGTAAATAACCCTGTACATATTACTTTCAGCTCAGGTACTCTGGCCTTAAATTT
Source organism: Pelobates cultripes (assembly GCA_933207985.1). Classification (NCBI taxonomy): domain Eukaryota; kingdom Metazoa; phylum Chordata; class Amphibia; order Anura; family Pelobatidae; genus Pelobates; species Pelobates cultripes. The sequence goes on from OW240916.1 coordinate 235,772,101, forward strand.
GAAATTCACTTGAAATTCTCATTTTAGTAAATAGCCCTGAGATTCTTTGTTGAAGTAGAAATGTAGATTTAAAAAGGCCTTAACTTACCTCCTGTAAGCCAATGATGGGTCAGCCTCCTCTCTGAAGTCGTTCCTCCTCTGGTGAATTAATCAATTCTGATGTCTTTTGTTCAATCCAATACTTCGCACAGCTAATCTCCACATTGAATGCAATGTTTCTCTACGAGAAGAATTGGAAGACTTTCAAATTTCCATTATTTAGACAAAAGGGGAGATGAATTGTTTTTGCTGTTTAGTGTCCCTTTCATAATCTTCTCCTTACCTTACGTACTGCACTCCCAGGCTGTCAGCAAATTCTTAGCTATCTTCCTGCCATTATAACCCATACACCCTGCCACCCCAACCTGACTTCTCAGTCACTTAGACACATGCATATACTTTGTCACCCCACCTCACTTCCCAGTCAGTCACTTATTCGAACCTTCATTCATATACATTCAGCTCACCACTAGCCACTTACTGCCATAAACACATACAGTCACCCGCACCTCACTTACCAGTCTTTTATTATTATTGCCATTTATATAGCGCCAACAGATTTCATAGTGGTTTACAATATTATGAGAGGGGGGATTAAACTATAAATAGGACAATTACAAGAAAATTTACAGGAACGATAGGTTGAAGAGGACCCTGCTCAAACGAGCTTATAGTCCATAGACACATACACCACTTTGTAACCCGCACCTCACTTCCCAGTCAGTCACTTACAAAAACTTCCACTCACATACCCCCAGCTCACCACCAACCACTTACATCTATTCACATTGTAATATACCCCCACTTAATTTCCTGATTACTTGCCCCCACCCTCCCTGTCACGTATCCCCAGGCCTACCTGTCATTTACAACCATTAACATGACAAATTCACACACACCGCGTATCTGCTTCCACAAAGTAATATCGTCATTCGGCCACCCTCCCAACCACATACCCTGAGCAGGTCATATTCTCCCACCTATACAGCGCACTAGCCCTACCTCACATGCTTAAAGGAACATTCGACTGTAAAGCCTCCCCTCTTTCCCGGGTACAAACTTTAGGTCTGTGCCTGAAAAATGACCAATCAAAGGACTCTCATTGAGTGTGTCACGTTCCTGTGCTTCGCAATGAGCTGTAGTAGAGCTCAATGACAGGTGGGGATAGCGGGATAATGACGCTGCTGGTCGAATTACAACTGCGTCAGCAATATAACATATATCTCTATGTGCAGCATTTCATACTGATACACTGCGCATACAGACTCCAAGCACCATGACCACTTCAAAATACTAAAGCAGTCACCGTGTTAAAATGAACCCTTTAACAACTAGTAGCTTACAGACAAAAATAATACTACAAAACAGACGAGAGGAGAAGAAGGCCCTGCTCAAAGGAGCTTACAATCTAGTTACTTTAGTGCACAGTGCTACACATTTTATATCCTACCCAGGTCTTTATAGGACTATGTCACTGAACCCATAGGATTTGCACAAATCTGTCACAAACTCAGGTCACCCTGCCCCCCTGTCCATAACTCATTCCTGCTGCAGGCTCTTTCATGGTATAAAACCTGACAGTACAAGAAATAGGAGCCTGCTGTCATGCAGCTGTTCTAGTGTCACAGCAGGGGGGAGGGGGGGACTCTTTTAAAAAATAAATAAAAATAAAGCTTTATTGCAACAATGACAACACACACACCCAGTATGCAGTGTGATAAACAATATCCTCTGCCTTCCACTCTAGCTGCCTACTGCCCTGTGAGCAGCATGCTCACACACATCTGCACTAACTGATAAACTGTCAGAGAATGGGCTACAAAGAGAGACAGCCCACAGACAGGCCGCTCTGAGCCGCTCCCCTCCCCCACTGCTCTCACAGTTACAGTTTGAATTTTGCCTCAGACGCGGCCGGTGGGAGGGTTTTGCGTTCTTATTGGCTGCGGGCGGTCACATGACATTCTGGCGCCATGTTGAGGCCCCGCCTCTTTACTCGCCGCTGAGCCTATCGAGGGGGGGCAGCGGGATCCAGGGCACACCGTGCTGCCATTTATTGTAAATAGTGCGCTATAATAGGGGGAATCCCTGCAGCCTGTCAGGCCGACACACAGCTTCCGGCCGCTAGGACCCGCGCGCACAGCCTCCCTGAACGGACTGAGCCATGGCCACCTCCACTCCCAGCAATCCCAGGCAGTCCGCCCGGCGCAGCGCCGTGGGCACCCCGCTCAGCCCCACTCGGATCTCCCGCATGCAGGAGAAGGAGCAGCTGCAGGAGCTCAACGACCGCCTGGCCGTCTACATCGACAAAGTGCGCAGCCTGGAGAGCGAGAACAGCGTGCTGCAACTGCAGGTCACCGAGCGCGAGGAGGGGCGCAGCCGCGAGGTCACCGGCATCAAGGTGCTGTACGAGACCGAGCTGGCCGACGCCCGCAGGAGCCTGGACGACACGGCCCGGGAGAGGGCCAAGCTGCAGATCGAGCTGGGCAAGCTGAGGGCGGACCACGATCAGCTCCTTAACAAGTGAGCCGGGGGGGGGGGTCATTCATCCATACATCCATACAGAGAACCGGTCTGGGGAAACGCCATGTGAGCAACTTTACTACAGCGCTGGCTGGGCGTCATGAGAGTGGTGAATCAAATGGGGTGGCGGGGGGGAGAGACGGCAAAGCATTGTCTGGAGTTCATCCATACAGGGGAAGAGGAAGAGGAGGAGGGGGGGGGGGTTCATTCATGCAGAGTGTCCCTAACACAGGCACTGTATCACTACAGCACTGGCTGGGCATCGTGAGAGTGGTGGTTCAAAGAGCTGGGGGGGTCATTAATACAGAGAGTCAGACAATGAGAGCATTTTGTCACATCTACAGCGCTGGCTGGGTGACATGAGTGGTGGTTCATAAAGCTGGGGGTGTCAGTATGCTCCATACACGGAGAGTAGACTGGAAGCGGTGTAATGTGATCACTTTGTTACACAGACAGGGTTACGTGTGGGGTTTTTGTTGTGTTTTTTTTTGCCTTGTCAATGCAAGGAAAATATATGTAAAAATTCTCTTAAAATGGATGTACCCATTCCTGGATGTGTGTCTTTGTCTTTCAGTAGCTGGATTGAAATCTTGTGACTGTAGTAATTACCCCTCCCCCTACCACTATTCAATGAACTGGAGGGGGTTCCCTGTTAACACATTGTCAGCAGACAGTCTACTGATCGATCTATGGCAGAGCCAGTGTACTGGCTATGGAAAAATGTTCTGTTTTTTAAATTGTATTTTGCATACAAGATATAACTTTGTGCACGTGTGCTCATTTTATTATGTTGGAATCTGTTTACTATTTTTTTTTTTTTTTTCTACTCCAGGACAGGGGATTTGGTTCACTTCTGTCAATGCAGTGATCTGGGCGTTGTATATGTTCACTTTCTCTACTTCTCATTCATTGCTATAGACCTCTTAGACTGACACACCCGCCCTATTTCCTGCCTGTAAAATAATGTAGATCACATTTGGCGCTAAACAATGCTGCCCAGTATAGTGTTGAGTAGTTTGTAGAATTCAGTGTCTCCTATTATGTTGACCTTGGTCATTAATGTGGAGTCTTACCCGTAATACTCTGTGAATCTCCCCCTCCCCACCCCCCCACTGAGGTCTCTACTAGACTGCAGTGTTATTTCTAAAAGTCAGAATTCAAAATGAACTTCAAATTTAAGGCCCAAAATGAATGCATAACTGAAGGGATATAGCTAAATAGATCAATTTGAAGAAAAATTCCAATCAGCTATTCCATTTTGGCTATTTTGAAAGGAATAACCCTGTTATATTGCTTGAAAAATTGTAATCTCCCGTTCCTGCCATAGAATTGTTTGTGTTTAGCATAGTGTCAAAGTAATGCCTAATAGTCTGTGTGCTTTTGCAAGTGAATGATTTATGTGAAAATGTTTTACCAGGAGATCTGTTTTATTTGAAACATTCCCCTAATGTTTTACCCATGCATTTTGGTGTCTAACATTTAAAATCCAGTCATCTTTCTGGGTTAATGACTTTTTTTTTTTAAAGTGAAAGTGGGCAAGATGTGATATGGTGAAGCTTGTAGTTTAATGATCTAACTGCAGTTATAGTAGGGTTGATTAATCCTACCCTTATCAAAACTTAACCACCAACTCCTTTTTGGGGCACAATTCAGTCCCCCTCCCCCTCTTTTGGGTTAACAGCATAAATGCATATGAAATGCTGAACTTGGATATGATTTTATTTATTTGTGATTACTATGATTATTACTAGATTACTATGCAAGTGGTAGGGACACTCTGAATATCTTGGTCTAATTTTTACCAGATATCACTGCAATGTCAGCAAGTCGTGGCTGTTTGACTTGTACTCAGGTCATAGCTCTTGCAGTGGCAGCTGCTTCTGGATTGGGGCCAGTGTGTTATGTGATACTTGCACAGCTAAAACAAGTTTGCTTCTCTGTGGATAACTGGGCTCCAATTAGCCATTATGTAACAAGGAATGGTTTTGTGGCTATTTGTTTTACACCCACATGATGGTCAACTTATCCCTCCCCCTAGTAAACCATGCATTTTTTTTGGTATCATGCAGGTACTATTAACAAAGACTAGGTTAGAAATTGTTAAATGCAGTTGCTGTTCTTCTGTTCATCATTTTCATACATATTACAGATGTGGTAAAGTGGCTTGCTGCATTCTTGACTAACTTCCCTATAGTTTGAGCCCAGGGCTAAAAGTTAGAAGCCTTGAAAAAACATTGGTGTGCCTCGCGAATTGCAAAGCATTAGGGGCTATAACAAACGCTGGTATAGCAGATGCCCGTTCGCCTTTTTCCTCCCAAACTGCTAGAGCCTCAGTGATTATAGCTCGCAGTTCGGGTGTTTGGTTTGAACGATTCTCCATACGAATGTCGGCTTCACAAGTGTATTCTCCCAGCAAAGTAGACAGGTACCCAAACATCAGTTGAGGGGTTCCGGAGTTTCATGGAGGTCTATTTAGAAAAGTCTTAAAACCGAATAAATCCACGAAACGTACCCACTGGCTCATAGTAGCGTTTGCTCCCTTAGCTTGTGGGAACAAAATTACCGAACAGCGCTCTCCTGGCTGGTTGGGGAAAGGAAGCAGGTGTTCCCAAAGTTTGACCAGTGTTCGGGAAGTTGCATGTCCCATTTTAGTTTCAGACACTCGACGACAAAGTCCCGCTGAACTGTGCAGCCCTAAGCCAGGAAGCCCCTCAGAAGTGTCCCTAGGGGCAATGTAAACACTGCCTTTTCTCTGCATTCAAAAAAATCAAAGCGCTGTGTGTATGTGTATCTATCGGCACTCCAGGATTTGGTTAAAAAGTTCTTTATTCTTATAGAGAGAATTTTTTTTTTTTTTAATCTTATTTGGGAATAAAATAAATAGAAATATATGCAATGACAAGTAATCCATTGAGTTCTGTTGAGTTAGTGGCCATACTAAAGCAAAATGTGTAAATTAGATTTTAGCAAGAGTTTGTGCCTGTTCATATGAATCAAATCCACACACTATCAGATCGACTAATTTGTTCAGGTGTGGATTCAAAGGAATGTGATTTCAGATGAACCAGATCAAACAAACCTTTGCTCAAGTCTAGTGTATATGCCATCTTTTCCAAATTGCAGACAAGAGATTGTCTGTCTGAGTGGTCGGGCCAAAATCTTGGGGTGAAAATCAGAAGTTTGTTTTAACTTGGGGAAAACAAGCAGAGGGAAATTCAAGGGATAATTGTGGTAATGCATACAATTCAATCTGGAAAGCTCCTTTCACACCATAGACAATCATACGGTGTATAAGGGATCGACCGATTATTGGTCTGACTGATATTCAGAATTTTCAGCAATATCGGTATCAGCCTATAAAGATACCGATATTGTCGATTATGCAGACAGAACAATGGGGGCAGAGCTTAGCATGTGGCGTGGACTGGTAAGTGTGGGGGTAAGCTAGGAGTCCATGTTCCAATATCTACCCCAGTGCCCTTACAACCCTATCTACCCCAGATATTTACACACACTGCATCCACTAATCAAATCTGCTCACTGTATCCACTACATACATATATTCTTGAAAACCTAAACAATTCTGACCGTCATGTAAATTTTGTGCATTTAACTTTTTTAAAAAATTAGGAAAAACAAACCTGTTCAGTTAACAATAGATTTGTGTAGGATTTTATTTTTTTTTCAAAACGGTAAATATACAGAGTATCGGTAAGTTATCGACTGAAAGGTCACAGATTATCGGTATCCGCTCTAAAAAATCAATTTCGGTCGATCCTTAATGTGTATGTCCCTCAACAGAATATCTCTTTAGTACTACAAAGGTGTGTGACATTACAGCACTGCAGCTCTTGCATTCATTCTACAATTATTGTGGAAATGGGGATGTTAACGGCATGGTCTTTCTTTGTATGCTGTAATAGCTGGTCACATGAAAGGAAAGCGTCAGCAGACATAGCATCTTTCCTGAATGATGTTGGCAACAGTGAGACTTGGGGTGCAAAGAGGGATATGTAACAGTAGGTAAATAAAACTTTTTAATAAAAATGAACTGCGTTAAGCAGACCATGTTGGTAACTGACTTTATGAAAAGTATCGGATAACTTGTGAAATGTCAATATGTACTCTAAGGTGTGGACCTGGCATACCCATACAGTACATTGTTACTTTTTTATTGCTTTGGACCCCTTTTGATATAGATGAGACATAATAAAAGAATATGATGTCCCTAGTTGTGTGGAAGCTAAAATGTATTTATCTAGTGGCAAACAATGATTATGGTAGTACGTATGAATGTAATTTTGTTTAAGTTGTCTATTAAATCCACCTGCTAACTGGCTTTGCGTGCTGTGGTCTGTATCCTGCTTAAACTCATACCGGATGAACAGATGGGTTTTTTGTTTTTTTTTTGTGTGTGCTAATACTGCTGAGTTTGTTCTGCATTAAGCCCTCCCTGTTCTGCATGTGACCTGCAGCCATATGTGATGAATGAGCGACTGTCTACACTGTGTACTATCATTGACCGATGAGGTGCTGGGGGGAGGAGGGCTCTGGTTATTGAGCTGGAATGTCTGGGATGATTTTTACACATGTTGAATTTGATCTTTGAAGGCCATTGCTGTGCTTGCCATTTGGTGAAACCAAATTCTAATGAGACATACCGTTTGAGATGACAGAGCAGGTGTTTGAAGTGTAATTTTGGATTTTTTTTTGTGTGTGTGATGCTGATTACCATATATACTAGAGTATAAAGTCGACTTGAATATAAGTCGAGACCCCTAATTTTCCCCCAAAAAAACTGGGAAAACTTTATTGAATCTAGTATAAGACTGGGGTGGGAAATGCAGCAGCTACTGGTAAATTTCTAAATAAAATTAGTCCCCCCCCCCCCAAAAAAAAAACCTATATTAATTGAATGTTTAAGGTGTGTGTGTATATAATGAATGCATTCTGTGTGTTTTGCAGAGCCTTGGTGGGGGGTTGGGCATTTTTATAATTTTTTTTTTAAATATATTTTATTTATATTTTCGTCCCCCTCCCTGCTTGTTAGCTGGCCAGGGAGGGGGGGGCTCTCATTCCCTGGTGGTCCAGTGGATGGACCGTGCAGGAGGGGGGTCTGGCAGAGAGCTGTTACTTACCTTTCCTGCAGCTCCTGTCAGCTCCCTTCTCCTCCACTGTAAATCTTGCAGCCGCACGGAGCATTCCCCGCGGCTCTCGCAAGATTTACAGTGGAGCTGACCGGAGGATAGAGAAGAGAGCTGCAGGAAAGGTAAGTTACAGCTCTCTGCCAGCCCCCAACAGGACCGCCGGGCTTGTAATGAGCCCAGCGGTCCTGGTCTGTATTATGGCAATGTAAGTTGCCATAATACAGACCTTGACTCGAGTAGAAGTCTAGTGCAGGGGTAGGCAACCTATGGCACTAGTGCCATGCACGGCACTCAAGGTGTCTTTGCACAGCATTCAAGGCTGCTAGAGCCAAACAGGCTCTGGCCTATCAGGAGTCCCAGTAAAACTAAAAGATCTGCTAATACGAAAAGCTGTTGAATGACAATCCTCAATTTATGCATTGCAGCATGTAGAGGGGATCTCAGATCACTTCCATCCAGCACTTGTTAATGGGAATCCACACTGTAATAGAGCACCCCACAGCTGCTGTTGCAGCTCCTGTCCTTGATCTGTACCTGGCCAGCCTGGTCTCCACTGGAACACAGGGAAGCCACCCACACTGCTAGATATACAGAGATATGCAGAGTAACCCTCCCCTCATACAAATAATGCAAACAGCCCAAACGCAATCCACACAAACTCAACACCACCGACAATCCACATGCATGCACACAACCCCACATGCAGCCTCTCACATGCAATACCCCAAACAGCCCCTCACATACACACACTAACAAACATACAATGTGACATATCCATCCACACACACAATTCTACAAGCAGCCCACATTCATAGGTTTATTTACACAATACCACATGCTACTCATGAACATATACAATATAATAGCTCATACATGCACAAATACAAGGATACAAAGCAACTGCAGTATAAATAACACAACCACAATATGGCAACATGCACACCTCAATTTAAAAAAATAGGACTGGCACGCTATGGGCCATAACAATCTTATTTCGGCACAGTGCTGCTAAAAGGTTGCCTACCCCTGCTCTAGTGTATACGGTATATAATTACTATGCAAATGTTTAGCTTTTATTTTAGCGTGTGTATACTTTATTTTTTTTGTGTGCATGTATGTATACTTACGCATACTTGGTAAGCGAAATCTAAAAACTAATCTGTGGGTTTCTTTATTTTAAAAGTTTTCATATCCTGCTTCTGTATCCACAGAATTCTTTAGGAAGCAACCATGCTTCCCCCCCCCCAGCCAGCTCTTGGGCTTCACTTCTCCTGGTTGGGAATTACTGAATATTTATTTGCATATGTCTGTCCTCATTTTAAGGTGAACGTGCAAGTTTAGTGTCCCATATCACTGAGGCATCTTGTTCTGTTAAAGAAGCAGAGTGGATAATATATATTTTTTGGTTTTATTGATGGTTTACTTGCTTAATCTTATTCCCTTTAATCCCTTAAGGACAGACAATTGTCCACTTTCAGAACCAAAATAAAATCTGGAACTTGGCCTACAGGTTTGTTCCAGTGTAATTTAATTTAAGGGTTTCTACATGCCTACACTAATCTTAACCTAAACACTACGCTACCTTTAACCCTATGACCGCAATAACCCGTACGCAGCATACCCTTCACTTGAAAATTGAGTATTTCATAAAGCTAAAAATCTTTATGAAATACTCATACTGACTTGGTATTACCAACTCTTTCATAAGATACATTGAGACAAAGTAGGAGCGTCTGTTTAATGTTTCTTATGCCTCTTGCTTCTAGATACTGGGTGAGGGCTACTGTTGTCTAGAGTGTTGATCTTCCAGCTATCTCCAGTGACTGCTGCAGAGAAACTACATGTATCTAATGCAGGTTCTCACAGAATCTTCTCTATAGACTCGATGCTGTACTCTTATGCATGTATCGGAGAGCAGCAGTTACGTCTGGTGCTGAAATGTCAGGAGCGGAAGGGCCAAAATGCCATGGCGGCACCCGGAAGGTACAGGTTCAGCTAATTAAATCTTTTAAAGTCCCTGACTCTTGTTCTAAAAGGGACACTATAGGCACACAGACCACGTCAGGTCTTTGAAGTGGTCTGGGTGCAATATCCCTGGTCTCTGAACCGTAACCAGTAAATTATTGCAGTTTTTAAGAAACTACAATAATTACCTGCCAGGGTAAACTCCACATCTAGTGGCTGTCTATCAGACAGCCACTAGAGGGTCTTTCAGGCAGTTGGGAAGGAGGACCAGAGCCAGCACCGATCTACATCTGTGCTTGACCTAGGTAAGTGACAAGGTTTATGACAGAGGGGGAAGCTATAGTTACAGGAATAGGGGGTTTGTTTTCCTGGCACTATAGTTTACCATTTATTTTTGTGTTGAAGTTTATGTAAGCTTGTTTGAGCAGAGAACTCCTCTACCTATTGTAACCTGTAACATTTTGTTATTGTCTCATTTGTTAAATTCCCCTTTTAATGTAAAGCGCTGCAGAATAATTTGGCGCTATATAAATACCAATAATAGTGCGCACTTTTTTTTTTTTTATATTGTGAGGCTAATTAGTCTGGTAGATTGTTTTGGGAGATGGTTTGGACTCCATTGGAACTTGTAGATCCAAAGGCATCAGAATATGTTTTACATTTCAAAAGTACACTTCTGCCAAAAAAAAATATATCTCACTTTAGCAAATAACCCGGTCTATAATAAAGTGAGAACTCAAATTGCATTTAAAATTGCCAAACTGGAAGAATTCTCTAAGTCAGTTATGCATCCACTATGGCTATTCTGGCTATAAATTTTAAATTCACTTTGAAACAGACGAGTACTGAAGACATTGATTTATGTTATTTATATAGCGCCATCAAATTCCGCAGCGCTTTACAATGGGTGGACAAACAGATATGTTGTAACCAGACCAGTTGGACACACAGGAACAGAAGGGTTGAGGGCCCTGTTCAATGAGCTTACATGCTAGAGGGAGTGGGGTAAATGACACAAAAGGTAAGGATAGTATTAGACTGACAGTTGCAGAAGAGGAATCAGTCGGGAGTTATTAACAGTTTAATTGATACGCTTGTAAGAAGAAGTGGGGTTTTTAACGATTTTTTTTTTTTTTTGGAGTGGAGACTGGGTGAGCATCTAACGGAGGCGGGAAGAGTTCCACAGGAACAGTGCAGGCCTCGGGAAATCTTGAAGGCGAGCATCAGAGGTGGGCGTATAGACAGATAGACATAAGATTGATAAAATAATTAAACTGTTGGAAGTGCATGGGTGCCACCTAGTGTCTCTTATGATTCACAATAAAGAGGATTTTGATATGCAAAATGTATTTCAGGTATCTGGTTAAATTGTAGTTCATATTATGGCCTGCATCTAATTAGAAGTGTTTTATCATGTACAAATACTGCAGATGTATTGTACTTACAGCCGTGGGTGTTTGTGTTTTTTTTATTTGTTTTGAGAACACGATGTAAGGTAGAAGTACAGAATGTAGCATATAAAACACAGTACAAACCAAATTTGTTTTAACCTTGTACAGCCAATGAAATTCTGTGCCACTGTTGGCAGCAATTTGGTTATTAGTATTGTCATCTTCTTAGCCTCATGTCAATCATAATTACAAGCTCAGTCCTTTGTACCTGGCAGTCAGAATAACGAAAGCATGCAAATAAAAGAGGATAAGAGCATGTTTTTATTTCTTGATTAATGATGCTTGCCCCAACTTTTTTTTTTTTTTCTGAACTGTTTGCTCATTGGGGTGCTAGTGCTAGGCACCCAGTCTGAGGCTTCCTGATTGAAGCCTCAGATCAACCAAGGATGATGCTAGGTCTAATGGTTTAACCCAGCGGTTCCCAAACAGGGTTGCCGCAAAATATTTCCCCGGTGTTATTACAGCGTGCCGTGCCTCGTTCTCCCCTACAGGACCAAAGGGTAGATCAGAGATCTTCACCAGCCTGCTAGCACTGAAATGCTGCAGGGGAGGGAGAGCACCTGGAAGCTCTAACCTGCAGGTTCACCTCTCGCAAACTTGAAACATTGCTGTGGTTATCATAGAAAAGCTCAGAATCTTGTGAGAGTGAACTCTTACCACTAGACCCACCAGGGCTTCCCCACCAGACCACCAGGGTTTAGTACTGTCCCTACTCCCAGGTAAAGGGGGGTGGGAGGGAAGTGCTCTTAATCTGTCCTCCTCCCCATAGACTCACAAAAGCTCCCCCCATACACACACTGCAACCCTCACACTTCATCCTTCACACACAAACTACTGCTCCTATCCCAGCAGATCGCAGGTAAGTTGTAAAACTGTTCATAAACAGTTTGACTACTTACCCTGGGAGGGCACCTGCACTCCTGGCACCATAACCACTACAGAGTGCTGTAGTGGTTGTGCCTGGATTGTTTCTTTAAATAGCCTACCAGTGCCCTTTCCGAGATTAGGTTCTGGTTCCGCCGCTGAACGGGAAACCTATCTGCTTAACAGGGGCCCAGTATATGCTGCAGCACTGTACATGTATACAACCCAGAAATTTTTGACTTGGGCGCCTTGGAAAAATATTGAATGTAAAAGTTTGGGAACCACTGGTTTAACGCCTCTAAGCAAGACAGCATCTGAAACTGCCACACCACAACAACTTAGTTGTGATACTAGAGTGCCAGGGTAGTCCTTTTACAGTTAGGCCTGTTTATGTGCAGTAAGCAAACGTAGTTGGGTCCATACACACCTAGGTAGAGGTGTTTCTTTCTTTTTTTCAAAAACTTTTGAAGAAGTCAGACTGTGTTCCTTTACAAATGTATTTTGATAGCCTTGGAAGTATTCATGTTGCTTATTTGTAATGACTGCTAACCAGGCACTTACAGATTAGCATTCTCTACCATTTCCTAAATTTTGGTGGGTTTTTTTTTTTTTTTTGAGACCCATCTCTCCCACACACCATTATTGAAACTCAAATATCATCAATTTTTATTTATTTTTTTTATTTTTTTTTGAGCTGACACCCTTGTATCGGTATTTCTCTGAAGCTGTAACTCCTAATGTCCTTTTTAGATAACCTGTACAAAACATTGAAAAATGTTGCAGTGAGCTCTGATGCCTGAAGTATTTCTTTAAAGGACCACTATAGTGCCAGGAAAACATACTCTTTTTCCTGGCGCTATAGTGCCCTGAGGGTGCCCCACCCTCAGGGACCCCCTCCCACCTGGCTCTGGAAGGGGGAAAGGGGTAAAAACTTACCTTTTTCCAGCGCTGGGTGGGGAGGTTTCCTCCTCCGAGTCGGCTGAATGTGCACATGCGGCAAGAGCTGCGCGCGCATTCAGCCGGTCACATAGGAAAGCATTCATAATGCTTTCCTATGGACGCTTGCGTGCTCTCACTTTGAAAATCACAGTGAGAAGCACGCAAGCGCCTCTAGTGGCTGTCAATGAGACAGCCACTAGAGGATTAGGGGGAAGGCTTAACCCATTTATAAACATAGCAGTTTCTCTGAAACTGCTATGTTTATGAAAAAATGGGTTAACCCTAGCTGGACCTGGCACCCAGACCACTTCATTAAGCTGAAGTGGTCTGGGTGCCTAGAGTGGTCCTTTAAATTATGGAAAAAAAGTACTCCCAACATTTTTGAGGTCACAAAACCCCTCAAAGAGATTCAAACTTTGGTTAATGACCAGGCCAATATCTGAACTGATGAGTGGAGATTTGCTGTGTATTTAGTTTAGGCTGTTGCATTGTTTTTCAGTCGATACACCTATTTATCTTCTGTCATGGGTCAGTGGCATCCACGACCCTGTGTGGCCATTAAACACACCAGGCAAATGCCTTGTGAGCCAAGAAGATCAATGGATCTCACTGGCTGACATTACTCAAGCTTTGGCCCAGAGTGGGCTTACATTGCTGGTGGGCAGATCAAAGATTTCAATCACTGGCCACCCCACTCTGATGCATGATAGAGGGAGACTTTAAAAAAAATTGGTCTTCACCTACTACAGGTTACCACGCCAGCGTTCTCCTGCTTTTCACAGCACTGGCTGGAAGGAGAAGCCTACTGGGGCTGCAGACAAGTTGTAGTTCCTACTGAACCACTTGTGAGAAATATAATTTTAAAAGGTATATCCTATAACCCAAGGATACACTTGTGAGTGGTGATTGTATGTTTGCTTATCACCCAGGGCCCTGTAAAGTACTGTCCTCCCCTGTCTACAATAATTTAACATACTTTTTGCCTTCAAGCATTCTTCTAAATTTGAAACACTTTTTTTTTTTTTTTTTTTTTAAATCAAATGCTTATTCTCCTTAACAGCTACTCTAAGAAGGAATCTGATTTCACTTCCCTACAAAGCCGGTTTCGTGAAATTGAAACTCTCCTCAACTCCAAAGATGCAGCCCTGGCCACTGCACAAGGCGAGAACAAATCCCTGGCGATGGAACTGGAAGATCTTAAAGCAGAGCTGTCTCAGGTAGGAAGTTGCCTCCGTTTAATAATGGGTTTGGTGCTTTTTACATCTGTCATATCTCAACACATTGTTTTTTCCTATTTCTTTCTCTAGATCTTGTAATCATTCTACTTTCAAATGATCTTGTTTTACATGACATCACAAGCTGACTCTATCAGTGGTTTTGTTATTAACATTGTTGCTGCAAATTAGATTGTGTCCTTTGCTATAGAAGATGCCTGTATATTTAAATGTTAATTTCACAATTTAAAGCAGTCTCCATTTTGTACTTTATATTTTTTTTTCTCTTTCCCTCTAGTTTGAAGCTGCCTTAGCAATGGCGAGGAAGCAGGTTGGCGATGAAACATTGTTAAAAGTGGATCTTGAAAATCGCTGTCAGTCTCTATCTGAAGAGCTTGAGTTCCGTAAAAATATGTTTGAAGAGGTAATTACTCCTAAAAAGTTTCAACGTTGATGCTCTAATATATCTATTAGAAAGTTACATATGCCAGGCTCTGATCCTGCAGTGACCTCTTACAACCAAAACAATTGCTGAACTACTTCAGCCAGTACTGATTTTTCTAATGGCTCTCTGCTTCAAGCAAAAAATGTCTTATTTAAAATACAAACCATCCCAAGGCTGTTATGATATCATTTATCATAGATATTGTATATTTCTATGCTCTTGGAGCTTTAGAAGCATTGCTCGCCTAGCACTAGCACCCTCTGTTAGCAATTTGGCACTAAAATGTCTTATACTGTCTCTGCAACCATTTCTCACTCTCGAAGGGGGAGTAGTACAGTGACAGGGAGCAAAAGAACCACCCATTGGAGATTACCCGCTACTTACTCCTCTGCTTAAAACTGTATGCTGAGGGATGACAAATCTCAGGTCGCCATGGTGATTTGTCCTGGCGCCTAGGATTTGTTGAGCCCTGTATTAATCTCTACATTTGCTTGCATGTAAGCACAAGGTTCAAATGTGCCACTAGCCATTGAGTGAAATCTAATCGCTGGGAAGTAGAAATTTACACATGGATCCTATAATTTAGCAATAAGTTACTTTAAGCCTGTGCTAGCATTTGTTTTAGATGAAATTTGAATTCTCTTTAGATGAAACCCAATTTCTATGGACCCAGAAAGATATATTTTAAGAGCTGACTGGACATGTAGAAATACAGCATCTTACTATAGTCTCATTGAAAGTGGGGGAAAATAGTTACAAAAGAGTGTCGGCTTCCATTTACTTTGGTAAATGTTTGCATTTTCGGTGATCTTGGTTACAAATAACAGTTCACAAGCAAAGTCATGCACAGATACCTTATGAGACTAGTTGTGTTTTTTGTGTTTTTCTTTTCATTCCCCAGGCCTATTCTTCAAAATTCTTAGATTATCTAGTAGTAATGTAGAAATAAGCTCATCTCTCATAATTCCCTGTTCCTCTGAGTCGTCTTATGATTTTTTTTTTTCTTTCTATATTTGTATGTATGGTTCTTTTACAGGAAATTAAGGAAACTCGAAGGAAGCATGAGACTCGGTTGGTGGAGGTGGATTCTGGTCGGGTAATGGAATATGAACATAAGCTTGCCCAGGCACTTGTTGAAATGAGAACTCAACATGAGGAGCAAGTTAAAATTTACAAAGAAGAGCTTGAGAACACCTATCAAGCTAAGGTAGGGAAATGTATAATGGTTAAAATTGTTTGCAGTATCTTTAACATCTGTGTATATGCATCTACAAACAGCGGGACAGTGTTAGTAGCCTGCAAGATCTATAACTACATTAAGCTGTAGTGGTTATGGAACGGAGACTGCCTTTGCTAGTTCTATGAAAGTTTCTGCATGTCTTTATTTTTTTCTGTCTCCCTCTTTCCTTTTCCCTGCGTTGTATTTCGCAAGTGTATGTTGTGAAACTGTCATACGAGTAGCAATACTTTGAATTGTTTTTAAACCAAGCTATGTTTGTGTGCATGTATAAATTGACACGATTACCTGACAAGCGTTTTTTTTTTCTCTTGTTAATTTAAAAAAAAGAGAGAAATTGTGTTAACATTCTGTATAGTGACTGCATTTCCTTAGGAAATCTACCAATTCCTGTATGTGGTTTTGAAATTAATGGACTTGTGAAATGTCCGTATTTGGTACACTTCCTGATTTGGTGTGTTTGAGAAAGTATATTTGCTTTTCAGCTGGAGAACGCCAGGCTGTCTTCCGAAATGAACAGCTCTGCAGCAAACAGCTCTCGGGAGGAGGTTATGGAAAGCCGCCTGCGAATTGATAGCCTCATGTCTCAGCTTTCTGAGCTTCAAAAGGAGGTAATTATGTGAGCAATGAGGCAGCTCTACATACTGCTTTGAAACGTGGAAAAAACTGTGTTGGTACATTATGAACATGCCAATAGTCCAACTTTGCAGAACTTCTAAAGGTGAAAATGCACCAGACTGCTTCCACGCCATTGTAAATTAAAATAATTTTTTTCTTTTTTAAAAAGCTGCTTTTGAGTCAACTGTTTAATTTCAACACGTGCCATTTCTTTTAGTATACATCCGTCACAGGAGAGAACTAGGGTATCTTCTGTTTGTTTAGTTACTCTCATCCAGTGCACCTGCATGCACCTAAGAGGATATCTGAGCCCATATCCTCTCTGCTGTTTTCTCCATGTATCTTTAGGCTGCCCTGCTTGCCTAGGGTTATAACATGTATAAATTTGTGCTGTTGTAGGTACACAAGCCCCGTGCCATAGATCTTTCTGGATGTCTGGCATAACCAGGATAATATCCATAGATATTTATTTCCTGTCAGCAATATATGTAATGGAATTGTGTGTCCTATCTTTATTTGGTGCAACTAATTCAAAAATCATTCCATAAACAGATCATGTTCATTAAACCGTTTTTCCTCCCTTTTGAATTGGTTAATTTGGGTTTTCAAAGGGAGGAAAAACTGTTTAATGAACATGATCTGTTTATGGAATGTGATTTTTGAATATAGTTTTCCTTTCTGGTATAGCTGTGTGCGGCCCGAAAAATTTATTTTTATTTTTTTAACACTAGTCAAGAGCATGGCAAGAACAATTGCAAGAACTAGAAGAAATGCTGGCTAAGGAGAAGGACAACAGCAGACGACTACTGGCTGAAAGGGAGAGGGAGATGGCAGAAATTAGAGATCAAATGCAGCAGCAGCTTAGTGATTACGAACAACTTCTAGATGTGAAACTAGCCCTGGACATGGAAATCACTGCATACAGAAAACTGCTGGAAGGCGAAGAGGAAAGGTAAGCAATTTAATTGATGTGTAGTAACACATGGAAAAAAAACAGTAACACCTTGTTCTATTGGAGACTGTCCTACATGTTGGTGAAGGAACATTAACCATGATTGACTTGGGTGCCCTCCAAACCTTTTCATTCAGCCCTCCAAGTCATTTCCTGTAGAAATTACCCTATAAGAATATATTCTGTAAAATACATTCTTGTCTGCTAACCTGTTCGTATATTTCTTAGCCAGTGCTGTACTTGTTACACCTGTATATATGTAAGACCATTGTTTCACTTCCCCAATTTGTACACTGTGAGCTCTAAAGTTTGTGTGAAGTATCCTTGCATATGGACCATGATTGCTGTGTTTTTTTTTTTTTGCTGTTGTTGCTAGGAAGCCTTCAAAACTGTAGTTCTTGATTCCATATTCTGGTACCACATTTATAAAATGTCTTTGAGGCCTACTATAAACCACAAAAGTGACCTTTTCATATGGCCGGTCTTCCAACGTTCTCCCTTACTAGGTTTGATGCCTAAACTTCTGTTGTATTTGCAAATTGTCTTTAGCCCTGGACCCAGTGAGTTCTGCATATTAAGTTATTGGAGTACCTCATATTACACACGTTTTACTGAATATATTTTATCTAATTTCGAACTTCATGTATGCAATAATACCACACAATGTTTTTCCAGATTGAAATTATCTCCAAGCCCATCTTCACGTGTGACCGTTTCTCGAGCTTCCTCAAGCCGCAGTGTTCGCACTACTAAAGGTAAAAGGAAGAGGGTTGATGTTGAGGAATCTGAGGCAAGCAGCAGTGTGAGCATTGCTCATTCTGCATCTGCAACTGGTAACGTGTCTATTGATGAGCTGGATGTTGATGGAAAATTTATCCGACTTAAGAACAATTCAGAGCAGGTAAGGCTGCTGGGTCAGCTATGCTTCCAGTTTGACTATTTTGACCTTAAATTTGAAATTCACTTTGAATTCCTGGCAATCCTCACTAGTGAATAACCCTGAAAGTGCCAAAATTTTGGTTTGGGGGAGTCTGTATTACATATCCCAATGTTAGACCACCAGTATAGAAACAAGCGATTTATCTTTAGCCGATGTACACTTTTAAGGCCACATATAGTAACGTTAAAACTAACTAGTTTATTTACACATGGAAGTTTTCTTGGGCCAATGTTTGAAAGTCTGTAAACTCTTCCTGCTTTTTTTTTTTTATTTTTTAACACAATTCTACACAGGATCAACCTTTGGGTGGCTGGGAATTGACCAGAACTATTGGAGAGACGTCTGTGAATTACAAGTTTACCTCAAGATACGTGCTCAAAGCAGCCCAGACTGTAACGGTAGGCAGATATGCTGGCTTCACTCACCAATTACCATAGTTAAAAAAAAAACAAAAAACTATTTTTGTTAAATTTAATGTCCTTATAAAATTGTAGCGGATTCTCTTGCGTTTTTTGGTTTAATTTCCCCTATTTCAACTTGTAAAAACATGCAATCTTTATTCAAACTAGATCTGGGCTGTAAATGCTGGAGTTCCTGCAAGTCCACCATCTGATCTCATCTGGAAGAACCAAAGCTCCTGGGGAACTGGCGAAGATGTCCAGGTCATCCTGAAGAATTCTCAGGGAGAGGTGTGTTTTTGTGTTAAACTGACCACAAAAAAGAAACTCATTAAATATGTGCAGGTTGAAAAGTCTCAAGTTCTATTGCTATAGTTTTGTGTTAACCTATGCTAGTGGTTTAGGGGTTTCTCAATGGATTGTACATTATAATGTGAAATCTGGTAGCTGCCCTTAATCTCTCCTTTAACAATTGCAACTGTCTGAAGGAGGAAATGTGTGTTAAAAAAAATAAAAATAAAAATATATAGCTATATCCATATTCAGATTCTGCTAGCTGCATACTACTTAACATTTTAAGGCAGGTGATTTTAATCTGTCAGATTGAATTTTGCCATTCAGATTACATTTTGCTACCACTTTGAGTTTAGTGAATTGACATATTAAGACACCAAATCATTTTAACAAAGACCGTTCCTTTTGAACCCACACCTGTCCTACCAAGGGATTATACTGCAAATTCTGGATGGGTGTCAGATTTTGCTTAGACTACACTAGAATGTAGCTCAAAGAATTTATCCAAAGCTGTTCTATTTATCACAATCAAACTTTAGCCAGCTTGAGTCTGGTGTAACCTAGGGACCTGCTCAGTATTGGTAATGCCCTTCTTTTTCCTTTGTG
This sequence comes from Pelobates cultripes, assembly GCA_933207985.1. Classification (NCBI taxonomy): domain Eukaryota; kingdom Metazoa; phylum Chordata; class Amphibia; order Anura; family Pelobatidae; genus Pelobates; species Pelobates cultripes. The sequence goes on from OW240916.1 coordinate 235,791,730, forward strand.
AGCTACTGATTTACTCCCTTGTTCTTGAAGGAATTTAAAGTCCTATTTGTGGGACATTATGTCCATTCTGGAGACATGTGTTTTGGGGTTTTTGTTTGGGGATTATTTTTAAATATATCCTCAATGAAAACATGCAGCCATTGATGCGTACATGTTTTCTTGGGGTCTATCCACTAAATGGCTTCCCCCTCCCCATTAGTGTTCCTTTAAATATATTGTGCAAAGGTGCAGCAGTCAATTAGTTCACTTTTCTTTTTTTTTTTTTTCTACTATGTGTAAGTTTCTAATTTGTTTTTTTTTTTTAACATGGTAAATTACAGTTCAAAGGCAGTTGGCTACAAGTTGTATTAGTTAGGGTTAATCTACTTGTGTCTCTGCAGGAAGTAGCTCAAAGGAAAACTGTGTATACAACCACTATACCAGAAGAGGAAGAAGTGGAGGTGGAAGAAGAGGACATTTTTGAAGAGACACAAGAACCCCGCCGTAAGAAGGTATGTAGGTTGATCTTGATCGGTCCCAATGTAGATTTGGATTGTAACATCCACAGTTAGTTTAGAATTGTTTTGTATTTTAGTTTATCTATCAGAAAGCTAATTGCAGTAAACCAGCATAAACTCATTGTGTGCCAAAGCAGTTTGATTTGTACATACTGGGGGCCATGACAACTTTGCTATTTATGTGAAGAAAAATCTCACTTGAGTCTATATATTTTTATTTTTATGTTTGTAAATATTGCCTGTCTGTCCTGGCATTGTTAATATAACTTCACACAATAGCATACTTTCATGGGTATAGTACTATAAAATGAATGGGTGTGCATGCAGTTATTTAGCAATTTTTGGCATAGGCCTAAAAGCTTGGAGCATTTATGGTAATGATGTTGCTGCTGGTTTCAAATGCATAAGAATATAAATATATATATATATATATATAATTTTTTTTTTTTTTTTTTTTTTTTTAAATGACATTTATCCTTTAAAGGGACACTCCAGTGCCAGGAAACACAGGTCCCCTATCCCAGGTTGCTGAAGGGGTTTAAACCCCTTCAGTGACTTACCGGAGTTCAGCGCCGATGTCCCTCGGTGCTGGTCCAGGGTCTGCCCACACTCCTCCCCCGGCGGGATGAGACCTAATGAGCTGCCGTGCACGCGCATTAGACATCCCCATAGGAAAGCGTTGAAAAATGCTCTCAATGCTTCCCTATGGGGATTTTAGTGTGAGGATGTCCAGCGACGCTATAGCACAGAAAATATGTGGTATGAACCAGGAAGTGTCCTCTAGTGGCTGTTTAGTAGACTGCCACTAGAGGAAGAGTTAACCCTGCAAGGTAAATATTGCAGTTTATGAAAACTGCAATATTTACAGTTGCCGGGTTAAGGGTAGTGGAAATTGGCACCCAGACCACTCCAATGGGCAGAAGTGGCCTGGGTGCCTGGAGTGTCCCTTTAAGTAGCAAGTGCTTCTAGTGGATGTCTTCCTAACAGCCATTAGATGCATGTACTCAGACAAATGTAAGCATTGGCATTTTTATTAATCTTTATTCAGTCTGGAATTAGATTAAAATGGGGTTTTGGTGCTTAATGAACTCTTTTAAAAATTTGTGAATTCACAAACTTCATCAGAAAAACCTTGTTTGAAAGTTAAAATGTCAAATGTTTTGCATCTGATGGTATATACCCTCTTTCACAAACAATTTTTGTCTGATTATCAGATCTGTAATGTAGTTAGTCATGGAAAACAAAAGGCAAATAACTGGTCTTTACAGAGTTTATTTTTAATTTTTTTTTTTTTTTGTTCCCCCTTCTGGTTAATACGGATTGGTGCATCCAAAAAGCATTTTAGTGTCACAGTAGCGGCGGAGATGTTGGGGCCACGAATACTGTCATACACTGATACTGTATATAAGGGGTTAAAAAAAGATCATTAGATATATAAAATGTTTTTGTTTTTCAGCAAGGGGAACGAGGCTGTGCTATCATGTAATCTGGATTCTGGAATATTCCCTCTAAACAGATCTGAGCCTTCTGGAAGCGTCAACTATTTTTGTATTCTCATACAATTTTTTTATTTTAAAGATGCCAATTTTGATGGCCTTATTTTCTTTTTATAATGGAAAAAGAACATCGGACATTTTGTAATGTAATTGATCTGTGACTTGCAAAATGTGAAAGAACTGGTTTGTGCGCTGATTGTATTCGGGGTTTTAATGCAGTAATGAAATAATGTGACTGCACAGCCAATCTGAATTTCTTTTTTGCCACATGTTGGTCATATGACTAGTGTGGCTCCTCATTTGGAGAATGTCTGCATTCAACTTTTCTACTGACTTAATTTTAAAAGTGAAGCAATTTCAGTTCTTGTTATATGAATGTTTTGTACTGTTTTAAAAATAATTCAGCTGTTTTTATTCAACTTTTTTTAGACTAGTGGGTGGGGTTGTTAGCTATGTTAAAAGGTTATGTGAACAAAAATAAAACAATACTGGTTTTTAATGTATTTTTTTTTTTTTATTGTGTGCACTGAAATTGCAGAGCTGCATATAACAAGACCCACTTGTGTTTGGTAGCCAAAGTTTATTTTGGTGGTTTTATAAAGTCTGCTTGACTATAATAGACATGTTGAAAGTAGTGTGTGGTGGTTTTTTTTTTTTTCTCTTCAAAACTTGGGTCATAAGCATCACTATGAAGCATGTGGACCCGCTGCTGGGTGCTCACATAATATCCATAACTCGCTGAAAAATTAAACTATTAATTATGCATGGAATTATCCAATGGGCCTCTCGCCAGCACAAAACCCCATTTACTCCTAGTGTCTGACTGTCCTTGTTTGTTGGGTTGCTAGTAAGCCGCAGCTCACGTTGCTTTTATGTTAGAGGTGTGGTTGCAGGGACTGCAGCCTATGGCTCTTGTTCTGCTGTGACACACAAGCTGGTTAATCTATAGTAAGGTATTTTGTGCATTCTAGAACCTTGTGAATTTATTGTATCTGCTTAATTAGTGGTGATGCATTTCCGAGTCCTAACAGGGTTTAAACAACACCGAAATAAAACAAAAAATTTTGTGCAAGGCCATTTTGTAAAATGGATTAGCATCGTTATGATATACGGAATGTCTGAAATAATGCACACTTTTATCAGGTTTTCCAACTACCATGTCAAATAGATGTGTGTAAAAATGCAAAATGTACATAAATGGCTCTCTACAGTTAACGGACACCTTTCCCCTCCCAAAAATTTTTTTAATTTTTTTTTTTTTATATGTATTTTATAGAGACTCTTCCCTACCGCGGGTATATAACTGGATCCTTCGGCCATATTATTTTTTTTTAATTTTTTTTTATGCATGCCGTTTGGGCCAGACAGTCTTTTTTTAAAACTGTCTCCTTGATCTTCCTTGCTTCACTCCCTGCATAGAAGCTGGAAAGATCAGAGCGACTTTTCAAACACTGCCTGAGCCAAGGTGCATGTATGTGGCTGAAGGATTCTGTCAGCCAAAATAGCTTACAGGGACAATATAGTTACCAGAACTACAGCTTAATGTGGTTGTTCTGGTGCATAATAAGCATTATATTTTCATGCAAACGCTGTCTTTTCAGAGAAAAGGCAGTATTTATATTGCTCCTTTGGAAACCTCCAAGTGACCACTCCTCAGAAGGCCACTGCAGGTGCTTCCTGGCTCAGTGCTGCACAGTAGGCAGCGGTTCCGGTCAGCATCTCCACACTCTGCGTGGGAACGCTGAATTTTCCTCAGAGATGCATTGATTCAATGCATCTCTAGGAGGAGGTGCTGATTGGCCAAATCAGTGTTTGGCACTGCCCCTTGCTGATTTTAGCCAATCCAATGCTTTCCCTATGGATTAAAAAACGGCAATTCTGATGTCAAAAAAGACGGTGCCAGCACAGACTGACCTGTTCGGAAATATGGTGAGTTTTATTTACTTTTTACGGGGAAGGGCAAGCCACCTAAATGGTGGGTTTAGCACTATAGGCTCAGGAATACAGATTTGTGTCCCTGACCCTATAGTGTCTCTTTAATAAGAGAAATCCAAAACTTGGATATGACTAATCTGGACGTAAATGTTTTCTTCAGGCATGCTGATGTACTTCTACATACACCCTTATTCCACAGAAAAATAAAATTGGTATAACTTAAGTAGTGGAGGCCTAGAACTGTCAAACATGGAGGCTGCATACAGCTCGTGCAGCTCTGGAATTAGTCCTGCAGAAGAGCTCCTCTGAGTACACACTACGATCTGAAAAGTGATTTAAAAGTCACTTTCCCCTGGCTCCCAAACCGCAAACCAGGGGTGCAATGTAGTGCTGGCACCAGTAACTGTAATTTGGATGGGTGGGTGCTGTCTAGGGACTGGTAAATTGGTGAGGAAGCAGACACTGACAGCTTCCATCACAAAACCCAGAATACTAAACTATGAAAAGCATCCAGTAGCAGTAACTCACATAATTTGTGAGTGTACAATAGTGTGGATGGGACTGCATGTAGGCAGTGCAGACATAAGGGCAGTTGTGGAGGCAGATTAGGTCAGTGTGAGACACGAGTTCTCAGATCAGGTGTCTGGTTGTCTACTCACATTATCTCTCAATGGCCTGCTGGGAGAAAGGTCACTTCTTCACAGATTACGATGAGCCATGGATTGGGTAGGCAAGCTAAAAGCTATTGTTACTTGTGTGTGTGTGTGTATATATAGCCGTGTGTGGCTGAGGGCAGTACATGCATAGCAATGAAACACAAAACACAACGCGTATTGGACGGGAAAAAAAATTTAAATTGAGGGGACAGACTTATTTGGGGTTTATTTTTTTTTTTTTTTATTTTTTTTTTTTTTATTTTTTTTTACTGCGCAATGGGTGTTTATGGGAGGATATAAACCCATTTAGTGACTGCTGTCATGGATATGGCCTGCCCTCCCTACCTACTACTATTTCAATAGATGGTTTGGCCCTCCAGGACCAATGAGTTTGAAATTTCTGGTGTAGGCTGTACTATCACTTACTGGTAAACCATAATGAAAGTTGTGCCAGGGATCTACCTTTTGGATGGACCTGACCTTACACCATTTTCCGCCCCCTGCTGTTTGCCTTTTGTAATTCTGGTAGGTCTTGTTTTTCAAACTTTCCTAAAGATGCTTCTGATACATGTTTACAAATTCTTTATTTTGAGTTTGAGTAACCTGTAAACAATTATCATAAAGGTTTCAAATATAGTTACATAAATGGTAAACACAAATAGTCACAGGCCTTCAGTTTAGAGCAATTACATGTTCCAAACCGGCTGACCTTTCTAAAGGTGGTTAGTTTTAAGGACAACTCGATCTAACAATAGAAAATATTAGGAATTTAATTCTATGAATGTTGGAATGTAATGATATTACTTAGAAATGCAGGCAGGACAGCCATGAGCAACTTTCCTGTGTCAAAAACTTTGTGTTTTTTTTTTTTTTTTTTCCTTCCTAACAAAGTTCTCCCTCACCTGCAATTTTCAGTGAAGATAATATTGGGTTTTGAACTACTTCTACATTGTTTTTCTTTAAACATTTACAAAATGTTCCCTGGATAATTCTTATGTAGAACATTTAATCTCTTTACACAACCTTTTTTTTTTTTTTTTTTTCCCCTCTTTGTAGATTATGAATGAATCATGCGAGACCTAAAAATCAAAATTATAGTTTGTAACCAAATTTAAAAGTGAGATTAAACCTTTATTGGTTGATAGAACACTAAAGACCCGTTATCAAGCACAATTTAACATTAAATCATGCATAAAGCAAGAACCTTATTGTCCTGAAATTTTACGACTACTATTTCTCCGCTAACAAAGCAGGGTGTTTTCCCCTATACTTTTGCTGGGCACCCCATGCTGGCAGGGCCGCCATCAGAAATTTTAGTGCCACTGACACAGCTCCATATCTGGGCCAGCCCCGAGTCCGCCCACAAGGATGAAGTGTATGTATGTAATATAGGATGTAGGATGAGTGTCATGGATGCAGATTGTACGTACGTATGTATGTAATATAGGATGTAGAATGAGTGTCATGGATGCAGATTGTATGTATGTAATATAGGATGTAGAATGAGTGGCATGGATGCAGATTGTACGTACGTATGTATGTAATATAGGATGTAGAATGAGTGGCATGGATGCAGATTGTACGTATGTATGTAATATAGGATGTAGAATGAGTGGCATGGATGCAGATTATATGTATGTAATATAGGATGTAGAATATATGTATGTAATATAGGATGTAGAATATATGTATGTAATGTAGAATGTATGTAATGTAGGATGTAGAATGTATGTAATGTAGGATGTAGAATGTATGTAATGTAGGATGTAGAATGTATGTAATGTAGGATGTAGAATGTATGTATGTAATGTAGGATGTAGAATGTATGTATGTAATGTAGGATGTAGAATGTATGTATGTAATGTAGGATGTAGAATGTATGTATGTAATGTAGGATGTAGAATGTATGTATGTAATG
>OW240916.1:235813477-235896323 GCA_933207985.1 Pelobates cultripes
CTGAGTTCGCAGCCAAACTTTATTAATCTTCTTGATATAATAAGATCTTTGTGCATTTCAAATGCCAATTAGACATTCAGCTAAATGAGTTTTGCAGAGTCTGGCAAGATTGGCCGTAACCATAATTTGTTATAAATGTGTCTCATTGAGTTTATTAAACACAACAGTTAGTGTTACGTCTAGAATTTCTTTAAGATCTACCCTGCAAAGCACAATTATAAATCACAATTGGGAAAACTGATTTCTATATTGCACTGTAACGGCAGAGTAAGGTGTTTCAGCTATGTACTAAGGAGACAATGACCTTAGCTATTTACCTGTGCTGAGGAATTCCTACTTATTCAAAGCAGCCTGGAAACTCTATTATGAAAAATTAAACATACCAACCAAAAACATGAAGCATACTGTAGCGTAATCATCAAAGTAAACAAAAACAAAAAAGAAATGCTGTGCTCCAAAAAATATACACCAAACTAGTGATTTGTAAAAAAAAAAAAGGTGCATACATTTTCCAAAATGTGTGGATCAAAAACTGTATAACAAAAATATAAACAATACAGTTTGTCGATGTGGACAACCCAGTACTGTTTTGGATTTTGCTGACGACCCAAATTGTCAACTACTTTACAGATACAATTCTGGAGGAAATCTTAGGTTAATAGGTTTGTTTTTTTGCATTTAGTTCTGCAACAGCCCTACCCTGCACTTTGTTTATGAATATGCAATTACTATTTAATAAGATATATCACAAACTTAGAGGCAGTAAATATCTGCCTTTCTAAAGCAATGGAACGTGCTATAACCAACTGAGTAGAGGCCAATTAAATGCTCTCCTGGCAACTGCAAAGATTGAAAGCATAGACCCAAATGAAGGTGCAGCTGGATCATACATTCTTGACAAACTGGTGATGATAAAAGTTGTAATTGTAACCAGGGTTTTTCAAGAAACCTGAAATTGACCAGACAATTTAAAATTTTAGGCCGAAATTGGTGAATTATAAAAATTCATTCTAAAATTTGGAGCCCTCTAATCCATTCTCTGTTTAGTGGATAGCCCTATAAAAGTGTTAGATTTCCCAGCCAAGTTTGCGAAAATGCCAAAAAGTGAAAAATATGAAAACTCTGTACATATAATAGTTGTAAGTAGACTCACAGCAATATACAGTGCGGTTAATTCAATAAACACAGTACAGTAGTGAATTACAAATTTAATTGCAAAACCAATGAAAAAATAACATTTTTAGAAAAATCTTGAATTCACTATTTTTGCAATTTGGTTTTCAAATTTATTACAATTTGGTGTTTAGTGAATAGATATGTTTGGGGTATTAAAACTGGATCCTGTATTAGCTGTAGCTGTTTACTAAACACCGTTATAGTTCAGTGCGTTTCCTGGTTTACGTCCGATTCACTGCACTTTCCAATATCTGTACATGCAATCGGGGATAGGGAAATGTATTTATTCTGTTTGTTTCTATATTTATTTAGTTGTGTAATGGACTTTGTGCCAAAATGGTTTACTTTATTTATTATAACACTGGCATGTAACTAATGAATGTTTTCAATGTTTACTTTTTTTTGTTTACGAAATACAATTATAGGGTGTGTGGATGTATATTTGACATATATATTGTAATATACGCACGCAAACACGTTAAATACATATTTTCTTGTCCTAGAAGAATAATTGTATTATTTACTTGTAAATATATAAAAAAAATAGATTAAAATGTGATTTAAGAGAAAATTTGGAAGCACTTGTGTTTTTTTAACTACAAAAACATACATAAACATAAATGAAATGTGACATGTAATACTGATGATGTAATACAGCAGATGAGCTTTTGCTATTAGCCTAATTGATTCTTAAAATTAATTATAAAGTAAACCCTCATATACGCTCACTTCTAATATAGTTGAGTTTTTACTAAGTGGAGAATAAATGTCTCTGCCGGAGTTCCACTGAATCTCTCAGCATCAAGGTATGGTTAAAGACCACTCTAACGCTTCTGTTGATCCTGTATTGGTACCTATAGGATTTACAGCACAGTGGTGGCATTCTAGCCATGAGGAAACGAGCAGCGTGTAAATGAAAGCTGTGACAATAGTCTGCACTGTCCTTTATAGTACAGATGCCATGTTTTAGCCATTCAGCGGTATCTACTCTATGTGAGCATTATGCCGACACAAACACATTCTTGTAATTTCTCCTGGATAATATTCATAAAAATTTAGTTTGCCTAATTTTTGTATGTGACATTTTTTAAATTTTGCTTCTTAAAGGAACACTTCATGTGAGTAAAGAGGTTATGGTACACAGAGTCCACTGGCGACTTCTTATCTTCAAGTGTTAAAACAGTTTTCAAATAGTTTATCACTGCAGTGGAGTTCCCCAGGCGCTGGTCTGGCTTCCTCTCTAGAACTGCTTCGCAAGTGCAGAAGCATTTACTTGGGCAGCAGTGAGTCTGAGAGTGTCAGTTGGTGCAGTCAGCCCATTCCTGGTGACCCATAGAAAATAATGCTCAATCTACGTAAGATTTGGAAGCATTACTCTCTATGAGCCACTCAGCCACCCGCAATAGTTATCAGCTGTCACTCACAGCCTGTCACTTCTGGTCCATCAAACGCTTTCATATAAGAGGTGTAGAGGAGAAGCAGGGCCGGCGCCTGAGAGACTCCACGTCAGTGCTAAACCTTTCAGAAACAGTTAATTACTGAAAAGTAGGAAGACACCAGGGGTATGCACTCACAGGATTCCGAACAAATTCAAGCTTGTAAGGTGCCTCCCCCGATAATATGGGGGGCCTGGGGAAATCCCCTGGATATTTTCACTCCAACACAGGACTCCGGGTGAAGTTTGAAAAACTTTAAAAAATATATAAAAATAAAAATAAAATGAATATAAATAAGGTCCTTATTTATATTCATTTTATTTTTATATATTTTTTAATATTGAATTAAAGCCGCTTTTCCAAACTTCACCCGGAGTCCTGTGTTGGAGTGAAAATATCCAGGGGATTTCCCCAGGCCCCCCATATTATCGGGGGAGGCACCTTATAAGCTTGAATTTGTTCGGAATCCTGTGAGTGCATTTTATATTGCGCAGTGTTTATATTGTAAACTGTATTACACTATATTTTCTTTATTTATTCCTATTTAGATTAACAGCCGGTTCCCTCGTTGTGTTTTTTCCATATTTTGTTGTCAAGCTGATCGCTAGCTGGGAGCGATCTGAGGGAGGCTGTATTCATCTACATTTGATAAGTATCCTTGCATATATATTGTATGTGTACAAGGTATAAGGTACATTATTGTTGGTTGTTTTTTAGTTTGTAGAAAGGCAATAAGAGATTTTAAGAGATGGCAGAGGAAATAGAAGGGATGGGGACAGGAAAAGAACAGTGGGGGTCCAGACAGGGAGGAAGGAAGGGAGGAAGATAGGAAGGCAAACCTAGGCCCATACTTACAAAGACCCTGAGTGAGGAGGAGGTGTGCCAGCAGTGTAGTTCACATCACTCCGTGCCTTCAGTGGCTCGTCTGTGCACATACATTTGATAATGAAGTATTTTTCTAAATTGAGGGGGTGTGGCTTAGGGGGCAGGCTTATGGTGCAGCATTCTGAAAAAAAACAATTTTTCTTTTTTTCTTTTTTGTGCAAAATGTATAAAGATTTGAGCATATACAGATACCGCATATCAATGAGGTTAAAACATCAAATGCATTAAAGTTGTAGTAGTGCTTTTAGAGTCTCCTATCGTATAACTGGCAGGACCTTTATCGTATATAAAAAAATATTTGACACGAGTTTGTTGAACTACACAATGTTTGGCTGAGTTGCAGAATGACCCAAAATTCTCCCGCTGTCAGCCTGTCCCCATTTTTTTGTACAATTTATTATAGGAATATATAAAATATTTTCAGGTTACTGTACATCCTTAATTGAGACAGATTGGATATTCAGACTTGATTAATATATAGATATAAACAAAACAAATCAGTCTGCTTTTCTATGTTGTTTGAAATACATTTCTCTGTATTTGCTTTGTCATAAATTAGCTAACATATGGAATGAGGATAACACAATACATATAATAAAGCTTTTAAAAAACAAACAGTCAAACACTTACTAATAATAATTTGGAAAAATCAATACAACCTGTGTGATGCTGAATATTTTTATATATGGCCATATGTTACATTGAAGTAGAGAGGTGAGCAAACACAGATATAGGACATGGAATGTATGAGCACAAAGAGTGTGTTATTATATTCTGTATTATAGATTATCAGCAGAGCAGAACAATCCACCTGAGCTACGCAGAATTAGTTCTGGCATATTTTATTTACTTAAACTGTCATTTCATTAGTGTATGCATGTCCTTATGTAACCCTTTTATCTGCAAATCAGTGCTAATGGTTTCATAACTAAAAATAGAAGGACTGTTCACTAAATTCTAAATCTGTAGAACAATACATAACCGATAGAATGTATGGCAATCCATTTAGTTCCAATTAGTTGAAATTCTACACTGACAGGTCAATTCAAGATATAAAAACATGGGTTGCACTAAAATAAAGATTGGGAAAAAAAACCTCACAGACCCACTTACAATTTGGGCTGGATATGTCAGGAATTAATTTCTGAATTATTACCAAATTAAACAGATTTACAGGCCCTGTGAGTCATAGAACACAGACAGATAATAATAATAATAATAATAATAATAATAATAATTAATAATAACTATTATTATTATATGTACATGTGTTGGGCCCCCAGAAAGACAGTTAAAATGAAGGAAAATAACTTGATCAAGCTAGTTTGTCAAATTTCTGCCCAGTAAATCTTGTTAGGATCATGCCAATAACAATGTGATTGTGTCCAATTTAGTATAGGCAGGACTTATTACTTGTTGTCTAATGCTTATGATGATCTGGCTTTAGGTACACTTGGAATTACCTGACATTCCAACAGCAACATCTGGTGTTCATGCACCTAGCATTGCTTCCAAGGACATTTCATGTCAGCATCATGGACCAGTGGACACATAGACAATGCAGCTATAGTCTAGTTGTAGATCAGTCACTGCATGTCCCCAAACAAAATGCTCACTGTTTATTGCTCAGTTGCTGCAGGGTTTCGGTTCCTGTTGTATCTAGTGATTCACTTTGACTTTGCTTTCAGTTCTTTTTCTATTATATTCTGGCTTTGTGAATATCGGTAACATTACTAAATCTTGGAATTTCACTTCCTGCCCTGCCCACCTGTAACAGACGTTGAAATGTACTGCATTTCTTAAAGGGACACTATAGGCACCAAAACAACTTTAGCTTAATGAAGCCGTTTTGCTGTATAGATCATGCGCCTGCAGTCGAACTGCTCAATTATCTGCCATTAAGGAGTTAAATCACTTTGCATTTGCAGCCCTAGCCCCACCTCCCTGCATCTGACTTACACAGCCTCGTTTACGCCAGCCCCGTGTGCTTCGCCCGGCGCTGGATTCCAGGCAAGTAAATATCTTTATTTTGTAGGCTCTACTCTAAACGGAGTGGGGGGGGTTTATTCATATGCCAAATAGGGCATATTACACAGAAAAGGTCCCGCTCCAAATGATTGGAGTAACCCTCTAGACTTAATTGGGCATTGCATACTATGGAGCCAAAAACAAAACTTATACTTGTTTGCTTTGCCAATCATTTTACAATGTTGACAGCCATGTTGGTATAATAGTAATTTTTCTGTGCCTTGGTTACTCTTGCCTGAAAATATATCTGTATTCTAAGACTAGAGGTCTCTTTGAACTAAAAAATAATACCATAGTTAACATAGGAGAAGCACAGTTTATATCAATGTTATTCCCACTTGAACAAAGTAAGGTATCGTTCTTTAATCATTTAATCATGTTATCTTTTAAATTTTAGTGGCACTTGAAAAATGTTTGCACATGATAATGTAGAATTTCTTACAAAGAAAAAGTTAATGCATTGACCCCTGCTGGTTCTTTGCTGTTTTGCAGCAGTATGTGCCTCCTTGTCAAAGTGTTGGCTGCCTACACAGTACAGGACAGACATAAACACATGTTAAGATTTATATTATCCACAAAAAATAAATAATAAATACATACATATTTATTGGGGGTGCATTAAGTATACTGGCCTTGGGGGCAGCAAGGAAGGTAAACTCGGCCCTGTTCACCATATAACTTTATTGGTTACACTACCTGTCTACAGGTTTATTTTCCTAATTTAAGTAGACTTCTCCACACCATGGGATTGAGAGTGGGGCACTGCAGATCTGCCCTGCCTACTGTGCAAAACTGACCTGACAGGATCGTAAACCAAAACATGATATATGTACATGTAAAAAAAACTAGAGATAAAACAGACGTAGCTGTAAATGAGATTACTGATAGATATATCCTATACAGACCATTCTGATAAAGAGTGTGAGGAGCTGTGACTGTCATTTCATTAGTATGCTCAGCCACACTTAACGTTGGGAATGAAGGACATTATAGTACACAGCTGCTCAGGGCCACCACCAGAAATTTTGGGGCCCCTAACTGAACTCAGGGTCTGGGCCCCTGGGGGCCTGCCTCCAAGACCGCCCACAGGGACCGCCTCCAAATCCCGCCCACAGGAATACACACACATTCACTGATACAAAAGGACACAGATACACGCGCACACACACACACATACATACTAACAGACACACATACTGAGACATACACACATATACAGACACACAAGCGTACATAGTGACAGACAGACACATTACTAACATACATACAGACACATTCATAATGACATACAGACAGACAGACAGACATTCATACAGGCACTGACATCTATACACATATACATACACAGACATACATTCATAATGACATACAGACATACATGCGTACAGACACTGACATCCATACATACACACAGAAAGGCATACAGACATACATACATGCATACATACACACATACATACAGACATGCATACATACAGACATACATACAGAGACATACATACATACAGACATGCATGCATGCATACATACAGACATGCATACAGACATGCATGCATACATACAGACATACATACATAGACATACAGACAGACATAAATACATACAGACATACATACAGACATGCATACAGACTTGCATAGCGTAAGGGGAATTTGGGTGCAGTCCATTTAGATTGATGATCTCAGCCATGCAAGCGGGGACAACCTTGGCAGGACCAGCTCGCTGATGTTGAAAAGGTAATTTAAATACTTTTTAATTCCATTCTGAGGGGGTCCATTACTATAGTGTTGGGAATATTAATATTAAAAGCTATAGTTGGGAATAAGCATTTTAATTACTTTATAAATGTGTTTTATAATCTGTTTTTATAATTGGGATATATGCTTCTCAATGGGGTTAGCTGTTTCTCAAATATAATTAGCTAACACAATGGTGTCAACTGCAGAATTTTGTAATGACAGCTTGTATTAGGATAGGCCATTATCTGCCTAAAAATTCAGTCCAAACTAATAAATAATCAAATTATTATTATTGAATTGAACTGCAATTCTGGCACATAGTTGCAGGTTCTGATCAGGGCAGTGCAAGGATTTTGCCGCTCCCTCATGTCACTTACTGACAGATGCACGCTGACACACATACATAAACTCACTGACAGACATATACTCACTCACTGACAGACACACACACACAGATACTGACAGACACTAACTGACATACACTCACTCACTGACAGACACACACACTGGCAGGCACACAGACAGACACTCATAGACAGACACACTCACAGACACTTACTCACTGACAGTCAAACACTCACCTCCCTGGGGTCCAGTGTGAGGCAGCTCCTCACTCCTCCCACCCGCTGTTAAGTATGCCGGGCCCAGAATGACATCATATTCCGGCTCTCGGCATCACAGAGGGCACGCGAGGGAGGAGTGAGAGGCTGCAAGAACAGCCTCCCTCGTCGCCTGCATTCTCCTGGTCACCGGCATTTGATGGCAGAGCAGGCACCTGTCATCAAGGTAAGAAGGTGCCTGCTCTGCCCTAATGAAGGACAAATTAGGGGGCGCTCTGAGGTGGCCAGATGGCCACCCCCTGTGACAGGGCGCCCCCACTGAAGAGCCACTCGCCTAGCGTTGCGGCCCAAGACAGGGGGAGCCCACCAGTAAATATCCCGGTGGGCGCCCCCAGCAGGCCGGCGCCCTAGGCGAATGCCTAGTTTGCCTAACGTTGGCGCCGACCCTAATTCTGATGAATCTCAGGCAGGCGGAAATTTGGACTACACTCATGTTAATTCATAGCCAGTATTGCAAAATCTAGACATTAATGTCTTGACTGTTAAAGCATGCCTGACACACCCCAAACCCCCCACTCAAACCTTCTCCCCACCTTTTAAATAAAACCATGACCACTGATAAAAGGGGAAACGGCCTGGCCACAGCTTTATTAACCATTTCAATAACCAACATTAACTTGCTCGGCCGGCTAAAGGGCACCAGCTCCCAGACAGGAACTATACACCAGAGTTCGGTTCCTGTTGCTCACCATGCAGGACCCCCCTCTTCCAACGCTTAGTCTTGAGCAACCTGTTAATCCAGGCGCTGGCCTGGGTACATTCCTCTACTGTGACAATAACTGTAAAAAAAAAAACAGAACAAAAAAAACAAACACCACGACAAAAGAAAAGCGGAGGATGAAAAGAAAGAAAGAAAAGTTCCGACAAAATGAAAGAAAAAGGGGGAAAAAAAGACAACCTGAGCCTATAAAGAAGAGATGGTGGGTGGGAGAAGATTCCTACACTGCTGCCCAGAGAGGAGAAGGGGTAGAAAGTGGCAACATTTTATACTTTCTTTAACCTTAAATTAACCAGTCCATCACTGCTTTGTGTAATTGTCCTTGGACAGGCATGCAATGCAGTCATGGCCCATGTCACCTAAGCAGTGAATTGGGCTATCTGGAATTTGTGTTCTGATTTCCAATGAACAGTAGCAGATTTAAAAAAAATGTATAACCTAGAGTAGACCAATGGCATTAAAGGTAAAAACTTGTACATAACAAAATGTAGAACAAAGTAGTGGAGATTGAAAAAAACACATTTCCCAACTGGACATTATTCTAGTGTTCCATATTTATTATCATTCACCATATTTAATATCACCGTTACTATTTAGTGAACATATTCGTAGGTTATTTCTCAGATAAACACAAGATTTGAGCATAGGGTTCTTATTATCCTGACAGGAAGTTACAATGTTTATTCATTATATAATGTCTCCGTGACTCCTGTTTATGTTTTCCACCTGAAGGTTACCAAAGATACACCTGTTTTATGAATTCTGTTAAAAAGCTTAATGTAATCCATTGTGAATATGAATAAGCTTTGCATTATTTATTGTAAAATATAAGAGAGCAGACACAATTATGAAGTGATGACAAATTAACGACAGAAAAAAAAGCGTTGAAAATATTACATTTCAGCATAATACAGAAAAGAGCTCAGAGGAACGTATAGCTTTAAATAAAAAAATCCTTTATTCTGAATAGAAGAAAAACAAGTTAAAAAAAATCCTTTAGAAAAAAATACACAATGCTTCTAAAGGCTAGGTGGATTAATGTCTAGCTCACAATGAGCATATGTTTATCCCCAGCACACACACGGACACTACAATTGCAGAAGCATATATGGGGGTTTTTTTTTGGGGGTAGTATTTTATCCTTGGACCCAGGCAGCACAATGTCTTGGGCTGTCCCTGTGTGGGTTATATTAATATATAAAGCTCGAAAGGTGCCCTCGAGGCATCCTGTGTAATCTCTGTTATATGGGAAGCGGTCTCTTTCTCAAAGCTCATTCACCACCCTGGCTGCATAGATCACCACTGACTTTCTGCTCTCTGAATTGGCTACTTTGTTACTAAGTGCAAGATCTCGATATGACAGCAATACAGGCATTTCTGACTTTATGAACTTTTTTCTGGATGTGCCGCCATTTTGTTTCACCACCATTTTGTGTCAGTGGTCAACAGATCAGGACCGAGGAGATTGCTTTGGAGCACAAACAAGAAGAGAAGAATAATTTGTGGTCAGAAGTAGACAAGAAGAGAGATGAGGATCAGAAACACAGTTCCTGAAGATAAAGGGAAGTCTAAAAAACAGATTTAGATTGTATTGTATTCTTTTTGTGTTTTCATATTCATCCATTACAGATCCTGTAATATTATTGCACTGTGTGCTATTGAGTGTAGATTTGACTTGATTTGTCTGTGTGTGTCTGACATAGCTGTCTGTATGTGTGTTTGCCATTGTGCCATGTTTTGGCAGGCAGCTATAGTAAGGAGCAGGAAGAGGACTGAAAAGCCTGAAAAGGGAGAGAAGGGAGAAAGTTTGAGAGCTGTAAAAATAAAAGGAGTTACCTGATGGCCACTGTGGCTCTTTAACAGTGCTACTAGGCCGCGGTCACTCCTCCCAGCAACCATTGGGAACCACGCAGGAGGAAGAGAGGAGGGAGTCAGAGTGGGGACTCTGACTCATCAGGCTGAGCCACCACTGGACCACAGGGAAAAAATTTTTTGTATATGTGTGTGTCTGTATGAATGTTTCTCTGTATGTGTGTATGTGCCTGTGCATTAATACATTAAATACCTTAATTCACACACTGCACATCTGCATTTACATGCCTGAATTTTTATTACACAAACTACATTTATTACTATCCGCAAAACACAAAACTGTTAACCCCTTAAGGACCAAGCTTCTGGAATAAAAGGGAATCATGACATATCACACATGTCATGTCCCCTTAAGGGGTTAAAGTGAAAAAAACAAAACAAAACAGAATCTTCATAGAATATCAAATAATAGTAAAAGATAAAGGAAAATACTATTTTAATGTTGGAGTGTTCCTTTAAATACTGCTTTGGAGTGCTGCATTTTAATTTTGTTTTTAATTTTGTTTGTAGCGCATTTATTTCTCCTGTTACCATTTTCCTACACAAATGGTTACTTAGTGAAGATTGCCTGAGAAAGATCAGGTAGCCGGCGCAATAAGAGCTGAACTCTGCTTAGCTCCAGGGCACTGATTAAATTCAACTTTACAAACCTGACCTGTCTTGTTTAAGAATGTGTATCTATGAACTATTGCAAAACAAACAGGGTGTGAAAACAATGCAAATTAGGCCAATACGCTGTATTATTGAGTTTATGTATAAAGACGAAAATGTGCTCAACTAGATCGCAAGCTCGTGAAACCATTATATCTCCATACATTTTAGAAAAAGTACCTAAAAACATTAGTAAAGTGTTTCAACCTTAAGACAAATTACTCTAATTGTATCAACATTAAAATAAGAAGGATCAATATTATAAAACCAGTACTTATGTACCAGTAAAGATCCAGTTAGGGCAGCAACCATACCTGCAAAACACATACGACACTTGGCAACTAACCCCCCCTCCCCCCCCCCACACACAGACACAGTCAGCCTCCTTCTTATACAGATGAAACTCAAAAAATTACAATATCGTGCAAAAGTTAATTTATTTCAGTAATGCAACATAAAAGGGGAATCTAATATATGAGATAGACGAATTACATGCAAAGCAAGATAATTCAAGCCGTGATTTGTCATAAGGGCGATGATTATGGCTTACAGCTCATGAAAACCCATCGTGGCAACTAGACCTGAACCTGCAGGTTCTGGAGCAGAAGACCTTGAGGGACCTAATACTATGACATTTTATTTACAAAGCACTACTAGAAGAGGCTTGGAAGTGAAGGAAATGAGTATTGTGACCCATCATGCTCATACTATGCAGAATTTGAATGGACTAATCAGAAAGGCTGAGAAAAAATATCCCACAGGTAAACTCTGCAAGGTTTATAATCCATATATTACAGCTAGGTTCACCATTAGTTCAATTCCAAATCACACTGCAAAAATTCACCCCCGCCCCCAAAATCAACTATTATATTTCCAGCTGGGCGCTAAATTGTCACTAAAGTGAGAATTTAAAGTGAATTTCAAATTTACGTACATTTCTCTACATGAATTTCAGAAACCGGATATTGATGAGGACAGCAAGGAACGGTGCTGGAAAGTCAAGCTTGGAGTTAAAGCGTTCGTGTAACCTTCTACAGCAGTGGTTTCCAAACCGGTCCTCAAGGCACACCTACCAGGATTTAAGGATTTTGAGAAACAAAACAAAATACACTAGTACATAACGGAATACCCCCTAAATCCTGGACTGGTAGGTGTGCCTTGAGGACTGGTTTGGAAACCACTGCCCTACATGTAAGGAAGGGAGTGACCCTTTAAAAGGTAGACTGTCCGAGTTACTGTGAACAAAATGCAGGGGCACAAACAGATTGGATTTCTGATCACATTGACAGCATGATCATTTAGTAGGGGATCATTTGTTACTTTAAAAAGGCACAGAGACAATTTCACCACTAAATCGTACAATGTCATAGACAAGTGGTTCCCAACACAGTCCTCATGTACCCCCTAACAGTCCAGGACTTAGGGTTTACCCTGTTGTGTCTAAGGTGTTTTTAGAAAAAATAAACTTTAGACACAACAGGGTAATCCCTAAATTCTGGACTGGTAGGGGGTACTTGAGGACTGGGTTGTGAACCCCTGTCATAGAGCCTTATGCAGAGCAGGCACATATCTACAAATAAACATCAAAACACACAAATTTAATGCACTGCATTTATAGAACAAAAATGGGATATTTCTTTATGAAATACCTAACAAAAAACAGAAGGTTTAAAAAAACAAACAAAAAACATTTCCACTACAAGCAGTCATTAAAAACAGCTTTGGATATGCATCATGGTGCATTTAGAATTGCTTATAACCACAGATGAAACTTGACTAAAATAATGTACATGCAAGTACTAAAAACTAATCAACTGATATTTTCAATTTAAACTAACTGTAGTAATGGAGTATATGAACTGTGCAAGGTTAGTGTGAGGAAGAAATATACCAGCACAATTTTTACAGCTTAAACAGTGTTTTGTTTTGTTTTTTCCCAAACAGAAAACAAGCATAGACCCTGACTTGGAGGTGTTTGGAGACTTAAAGACTAGCAAGAAGGGTAGCAACAGGCATTAGACCATAAATATTCAACTTATAATCATTACAGTCCTAGGTTAGTTTGCATTGTCCATTACAACCCAAACATTGATGCAATATTTTATAGAACGTATTTTACATCTAAAGCTAGATCTTAATTTAGATGTAGCTAACAAAGAAATTTAACAATGACTTCCATTCACTGGTCCAGTGATTTAATAGTACTTATATTACTGACAGCTCTCTACTTTAAAGGAAAAATTTAAACATCTAATTTTTCTTACGTTTATTATATTTAATAAAAAAAAAAAAAAAAATTATTTTGTTGGGGGGACAGATTGTACTGTGATCTAAACAATTACTGCTTAACCCAACTTGTCATTTGTGGTGACTGCCCTGGGTGAACCTAAAAAAATAAATAAAAAAATAAAAAGGGGGGGGGGGGATGTAATGACAGTTGTCCTTCCTTTAATGATTCCACAGAAAGTTATGTGAACATCAAATTATACATTTAACAACCAGCAATTTATAACGTTTATAGACAATATCAGCAGCTGTTTTAAAATGACTTGTTGATCATTAGAGTATAATTTTAAAGGAAATTAATATTATGACCAAGAAGTGATCAAGACAAATATATACATATATTATTGCAGATAAGTATATTGTTAGCTGGTAAAATGAAAATATCCCCATGGTCGTGTTTTTACGGAGTAAAAAAACCCCCAAAATTTAAAAAAAACACAACTGAACACACCAAGCTATTTTAGTTTTACTTTGTTCTATGTTAATGTTCTATTAGTTCCATGTGAAGTCCCAAAATGCATTACCACAGATGTGCAAGTATGTTCATCTTTGGTACACAAACAGCAATCCCAAGGTTTATTGCCATCAATACCAAAAAGCTAAATATACTTTCATATGTGCAGTAGAAATATGTGTTCCAATGAAAGTGCACACCAAAAAGCAATACCATGGACTAGCATTTGCCTGTTGGCAGACAAAGCCACAATAGTGCCAAGCTGTGTACTCATTGCTTACTAAACCTTTTGATAAAAACAAATATTAAAAAAAAGCATGTATAATTAATAAGCTAATAAATTTACATTCAGTGCTGCCCCACAATAAATTTAATTCAAATAATTAAACTATTAGTGTCCATAGAATTTATGTATAAGAACTTAATCTAAACATTGTCATTTGTTTTACTGCAGACATCTTTCTAAGAATCATTTGCACCAGCAATGCATCTTGCTTTGCACTTTGAATATTGGAATAATGAAACATTCAACTTCTAAGAATGAATAAAAAAACAAAAATCAAGAAAAAAAAAAAAAGGCATAACATAGAAAGCACTGCAAAAAAAAAAAAAGCTACATTTACACAGACCTTTTCTTCATATGATATATTTAATCAAAAGTAGCAAAGGATACTAACTGAATTAGCAACATTGGGTTACAGGAGGGAGGATCTGAAAGAAGAACTGTCACTTCTTTGAAATTTACACCATTGACCAAAACATTAAAAATAATCTATACCTTGTGTTAAAAAGAAAACTCGAAAAGTAAAAATGCAAACATTTCTAACATTAGTGTTTCCATCCTATATAGATGATTATTGCTCCATCCCACCGTTAAACCTGAAAATAAAAAAAAGAAAAGGAGTTCCCTTTTAGCCCCAGGCAGAGATTAGCAATAATGAAGATCTTAGTTAATCCAATGCTTCACCACAGAGAAGCTTTGGGGTCTGCAGCACTGTACCTTTCAGTATATAAAACTGCAAATGTTGGTCCTGTAAAAATTGTAGAGCATGAACAGAAAGCTCCTTTACAATCTGTCTGATTGACAGCCACTAGACATGTCCCTAGAAAGCAATGTAACAGGCAGAAAAGGCAGTTTTTACATTGCAGAGATAGCAAGGACAGTCTCTTAACACCACAACCACTACATTAAGCTGTAGTAGGCCTAGTGCTTAGCGTGTTCCTTTAACTTTGCATGAGATGCTCAGTTTTCTTTTAAAATTATATTAAAGATTTTGCAGCCCAGACAGAGCCCACAAATACATATTTGTTAAACACAGGGATAAAGAATACAGAAAATCCCAGGAAGTGACAGTTCTTCTTTAAAACCATCATTATAGGAGAATAGAAATATATGCTTTAAGTATGTAAAATGACACAAATAATACACATTGAGAAGGCAGCATATGGAAAATCAAACATAGAAGTATAAAGAAGTTACAAAAATGAACCTTGATCAACAATTAATGAGCAATCCTCTGCAATATTTCTTTATTGAATTTACCCAAACAAACCCACCAGTTTTGCCATGTCAAAACAAAAAATCTGTTAAAAAGTCTCAAGGTCGTGGGTATTATCAATATCAAATACATCTTCAGTATCAGGTTTCATCTCCGTGTGCTCATCATCTAGGGAAGCCAATGCCTCATTGGTATCACTTGCAAATGTTTCTCTTGAAGTATCATCATGCTCCTGAAAACTAAGACCTTTGATAGCTTGTTTCATCTTCTTCCCGACTATATGCCGCCTTCTCTTTTGCGCTGCCTTTTTACTTGCATATTCCTTCTGGTTCTCTTCCAAAAAGATTTCCTAAAATAAAAAAAAATAAAAAAGTAAAACAGTACACTAAAGTAAAGTATTTTATACACTGCTGGTCTTCAGGACTGAAAGTGCTAAATAGAATAAAGCAAACTGAAAGCTGGTGAAGTAGAAATCACTCTTACTCAGGTTAATGATCGTCACACTATTGACATTAGAAGGATGAAATGCAGCCCCCTCTATCTAGTTTTGCCTACTTTTAGTCACCTGTTTTAGGAAGCTGGAGGATGTCTACAGGAAGTAAAATATTCTCATAGAGAATCATTACCTTAATGTTCTTTACCTGTACTACATGGCATCACAGCGTTTCTCCCCTGCTATGGTAAGTGTGAGATTGTTCTGCGGCCTGATTGTCTCTCACACAGAGCTCTCCCGTGAATTCCCTTCCCCACCCCCACCACCGATGTCAAAAAACAAATGCGTCAGAACGGCCTCAGTCACAATAACAATGAATGTGTAAAATAACTTTAATCACTATGGCTTTGTAGCAGTATTTTACCTTCACTTGCTCTGATGTAATGCTTGGTGTGTTTTTCAGCAAGTTCAGATACACTCCACCTGGTGTGCGCCTCCTGCTACCATTCTGTAAAAACATAATAGTATTTAAATATCTCAACACTAATCTGCAAAATGTATTTAGAAAAAAATACAACAAAAAAACAAAACAAAAACAAACATTGAATTACTTACAGGGTAATGCACTAAAATGAGAATTCAGAGTGAATTTGAAATTTAAGACTAAAGTGCCTTAACTGAAAGCATAGCTGATAGAGTATTGTTCCAATTCAGCTTTTTTGGTCAACATTTTACGGTTTTGAAACTAATATTTGTGTTCAGTGAAGTCTACCGAGTATAACAGTACAGCCCTGAAAGCCCGGTTTCTCCTGAACAAAATATAAGTGTGGTACACTTAATATAAAGAGGTAATTTATGGTTGAACAGACATATAGGGCAAATTCCAGGTTTTGTTTATATCAGAACGTGTACAAATGACTGTCCTTAAAGGGTTAAACCAGATTTCTTTTAATAAAATGTTTTGGATGCAGCACATTCTGTAAATCCGATACAGACTCTGAAATTATGCTCAGGTATATCTGTGGAGTACAACAATAACCCTAATGTATGCACGTCACAAATTTTTTATGTTTCAGTGTCATAAGAAACGTGTGAATTTCAGATTATTAAGAGTGAAGTCTTCTGCGTCTTGGGCAGCGTCAGGGGAATTAGCCCCTGTTTCTAACTCAGACATCTCCGAGACAGCCGCTAAAACTGTATAAGCCTCATCAGCAGTAAACCTTTTAAGCATTTTCAGACTGAACTTAATTATAACTAAACAGACTTAAACCTTTTTCTCTTAACTAACCAGCACTAAGTTTCCCAATTATCCCACTTACTGCCACCCCAGCTACGTAAATTACAAAATCATAAAATAAAACATACACATTTTATAAAACAGAATACATTTAAGTGGTTCTGTAGTTTTAACCCTGCAAAGTACAAACTGCAATGCACTGCAGTTAAACATCCTGCTTCGACTGCATTGACAGAGTAAAACAGTCACATGATGGAAGCTCATAGGATTCTATACTTTTCTATGAAAAGCGTTGGATGGGCGCGCTGAGCTTTCCGCATGTGCGTATTCGGCATTAGAAGCGCTGGTAAAAGGTGAGTAAAACATTTATTTTAAAAGTGTGTGTGTGTGTGTATGTTGGGAGGCGAGGTGGCCTAAATGTAACTAGGGACAGGTGCATTATAGCATTAGGACAGGTTTGTGTTCTTAAGGCTAAAATGTTCCTTAACGACTGTTGTAAATAAAAGTATAGCTTTAGATTAAGCAACAAGAAAAAATATTTTTGCCAAAAAAAAAAAAAAAAAAGAGGCATGCTAACTACCTAGTGTTCATAAAAACAGATTTATATGATGAATAACAAAACAAGAAAGAAAAACAATACTACCAGATTAGAATTTAAAATATTTAAGAGCGGGACGTGACGTAAGCACGCACGCACCAGGAGGCGGGGCTTGGAGCGTTCACAGGCCGGCGAAGGAGACTATGCCACGAGGAAGTGGCGTTTAAAATGAGAAATTAAGGTGGATCGGTAATCTGTGGCTGTGAGACAGGAGCAACTGCTTGTGTAAACTGCCTGTGGAAGACAATATTGGCAATACTGTATTGTAATATTGTGTGGAGACGAAATATATGATTACAGGGGACGAACAATATAAATGCTAAAAGCAAGTATACATCAAACAACCTTTTAACAGTTCTGTATTCCTGCAAACTATGAAAAAGTGGATATGTTGTTATATTGACACGGTGACAAGATGTTCTGAGGTCCTTATAACATAAAGGTGAAAATTTCCCCTGTATGAAACTTCCCCTGCATGAAAGGCAAATGAGAAAATTTAAAGGTGTAAAACTCCCCTGCATGAAAAGAAAGGGTGGCACAAGAAAATGTATATAAGGTGCTTACTATTTTCTGCATATAAGCAACAATTATATTTTAGTAAAAGTGAAGTTTTTGGCATTTTTCAAACACGAACTGCACTTTTACTGACGATATTGTTGTAATATCGTTTACAGTTTTAAAACACTTATTTTTGTGTTCAGTGAAGTCTCCCAAGTATAACACTACCCCCCATGTACAGGTTTTATGGTGTTTTGGAAAGTTAGAGAGAGTTATAAGAGAGTTATAAGGCTTGCATTTCATTTTTTTCACATTGAAATTTGCCAGATTGGTTATGATGCCATTGAGAGCGTATGGTAGCCCAGGAATGGGAATTACCCCCATGATGTCTTCTTTTGCAAATGGTATGCCAACCCAAGGTATTGCAAATGGGGTATATGTCCAGTCATTTTTAGTCGCCACTTAGTCAGAAACACTGGCCAAATATAATTTTTTTTTGCTCATTCTCATTCCTGGGCTACCAGACAGTCTCAAAGGTAACATTACTAATCTAGCAAATTAAGGAATTTATCAAATCCAGCTTGGACAATCAAACGGAGATATTTAAAAGAGAGCTAGATAGTTGAAGAGAGTTGAAGAGGATTAAGGAAAAGGAAAAGAAAAAGGGATAATGAAGAGACAAAGAATTATTTTTTTTCTCTCCACTAAATTAAATAGTGTTCTGACTTAAACACTAAATGAAGCACGTTGTCACGATTGAGTAATTGTATAATGGACTTACGAATTATTACTAACAGAGATTTCACACAAATAATGGACTTAAAGAATGCAATATACCAGTATATACCAGTGTATAAGTCGAGTGCAGTTTTGTGACCAACAACTGTGAAATATGCTATGCCTTGTGGATAAGTCGACGGTAAAACTATGAAATTCTGTGATTTTTATAATTATACACACACACACACACTGTGTGTATATATAATGCTGAGTGTGTGTGTTTGTGTAGTATTTTAAATTTTAATATTTTATTTTTATTTTTTTTATTATTAAATTTTTTTTTGTCCCCCCCTTCCTGCTTGTTAACTGGTCAGGGAGGGGGGATATCTTGATCCCTGGTGGTCCAGTGGCATGGGCTGTGCAGGGGGAGCCGGCAGCAAGCGGTTACATACCTTTGTAGCAGCTCTGGGCAGCTCCCAGTGTAAATCTTGCGGTCTGCGTGCCGCTCTGACGGCCACGGGTCTCGTGAGACTTACACTGGGAGCTGCACGGAGGTGAAAGGAGCTGACCGGAGCTGCTACTAAGATATGTAACAGCCCCCAACAGGCCCGCCGGGCTAGTAATGAGCCCGGCGGTCCTAGTCTGTATTATGGCAATGTAAATTGCCACAATACAGACCTTGACTCGAGTATAAAAGTCAAGTGGGGCTTTTTCAGCACAAAAAATGTGCTGAAAAACTCGACATACTCTAGTATATACGGTAGTAGGAATTTATTTCTCTCACAGGTATTGGTTAGTGCAACATAATCCACAAAGCTGGAGCACAAGAAGAGATATAATACATGAATATTTTTTGCACAGTGTAAGATTTAGAAATTGATTAAGAATGGTTAAACTTTGCAGAAACTTTGAAAGAATTCTCTCTATATGAAAATAACACTTTGACAAGTGAAATATAAGTTTGATACACTTCTCAGAAAGGTGGAATACATTCACTGGGTACAATGATAATTTTGGTAGTAGTTTCGTGGTAATACATAGGTTGAAGTTTTCTTTCTTTGCTCAAGAAAAGATAGTTTGTGTCCCAACTATATGGTACATGGATAGAATGAGAATTTAATGGTATAAGAATAAGCCGGCCAAGATCAACCCTTCTTATGCTCCCGCTTGGAGGTCAGTTAGTGGACCTTAGCCCTTAACAATATGAGTTTTTATGTTAATGTTTGCATTATGAAGGGACTTATAGCCGCCTCTGATGTAAGTGAGAATGTGTGTTCTCCTTGTTCTATAGGAGAGCATATATGTAGTGTTTTTAACAACCTAAGGTATTAAACTTTAAAAAATAAATTGGAGATTTTTTTTTTACCACATAGCAATTTAAGAATACATGGAGTGAGAACTTTAAGGGTTACTGCCAAAGTACATCCCAATGTGTGTTCAGCGACATGTCCTGAGTAGGGTGATACCCCCCATGTATGTGTGTGTTGGGTTTTCTGGGAGCTTAAAGATCTTATTTGGAGGGTGCGCATTCCAGTTTTTCTAGCTTGGAGTTCTCAGCTGGTCATCATGCACCCAAGCTGGCCAATGTCATTTACCCCCATGAAGCCAAATATTTTTGAAAAGTAGACACCCTAGGATATTTCAAATGGTGGTATATTAACACTTTCCATGCACTAATCCTACCACCAATCTTTGTCAAACTTTTGGGTAGTCAGTTTTTTTTAGTGTTATTTTTCTCTCACATTGTACTTTAGGCATGGATTCTCGGTTCCTGTTATGTGTTACTGACAAAGAAGATCCCAATATGTATTCATCAACATCTCCTGAGTACAACAGTGCCCCCAATGTACAGGTTTTATGGGTTTTTGCAAACTTACAGGGGTCAAATGTAGGGCTTTCCCCTTTTCCATGTTTGCACAATAAAATTTGCCAGATTGGTTTGCAGGGCTAATGTTGCATTTGAGACCGTATGGCAGCCCAGGAATGAAAATGAACCCCATCATGGAATACCACTTGTAAACGTAGACAACCCACGGTATTCAAAATAGGGTATAGGTCCAGTCTTTTTTAGTAGCTACTTAGTCACAAACCCTGGCCAAAATTAGCATTTATATTTATTTTTTTTGCATTTTTCACACAAACTGCCATTTCACCAATGATATCAGTAGAATACATTTTACGGCTCTAAAACGGCTCATATTTGTGTCGAGTATTGTCTTAAGAGTACAACAGTACCGCTTAAGTACAAGTTTTATGGTGATTTCGAAAGCTACAGGGACAAACATAAGATTTGCCAATTTCTGTTATTGGAAATTGCTATTTGCCAGATTGGCTACGTTGCCTTTGAGACTGTATGGCAGGCTAGTAATTAAAATTAACTCCACCATGACATACTATTTGAAAAATTAGACAACCCAGGGTATTCAAAAAAGGGGTATGTCCAGTCTTTTGTTGTTGTTGTTGTTGTTGGTGTAGGAGAGAGAATATATATATATATACATACATATATATACACATATATATATATATATACACATATACATATATATATATACACACACACACCATTTTGAAGAAAGAAAAAAAAATCTAACTATTTCTAAAGGTAAATGCACAAAATATACATGACACGTGTAGTGGATGCATTGCGTGTTTGTGTAGTGGATGCATTGCGTGTTTGTGTAGTGGATGCATTGCGTGTTTGTGTAGTGGATGCATTGCGTGTTTGTGTAGTGGATGCATTGCGTGTTTGTGTAGTGGATGCATTGCGTGTTTGTGTAGTGGATGCATTGTGTGTTTGTGTAGTGTGTGTAGTGGATGCAGTGTGTTTGTGTAGTGTGTGTAGTGGATGCAGTGTGTTTGTGTAGTGTGTGTTGTGGATGCAGTGTGTTTGTGTAGTGTGTGTTGTGGATGCAGTGTGTTTGTGTAGTGTGTGTTGTGGATGCAGTGTAGTGTGTGTGATAGTGTGTGTTGTGGATGCAGTGTGTATATAATGAAAGCAGAGTGTTTGTGTAGTGTGTGGGTAGTGTGCGTAAAGTGAATGCAGTATATACTAAATGTAAAGTGTGTGTGTTTGTGTAGTGTGTGTGTATATAATGAATGTAGTGTGTTTATATAATGCAGAGTGTGTTTGTATAGTGTGCATTATATAAACACACTATGCAAACACACACTGCATTATATACACACACTACATTATATATACACACTACATTATATACAGTGTGTTTGCGTAGTGTGTGTGTTTGTATAGTGTGTGTATATAATGCAGTGTGTTTGTGTAGTGTGCATTATATAAACACACTGCATTATATAAACACACTATACAAACACTGCATTATATACACAGTGTGTTTGTGTAGTGTATGTGTAAATAATGGAGTGTGTGTGTGTGTGTGTGAGGGGGCATTTTTTTTATAAATTTTAATATTTAATTATTTTTGTTGTCCCCCCTCCCTGCTTGTTGCCTGGCCAGGGAGTCGGGATATGACAGTTCCTGGTGGTCCAGTGGTATTGGCTGAGCTGGGGGGGGCGGAGAGCAAGCGCTTACTCACCTCCCAGCAGCTACTCCAGCTCCCCAGTGTAACTCTCGCGGCCAGCATGGCAAAGCTCTGACGGCCGCGGGTCTCGCGAGAGTTACACTGGGGAGCTGCTGGGAGGTGAGTAAGCGCTTGCTCTCCGCCCCACCCCCCCCCAGGACCGCCGGGCTTGTAATGAGCCCAGCGGTCCTAGGAGGTATTATCGGCATCTGAATTGGCCGATACCGATATTGCCGAAAATACCGAATATCGTCCGATTATATCGGTAAAACCGATAATCGGTCGAAAATATATATATATATTTTTTTTTTTAAACACACACACAAAAACAGCACATTTACTGGTGATTTATAGTCGTGTTAAGTTTTACTGTTGTAAACACTCATTTGTGTTCAGCAAAGTCTCCAGAGTATAACAATACCACCCATGTAAAAGATTATGGTGTTTTGGATTGTTACGAGGTTAAATATAGTGCTGGCCAATTAAGTTCTCTGGACTGTGTCTATAATACGCATAGATAGAGAGCGAGCGAGCGAGCGAATATTATATATACACATATACATACATACACACACACACACACTATATATTGTGATCCTTGTCTGCAGGTAGCACAGTCCTCTAGGGTAAACAACAAGCACAGTCCTTTGGTTTTCATATAATCCAGGCAAATGTATTGTTAAACTCCACCACAGATACAGCAGCAAATGAAAAAAAAAAAAAACTAACACAAATCCCTATACACAAAAACCTAGTTCGGTCTGAGCACTAACTAACATCAAGTTCCCTATCTCTCAAGGGTTTAACTAGAACAGAACAAGAATTGGTTTCACCAACCTAGTGCCTTTCTCAGATCTCTGCACTTCACACTCAGTTAGCATGTGGCTTCCATTCCTACTAGAAAGAAAACTAAATTCTCTCTCCTTTCCGCACTCCAATGCTCTCAGCTAGCCTGCTGCTTTCCTTTCTGCACTCCCAGTGCTCCAACCCAGCCTTGACTGATTTCCTTCTGCACACCCAGTGCTCCAAGCTAGCCTTGACTGGCTTGCCTTCTGCACACCCAGTGCTCCAAGCCAGCCTTGACTGCTTTCCTTCTGCACACCCAGTGCTCCAAGCCAGCCTTGACTGCTTTCCTTCTGCACACCCAGTGCTCCAAGCCAGCCTTGACTGCTTTCCTTCTGCACACCCAGTGCTCCAAGCCAGCCTTGACTACTTTCCTTCTTCACACCCAGTGCTCAGTCTCCTTGACTCCCTCACAGGAGAGAACAGCGTCTCTCCTACCCGCTTCCAGGGAGGAAGCCAGCAATCCCCCTTCATCTGCCTAGCAGGGAGGGGTTTATTCCCACTGCTGCATCTGATTATCTGCAGCTGAGCAGTGGGTTGGAGACAGATCAAAGCTCTGGCCTGGAACTTATTTCTCCCAGTTGTATGCAAACTGCGGAGTGGAGCATTGGCCCACCCTGCTCTCCAAATGCTCCAACCCAGGGGCCCATAACTAAACAGTGGTTTGTGCCTACAACACATACTCCCCCTGGGGTTAAATGTTATAGGCCTATCTGCCATCACATACATACACACTTTTATTTCCTATATATGTAGAATATATTATAATTAAAGCATTTTAGAATATATATATATATATATATATATTCTCTTAAAGTACACTTAATGAAATCATATGTATGCATTATATATGTATATTATAAAATGCTTTAATAATTTTATAATATGTATATTTATTTTATTTTTTTAGTTTTTAGCAGCCTGGGGGACTGCCTGACAGCTCAGACAGTTCACCTGCTGGCAGCTCCATAGACTCCTATTTCGGCCATGTGATCACCTGGACGACCGGAGCTGCTGAAGGGGGACTGCTGGGGTCTCCAGCAGTCCCCTCCCACCGTGATCGCCAGTCCGGGTAAGTCCAGGGCTCCTATTTGCCGCGGACGTACCCTTAACAACCGTTTCTGTTAAGGACGTGTATAGCTTGGAGGAAAGATTTAAATACATAAAGGGAATCAACACAGTAAAGGAGGAAAGCATATGTAAAAGAAGAAAAACTACCACAACAAGAGGACATATTCTTAAATTAGAGGGACAAAGGTTTAAAAATAATATCAGGAAGTAATACTTTACTGAGAAGGTAATGGATGCACGGAATAGCCTTCCAGCTAGAGTGGTAGAGGTGGAGTCTAAGCATGCGTGGGAAAGGCATGAGGCTATCGTAGCTATAAGAGAAGGCCATGGACTAATGAAAGTATTTAGAAAATTGGGCAGACTATATGGGCCGAATGGTTCTTACCTGCCGTCACATTCTATGTTAATGTAATATATGTATTTATAACGTCATTCTAAATGTATTTTGATTTAAATATATGTATATTAATTTGGAGTTGTATATAGGTTACATTCAACCTGATGTATACCGGAGGGGGGTGGGATTGGAACTCACACTTTGGGTTAAGCTGCCATCTCTTTGGCCCAGTTAGATGATGGCCAGTCCCTTGGGAGCAGTAGGGACCTGTTGGTTCGTAGTTGGATATACTTACACATCATCTGGAGTGTGGTAATTGGTGCCCACCAGTTTGGGCTAGGCTAATATCCTTAAAACTCAATATGATTGTTATCCAACTAGTGAGTATTGTGTACTCCACTATTACGCTATTAACGCTCAGGCCTGTTGCATGCACAAGATTGGGATTTATTGTAATTAAAGAAGTTGACACATATGGATCATTGAAGTGTACATTTACAGTTTCCGGCTTTTCCGGCCAAGTGATCGTGAGGACCCTTCGATCACATGGCACGGATCGGGCAGTGCGGGACTGCCTGAGCTCCCAGGCAGACCTCAGTATCGCGATCAGGCACGTGGCGATTGACTAAATGACGTACCAGGTACGTCTGCGGTCATTAACAACTGTTTTTTGGTGGACATACCTGGTACGTTTAAATAAAATAAAAGGGATTAAATAAAGAAAAATAAAATAATGAAAACTGATTAAATATTTATATATTAATCACATATTATGCATTTTATAACATATGTTTGTTGTAATTATTGAGTTATGCCAGGGGTCGACAAATCGAAAATTCGCCCTGGCGTCTGGGATTTGCAGCTCTTTAGCTAAAGCGGATAGATTGTGGAACAATGGAGCTTCACACTGTGCAGCACTGACACAAGACTCTGGTGGCTGTCTGAGTGACTGTCAGTAGAAGTCTTATTAGGCAGCAATGTAAACACTGCCTTTTCCATAAAAAGGCTTCAGGGACAGGCTATAGGCACTAGAACAACTACATTAAAGGGACACTCCAGGCACCCAGACCACTTCTGCCCATTGGAGTGGTCTGGGTGCCAACTCCCACTACTCTTAACCCTGCAAGTGTAATTATTGCAGTTTTTTTCATAAACTGCAATAATTACCTTGCAGGGTTAACTCCACCTCTAGTGGCTGTCTACTAGACAGCCAATAGAGGGCACTTCCTGATTCATAGCACAGAAAACCTGCGCTAGAGCGTCGCTGGACATCCTCACGCTATGTGAGGACCTCCAGCATCGCTCAATTCCCCATAGGCTTTCCTATGGGGAGCTCTAATGCGCATTAGGTCTCCCCAGCTGGTGGCCGGGGTCAGTCTCGCCCACAGGCCGACGTAATGCAGAGGAGGAGCGGCGGAAGAAGCAGCGACGTGGGACATGTCGCTGCCTCTGATAAGTCACTGAAGGGGTTTTCACCCCTTGAGCAACCGGGGATTGGGGGGTGGGAGGGAGAGGGGACCTGCAGTGCCAGGAAAACAAGTTGTTTTCCTGGCACTGGAGTTTCTCTTTAAGCTGTAGTGGTTCTAGTGACTATAGTGTCCGTTTAAGAACTGTATATTGCTTGTTGCAAATTAAACTTCGCTAGTTTTAAAAGTAAAAAAAACTTGCTCCTAACTTTTTTAGCTGTCCCCTAGATTCCAAACAAATATGTCAAGCCCTGGGTTATAATGTACTTCTCTATGGAGTTAAAGGGTTATTACAGGCATAATAACGCAGTTGTGCTTACAATGGTACAAGTAACCTAGCGTAAATTTCACAGTAATGGGGAAAACAGTTTTTCAAGGTTTTTCCCTGTTAGCTGGGTCCCCTCTTCTGCTTGCTTTGAATACATTTGGTTTCTGCAGAGTTGCAGAAGCCAGAGTCTGATAGAGTTGGCCATTCATTGAGTAAATGCATCAGCTTGGCGCTCTCAGCTGTGACACTCTGTGCAAAAACATGTATAGTATTGATATTAGCCAGCCTGGAACTCTTATACATTCCAAAAGAAAAAGATCTTCTGGATTAGTAGTAACAAAAAGCAAACTTTATTCTCATGTCAGTCATTTAAAATCCAATAATTCACAAACAGTGCCCTATCTCAGCAGGTGCCAATGGGACAATATCAGAAATGTGTACATGTTTTGTTATGTAGCATATAACTATTTCAACTCTTGTTCCGGTCTGGCTAATGACACCCCAATGACTGGCTGAAGGTAATTCGGAAGCTGCTTTCCAAAATCTAGATATTGAGAAGTTAAACAGGTTTGGAGCAACTTGCCAAAAGATAGTAATCTACACTTCCCCTTATATACATTGCATAATCTATGAAATATTATCAAGTAATTATTTAATAAAATATATATATTTTTTTTAAATTCTTTATTTTTGTAGTGCATAAGCTTAGTACAATCGCTTGTGAGGTACCCCAAAGGCAATCCTCCAGCGTACTATAAAACATTTAAACATAGAGGTACAGGGTTGATCATAAAGTTGAGTTATGTGGTATACAGTATCGATCGTCATTACTTAGGCATATTCATAACAATGTAAGCTGAAATGAAATGAAATAATGTCGCTTAACTTTCTGCTTATGGAATAACATTAAGATGCTGTGTCTAGTGTAATGGTAACTATACCAGCTGACTAGTGTAGCTGGTCCAGGTTTGTGAGTCGCTCAAGAGAATCCTGTTTTTAATAAGATGGATTAAGATGCTATGGAGCGAATGCTATCTTCCCGATGTAACTGTTTATGCGAGAGCGAGCTTGCCCGATGCGGACTACGATACAAGGCAAAACATTGCCCTATTTTATAGTATATCAGAAACAAGGTAAATAGTTGGTAGTGCATACAGTGGCCAACACTAGGCATAGTCATGTGAAGAGAGCGTGGATTCAAACTTAACATAACTTGTCATGAATTAGTTCAGGCTAGGCAAATTATGAGGTTAACGTTCACGAATATAACAGTAGAGGTAAGGTAGGCATGCAAGTCAGCTGGTGTACACTGTTTAATAAAATATTGACTAATAAAATCAAGACATATTGCTAGTTACCCATACTGAATTTAGGTTTCTCTCACCATAATGAAGAGTCCGCCACTCTGTTCCACCTCTGCAGTCTCCATGAGAAGCTCGATAGCCTTCTTTGTTCCAACTGTTTTCACTATCCGCTGTATTAGATCTTTTTTGGGCTCTTGAAGTCTGGACGAGAAAGCAAAAACAAAGAAAAATTAAACACACCACTCGAAATATTTGTGGACATGCTTCCTAGGTTTTGGACATGATCTGTTGAAACATTAATCTGTGATGTGAAGCAAAGTGAGCATATTTTATTTCTCCTCAAGTGATGAAAACAAATTCTCTCTTGAAATAAAATAATATGGACAGATTTGCTTGATCAGGTTCAATTTAAAGTCACGTCTGCATGTTTTAAAGCAGAACAGCTTACAGTTAAAACAGCTATTCAAGTATATGAATAATTCCCCTCTCCCCACACCCACACAAGTAAGTTAGATTTTTTCAGATGTTTGATGAGCACAACCTTCACCCTTATGTTTACATAAAGGAAGTAACTCACCAATACATTACACAAGTTAGGTTGTATAAATTAACCCATGCTTAACATTTAGAAGATCAGCTCACTTAAATTTGTGTATTCATTTTTCTTTTTATAAAGGTTACATCTAACATGTCTAATATCAGTTTGTGTTACTAAGCGAACAGTGCTTGAAACCAGAAAGTTATCTTGTCAGCACTGTGACAGTCGTTTTTTTTGCACCTTTGCTCATCTAAGTGACAATAACCCAAGTGATAGCACTCATGAGAACCTTCTGCCATTGAGTCGCAATATCTACTGCCGTACTACAAAGGCTGAAATATTTTCATACAATCACCATGTGAATAAGACATCACATTATAAAGCAGTAAATAGTATCACTGCGTGGCTGCAACACAACTAATTTAGTTCTTTGAATAAGTTATGGTGCAACAACCTCCAACTTTAAAGGACCACTATAGTGCCAGGAAAACACACTCGTTTTCCTGGCACTATAGTGCCCTGAGGGTGCCCCAACCCGGCTCTGGAAGGGGGAAAGGGGTAAAAACTTACCTTTTTCCAGCGCTGGGCGGGGAGCTCTCCTCCTCAAATTCCTCCTCCGTTCCTCCCCCGTCGGCTGAATGAGCACGCGCGGCAAGAGCTACGCGCGCATTCAGCCGGTCGCATAGGAAAGCATTCACAATGCTTTCCTATGGACGCTGGCGTGCTCTCACTGTGAAAATCACAGTGAGAAGCACGCAAGCGCCTCTAGCGGCTGTCAATGAGACAGCCACTAGAGGCTTTGGGGGAAGGCTTAACCCATTTATAAACATAGCAGTTTCTCTGTAACTGCTATGTTTATAAAAGAAGGGGTTAACCCTAGCTGGACCTGGCACCCAGACCACTTCATTAAGCTGAAGTGGTCTGGGTGCCTAGAGTGGTCCTTTAAGTGTTCTCAGTTTATTCAAGCGGATCTTAAACCCTGCGGATAGCAACCCCATGCTATTTTAGTGTGTCTCCATTGTTTGGAATAAGCACATCACACTCGTCAAGTCCTAGGCAATCACCCACAATAATTGGTTTGCTGTAGCAGGTCACCTTATCCTAGTGCAGTCTTGACTCCTCTAAGAAGGAGAAAACTAAAGTTATTTTGTATAATCTACTTTGCTATGGATTGAATTAAGAGCAGGTCACTGGGCTATTTTTTAACCCCTTAATGACATGTGTCCTTAACCCCTTAAGGACCAAACTTCTGGAATAAAAGGGAATCATGACATGTCACACATGTCATGTGTCCTTAAGGGGTTAAGGGGTTAAAGTGGCATTATCATTTGAG
This sequence comes from Pelobates cultripes, assembly GCA_933207985.1. Taxonomy (NCBI): domain Eukaryota; kingdom Metazoa; phylum Chordata; class Amphibia; order Anura; family Pelobatidae; genus Pelobates; species Pelobates cultripes. The sequence continues at coordinate 235,843,027 of OW240916.1, forward strand.
TTTTTCATACAAATCAACAGTTATGAAAGACTAAATGTCAGTTGTAATCATAAGATAAGACATTTCTAAGAGCTTTTTTTTGCTATATTCTGCTATTTCAGAGTTAAGGCTAGTGGAATCAAGACATTTATTCATGTATTGTGCAGTTGATGTACGTGACATCTGAGAGATCAAACTTGGAGAGATTGTGTGCACATAAGTGAGTGTGCACAAAATCTGTCCAAGTTTGATCTCTCAGAGATGTTACATACATCACATACTGGTATGCATGACATTTAAAAATATTGTTTATGCAATACTGAAATACATTTATTTAGTGGCTTCAGGAAAGCCACACAATAGAATGGTCTATCAGAGGGTCAGCTACCAAAAGTCCAACTCAAAACTAAGCCGATGTACCCATTATTGAGACGTAGGCCAAGAGTAATTGATGATTAATGTACCAATGTACATTATGCTGAATGACCATAATGCCTTGTGATTTTCCTCCAGCATAGATAACTATAATAAGTTACTAACCTATACGCAATTTCATTTGCTACTTTGTCTTCTGGATCAGCCTCTGTTATTTCATATCTCCCCTTGTAATCCATTTCTAACCGAGCACCAAGCCTGTCCTTTACAGGTCGCTTTCTCTTTAAATGACCATTGTCCTCTTTTGGTACAGAATCCTTATCCTCATGCATGTATTCATCCAATTCTTTATCAAGTTTTAATTGTTCCTCTTGGTTTGCCTTCTCCATCATTTTCTTTGCTAGGATATAATTATATGTTTCAGACTGTCTGCTCATGTCTATTTGGCCTTCCATGTCCATTATACCAAGCTCAGATGCTACTGCCTCTTGTGTCTGTTCTTGTAAAACACTAGCCCAGATGTTTAGTTTTGCACCTGATGACCCAGTCTGTCTCTCCTGGCCTGGAACAAAAGGAAAAGCTGGCCTGGAAATTTCTGGAGGCGGATGAGAAGATTTCTGACGTTTTCGTCTCCATGGCGCTATATCTTCGTCACCAGAATCTGAAAGGCTATCGTCACTAGAATCCAGTCCCTTAATGGAACGGTATGGGATACTGGATGGAAGATGAGTGTTACTTCTGTAATTAAGTTTCTGGAAAAGGAGGAATAACAAAAAGTTTAACATAAATCAGAAAAAATAAAATAAAATTTAAACTGAATTACAGTGTTATTATAATAAATTAAAAAACCATTACATATACATACACACAAGATGAGAGAGATTAAAATAAGGGACCTGCACTCGATATCTCAGTATATTTATGGCCACAGTGCGACAACTGTGTTTATTACTGCTGTGGAGAAAAAAGGGCAGGAATTGAAAATAAGTCCAGTGAGTGCACTTTTATTTATTTTTGCAAGTTTAAAATTATGGAACAAAATCAAAATACTGGTGTTAAAATTCTTGTAAAAGCAATGCTCTCATTTGCTTACTAAAGAACATGTATATTTTAGAACTAATACTCCAAAGAATAAAAAGAAATTTCCACTAAACTCATAGCCATAGTCATTTTAACTGTGAAAATTCTGACAGTGTTATTACTAAAGTAAGAATTCAAAGTAAATTCACGATTTAGGACAGAGTAGCTAAAGGTGATAGCATTGACAGTTTAGAGAAAGTTTCCAGTTGAGCTATTTGAACCTAAAGAAACAATATAGGGTAAGGAACACAAACATGTATTCCTGACCCTATAATGTTAAAAACACAATCTTTCCCCCTTGTTCCCTTAAATACAGTAAAATCTTGCCTTTATTTCAGTTTGCTGCTGCTGGCTCTGCACCTGATCTGCCTGCATGGCTGACTTTCTCATATGGAAGCATTGGATTGGCTGAGCTTGTCAAGGAGGCAGATCGGGGCAGTGCCAGCACAAGTGAAACCACAGCCCTGGCCAATCAGCATCTCCTCATTAATATGAATTAAAACAATGCATCCATGTCTATGAGGAAAGTTTAGTGTCTGCATTCAGAGTGTGGATACATTCAATGGTCCCAGGAAGCTCCTCTAACAGCCATCTGATGAGTGGCCAGTGAAGTTATCACTAGGCTGTAATGTAAACACTGGATTTTCTCTGAAAAGACCATGTTTACTGCAAAATGCCTGAAGTTAATGATTCTACTCACCAGAACAAATACAAAAAGCTGCAGTTCTGGTGACTATAGTGTCCCTTTAAATTTGAAATTTCCTTTGAATTTTTTACTTTAATGAATAAAACCCAGTCAGGTTACTGAATAACTTCAGTTTCTCAGATATTGTCACTAACAGATTAATAAAACGATTATTAAGATAAGAGTAAATGAACAAAGGCCCACAATACTCCCATTAGTAAAGTGCTGTGTGTAAAGCTGCTGTCACAGGGTTGTTGCTGTTCTCCTCTATGTGTCAGTGAGCTGTATATCCTGCTGCTGGTAGCTCGGTCAGCACTGCCGGCAATGGTTCTATATATAAACTGTCACTGTGCGTGAGACCTGGGACATTATCATATTTCTATACCTGCTGCTGCTGCTGGGCCTTGTCGCCGGTGGCCGCTACTTTCATGTCGGTGTCGGAATCGCTGACCTCCCCATCCTCCAATTCTTCGTCGTCCATCATCCTTTGAACGGTTTCCAGCGCCATGACAGCTTTACCGGAGACGGAAACACGTCACGCGGAAAAACAAACTGTCTGGCGCGAGGCACCGAGAGAGAGAGAGAGAGAGAGAGAGCAGAATACGACCAATCACCGACGAGGAGGGCGTTGCTTAAGGTATTCGCGAATGTAACGGCCGAGCTGTGGCCGCGTGACAGGAAGTGGTCACCATGCTAGCTTGCAGCGCAGTATGTGCTACAGTATATTACACCTAGTGCATTATATGACACCTAGTATATTACACCTAGTGCATTATATAATACCTAGTATATTACACCTACTACATTATGACACCTAGTATATTACACCTAGTGCATTATATAATACCTAATATATTACACCTAGTATATTACACCTAGTGCATTATATGACACCTAGTATATTACACCTAGTGCATTATATGACACCTAGTATATTACACCTAGTGCATTATATGACACCTAGTATATTACACCTAGTGCATTATATGACACCTAGTATATTACACCTACTACATTATGACACCTAGTATATTACACCTAGTGCATTATATAATACCTAATATATTACACCTAGTGCATTATATGACACATATTATATTACACCTAGTACATTATATGACACATATTATATTACACCTAGTATATTACACCTAGTGCATTATATTACACCTAGTATATTACACCTAGTACATTATATGACACCTAGTATATTACACCTAGTGCATTATATAATACCTAGTATATTACACCTACTACATTATATGACACCTAGTATATTACACCTAGTACATTATATGACACCTAGTATATTACACCTAGTGCATTATATAATACCTAGTATATTACACCTACTACATTATATGACACCTAGTATATTACACCTAGTGCATTATATGACACCTAGTATATTACACCTAGTGCATTATATGACACCTAGTATATTACACCTAGTGCATTATATAATACCTAGTATATTACACCTAGTGCATTATATGACACCTAGTATATTACACCTAGTGCATTATATGACACCTAGTATATTACACCTACTACATTATGACACCTAGTATATTACACCTAGTGCATTATATAATACCTAATATATTACACCTAGTGCATTATATGACACATATTATATTACACCTAGTACATTATATGACACATATTATATTACACCTAGTATATTACACCTAGTGCATTATATTACACCTAGTATATTACACCTAGTACATTATATGACACCTAGTATATTACACCTAGTGCATTATATAATACCTAGTATATTACACCTACTACATTATATGACACCTAGTATATTACACCTAGTACATTATATGACACCTAGTATATTACACCTAGTGCATTATATAATACCTAGTATATTACACCTACTACATTATATGACACCTAGTATATTACACCTAGTACATTCTATTACACCTAGTATATTACACCTAGTGCATTATATAATACCTAGTATATTACACCTAGTACATTATGACACCTAGTATATTACACCTAGTACATTCTATTACACCTAGTATATTACACCTAGTGCATTATATAATACCTAGTATATTACACCTACTACATTATATGACACCTAGTATATTACACCTAGTGCATTATATAATACCTAATATATTACACCTAGTGCATTATATGACACATATTATATTACACCTAGTACATTATATTACACCTACTATATTATATGACACCTAGTATATTACACCTAGTGCATTATATTACACCTAGTATATTACACCTAGTACATTATATGACACCTAGTATATTACACCTAGTGCATTATATAATACCTAGTATATTACACCTAGTGCATTATATAATACCTAGTATATTACACCTACTACATTATATGACACCTAGTATATTACACCTAGTGCATTATATAATACCTAATATATTACACCTAGTGCATTATATGACACATATTATATGACACCTAGTACATTATATTACACCTACTATATTATATGACACCTAGTATATTACACCTAGTGCATTATATTACACCTAGTATATTACACCTAGTACATTATATGACACCTAGTATATTACACCTAGTGCATTATATTACACCTAGTGCATTATATGGCACCTAGTATATTACACCTACTACATTATTACACCTAGTGCATTATATTACACCTAGTGCATTATATGGCACCTAGTGCATTATATAATACCTAGTATATTACACCTACTACATTATATGGCACCTAGTATATTACACCTAGTGCATTATATAATACCTAATATATTACACCTAGTGCATTATATGACACATATTATATTACACCTAGTACATTATATTACACCTACTATATTATATGACACCTAGTATATTACACCTAGTGCATTATATTACACCTTGTATATTACACCTAGTGCATTATATTACACCTAGTGCATTATATGACACATAGTGCATTATATTACACCTAGTATATTACACCTAGTGCATTATATAATACCTAGTATGTTACACCTAGTACATTATATTACACCTAGTGCATTATATAATACCTAGTATATTACACCTACTACATTATATGACACCTAGTATATTACACCTAGTGCATTATATAATACCTAATATATTACACCTAGTGCATTATATGACACATATATTACACCTAGTACATATGACACCTAGTACATTATATTACACCTACTATATTATATGACACCTAGTATATTACACCTAGTATATTATATTACACCTAGTGCATTATATTACACCTAGTATATTACACCTAGTGCATTATATTACACCTAGTGCATTATATGGCACCTAGTATATTACACCTAGTGCATTATATTACACCTAGTATATTATACCTAGTGCATTATATGGCACCTAGTATATTACACCTACTACATTATTACACCTAGTACATTCTATTGCACCTAGCATGTCACCATGAAAACGTCCTACGTGTTTTGTCCTTCAATTGGACTTCCTCAGGGACTTGGTGAGACAAGTACAATAATAATAGCAGCAGCAATAAAAATATGGACACCATAGTGATAAAGGAAGCCGACAAAGGGGGGGCTATAGTCATTATGACAAAAGAATATTATATGAATGAGGCACATAGAATTTTAGGAGATATAGATACTATTATTAAACAGACAGGAGATCCAACTAAAAAATTTAACACCATTCTTGGATCCTTATTGGATCAAGCATACAAAAATTGCATAATTTCTAAAAATAATAAGGAATATCTTTTTAATAATTTTCCAATAATACCTATTTTTTATTTTCTCCCTAAATTACATAAGAACCCAATAACCCCTCCAGGTAGGCCAATTATCAGTGGCATCAACTCTATATCTGCTCATCTATCTGAATTTGTAGACCATCATCTTCAAAGATACTCTCAGGAAGCACCCTCTTATTTAAAAGACACTGCCCCTGTTTTGAGAATTATGGAGAATGTAGTCTGGGAACCAGATAATGTTTGGGTAACCATAGATGTTACTTCATTGTATACAATAATAAAGCATAATAAGGGTTTAGTTGCAGTGGAACGGATCATGGAGAGAGATGAAAATGTCTCATTAAATTTTCGTAATTTCATTTTGAACAGCATTCATTACATCCTTTAACATAATTACTTTTTCTTTGATGATTCATTTTATCTCCAGACCACTGGTACAGCCATGGGGACCAGGTTCGCCCCCAGCTATGCAAACATATATATGCGGAGTGGGCATGGCTGGGTAGCGAACCTGGTCCTATGGAAACGTTTTATTGACGATATAATAATGATCTGGCGAGGTTCACAAGAGGAACTGTTATTGTTTATCAACTACATTCATCAAAATGACTATGGTTTGAAATTTACACATGAAATAAACACCACTACTATCAATTTTCTAGACCTAAGTCTCTTTATAGAAAACAATCAGATTCAATCAAAATGTTATTTTTTTTTAAAAAGGAGGGTAACAGCTATATACATAGGAAAAGCTGCCACAAAGATAAATGGTTGGAAACCATTCCAAAAAGTCAGTTAATACGGGTCAGAAGAAACTGTACAAAAAATTCAGACTATACAGAGCAAGCCAAGCATCTGAAAAATAAATTTGTGGCAAAGAAATATGAATCAACATTGTTAGACAAAGAAATTAAAGAAATAGAAAAAAACAGGAGAGATTTGATAGTATCTAACCCTAAAAGACCTTCTAAAAATAATTATAATTTTTCTTTCACCACTCAATACAATACACAACACTGGAAAATAAAAAAGATTCTCAATAAACTTTGGAACATTTTAAGTCAGGATCCCATTTTAGGTAAAGTGTTACCGAAAAAAAAACACCAGTTATTTTTAGGAGAACAAAAAATTTGAAAAACCTATTAGCACCCAGTTACGCATTAAAAATTCCACGTAAAGGGATGATTTCTAATATCAATGGTTTTAATCCTTGTAACTCTTGTAAAGCATGCAAAAATCTAAAATTCGTACAAAAGAGAGAATGCATGAGTTTCACTACAAAAGAAAAATTCAAAATAAAATCCAACATAAATTGTAATACAAGGAATGTGGTGTACATGCTACATTGCCCATGTGGGAAACAATATGTGGGAAGAACGTGTAGAAAGCTAAAAGAAAGAATATTAGAACATCAAAACAATATTAGAAAAAATTCAACTAAACATATAGTACCTTTACATTGTAATACTTGCAATAAATTTGATTGGTGGAGTTTCACTTTCGTGGGCATTGAGCATGTGGACCCCTATTGGAGAGGAGGGGATTTAGCCAAAAGGCTCTCACAGAGAGAAACCTTTTGGATAAATAAGTTAAAGACACTTCAACCCTTTGGTTTAAATTTGGATATTGATTTGTGGAGCTTTTTTGACGATTAAATAATTAATTTTGTTCTCTTTTTTGGAGTGCTTGGGGGAATATTGCACTTTTTCTTCATTCTCAAACCAAGGATTCTTCCACTTATTTTTATTCTTATTTTATTTTACATTTCATTCTCATATTATATATTATATATATTTTTTCATATATACTTTATATTATTATTATTTATATTTATTTTTATTATTTTTATTATTATGATTTTTATTTTATTTCAATTTTATTTTTATCTATTTTTATTTATTTTTATCTTTATCTTTATTTTTATTAATTATTTTAATTTTTTAAAATATTTTTTCATTTTTTTATTTTCATTTTTATATTTTATTTATTATTTTTATTTTTATTTTATTTATATACATATATTTTTTCATTTTTATATATTTGTTTTCATTTTTTATATTTTCCATATATTTATATAATTTAATAATTTTTATTTATCTTTATTTTCATTTTATCTTTATTCTCATTTTTATTTATAAATATATATATTTGTATTTATTTATTTCTAACGTTTTTACAATTTTTCTATATTTTCACATATATTGACACATGTTGAATATTAAAAAACAGAAAAATTAAAAAAGATAAAAGGAAAGAAAAAACTTATTGTACATAGTTTTAAAGAGATAGAAACACAAGTGCAATATAATGGGTTTCACCTTTTTGCAATCACAGAGTGACTAATGTATTATGATTATATATGATGTTAAACTATATTACTATCTATGTATTTTATGTATCTTTTTTTATATATATATTTCCTATGAATTGTGAGGGTGTAGACATTTTTATTGCTGCTGCTATTATTATTGTACTTGTCTCACCAAGTCCCTGAGAAAGTCCAATTGAAGGACGAAACGTGTAGGACGTTGTCATGGTGACATGCTATTTGTTTTATACTCAAATGTAAGTTATTAAAATATTTTTTAATATACTCTGGAAGTGAACTACATTTTGTATATATTTTTCTCTTTTGAGTCATATATATCAATTCGCTGATGGAAGTGTGAGGAGGGACAACACAGTGGATACTGAAAAAAAAGATTTTATTCAAGGCTGCTTTTACATCAGATAATTTGTGAGTGACCAATTATGATTGCACACTATTATTAGTCCCTACACAGTTAAACGCTATGTTTCTTTATTTTATTTGCAGATTATTTTAGCAGACTATCCCCTATTCTATTTGTATATACTTGCTGAAGACAAGAGGAAGTCTTTGGGGATTTACCTGGATATTTCACCTAAACTACAGGGAAGTCCTGGTCTAATTTAAATTGTATATTTTTCACTGGAGTTGTGTTCACATATATTGTTGTTTGTGTTTTTATACCTAGTATATTACACCTAGTGCATTATATGACACCTAGTACATTATATGACACCTAGTATATTACACTTAGTATATTACACCTAGTGCATTATATGACACCTAGTGCATTATACAACACCTACTATATTACACCTAGTATATTACACCTAGTGCATTATATGACACCTAGTATATTACACCTAGTACATTATATTACACCTAGTGCATTATATGACACCTAGTATACTACACCTAGTGCATTATATGACACCTAGTACACTATATTACACCTAGTGCATTATATGACACCTAGTATATTACACCTAGTACATTATATTACACCTAGTGCATTAAATTACACCTAGTGCATTATATGACAGCTAGTACATTATATGACACCTAGTATATTACACCTAGTGCATTATATGACACCTAGTGCATTATATGACACCTAGTATATTACACCTAGTATATTATATGACACCTAGTATATTACACCTAGTACATTATATTACACCTAGTGCATTATACAACACCTAGTATATTACACCTAGTATATTACACCTAGTGCATTATATGACACCTAGTATATTACACCTAGTACATTATATTACACCTAGTGCATTATATGACACCTAGTATACTACACCTAGTGCATTATATGACACCTAGTATATTACACCTAGTACACTATATTACACCTAGTGCATTATATGACACCTAGTATATTACACCTAGTACATTATATTACACCTAGTGCATTAAATGACTCCTAGTATATTACACCTAGTGCATTATATGACACCAAGTATATTACACCTAGTATATTACACCTAGTGCATTATAGGACACCTAGTATATTACACCAAGTACATTATAGGACACCTACCTAGTATATTACACCTAGTGCATTATATGACACCTAGTGTATTACACCTAGTGCATTATAGGACACCTAGTATATTACACCTAGTGCATTATAGGACACCTAGTATATTACACCTAGTGCATTATAGGACACCTAGTATATTACACCAAGTATATGACACCTAGTATATTATAGGACACCTAGTATATTACACCAAGTAAATTATAGGACACGTAGTATTTTACACCTAATATATTACACCTAGTGCATTATATGACACCTAGTATATTACACCAAGTATATTACAGGACACCTAGTATATTATATTATACCTAGTGCATTATATGACACCTAGTATATTACACCTAGTGCACTATATGACATCTAGTGCATTACAGAACACTTATTACATTAAGTGCCACTTAATATATTACCACATGTAGTGCATTATATTACACCTAGTACATTAAAGGACACCTAGCACATTATATGGCACTTAGTAGATTATATGACACCTTGTATATTATATGACACCTAGCGCATTATATGACACCTTCTACATTATATGACACAGTACATTATATGAGAACTAGTACATTATATGACACGTACAGGGCCGACATGATAAATATGATTTCCCATATCCTGAGGCCTAAAGCCATGTTGTTGTTTTACAACAAAACTAAGGTTTCCAAATCTACATATAATAATGGCAATGCCATGGAAATAGTGCAGGGTACTCATGGGCAATGGAGTCTGGTGTGCATTTGGTGTCACTGATTTTATATAAACTATGAATTTTATTACGATACAGAGGCTCCTATTATGCTGCACTCTATTTCCCTCAGCAGCTAAAAAAAATAACATTAAATCAGTATAAAAGAAACCAATAAATAACATGAGAGGTATATCTTCCTAGCAACAGGAACAGCTAATCAGCATCCTCGTCATAGCATAATAGGCAGTGTCCAGTATACTACTTCCTCTTTCTTTGCTGCTCCCTTGAGGATCTTTATCTCTTGCACAGTGCTATAGCACTGTTTTTCCCCTTCATTTATCTGTTTTGCCGCTGCTCTGATCCCAACTGCCAGAAATCTGAGTTGGAGTTAAGTTATAGTGGCGTCCGGACAGCTTCTGCGTTTTCCTATTAAAATTGCTATTTTTTTCACTATTGTGAGTACTTTTATTTCTTTATCCTGTTTAGTTATTTATTTATTTTTTACTTGAGGGTTACTCAACCCTTTCATTTTGGTATTATTTTACTTTATTCATTCCCTTAGGTTTGTTTGTATATTTAAATTCTTTATTTTTGTAGTGCATAGGCAAATAACAACAGTTGTAAGGTACCCCAAAGGCATTCCTCCAACGCAGTATTGACAGATGAACATAGAGGTACTTATGGAAACAAGCACAAATTTTATATTTAAAGGTAGTTTGGTGAGCAAGCTGTCGAGGGGCCTATCGCTATTCCTGTCACGTATTTAAGATTTACATCGCTGAGTTATCTGGGCATGTGAGGTTTAATGCTTAGCTATATCTGGCCCTTATCTAAGAATACCATCGCTGGGTGGTCCTGACATGTAAGGCTCATCTCTATATGGTTTAGCTAGGTCTTTTACATAATTGTAAATAGCATTGCTGGGCTATCTATATACACACGGTTTATGCTTTGTAAGGTTTAGTTATAACTGTCACATAACAACGTTATCTAGACACGCTAGGTTCATGCTTTGCAAGGTTTAGTTGGGTCTGTCGAGTAGCTGAAAGTCACTTTACTGGGTTCTATCAACATGTAAGATTGTATGCCTTGCAAGGGTTAACTATATGTTGTGGGGTTGTCCACTTGGGTCTATTTTGGTTAATTGAACCTGAAGCCATCAGGTGTCCGTTTCCTCATAGTTAGCTGTGTTGTGGTCTGCAATGGCCTGGAGGTGTATTGAACGTGGGGTCTGTATTTGACTCTTAAGTCCGGGTGTTCTGTTGGTTCTAAGTTTCGGGACAGTCCAGGCCAGAGGAACACCTGGGGGGTGGCGTGGTAGGCGCCTCAGCCTACACCCATCGTTGGTAAGTCCCAAGTATTGTTTCCCTTAGGTCTTTCATTGCGGTCGCAGGGCCTGGTGTTTCTCCCTCAGTGTTTCTCCCTCAGTTCCAGTAGTTCCTCCTGTGTTGTGCACCTGCATCGATGCTTGCAGTGATGCGGTGAGTGGGAGAATGTGTCTCGTGCTGTGCTAGTCGCCGGAGTTGTGGTCCGAGAGGCGGTTTGTGTGCTTCGCTCGTTTTATAATCTCAGGGCTGCTTGTGTGCTGGTGGGAGCTTTTGCCTGAGGGGTTTATTGCCACGTCCCGTGTCGAAGCCCGGCGGTGTCTGGTTTGTCGTACGGCCGACTTGGGGGCCCGCGATACCTGTGTGTAGTTGCTTCGTCTCGCTGCTGGACGTATCCACCAGGCCACTGTGAGTTCCGCTTGGCGGCGAGTCACCTCTCAGCTATGTAGAGCTTCCCTGAGGCCTGCGCATAGCCGGTTGAAAATTTCCATTGGGGACTTGTGAGTCTAGTTGCCGATGCTTTTCCGTTTAGGCGCTGGCTGGCCGGCCATTTTGGCTGATCTTTGTGGCTTTGTATCCCCGCTTTGCTTTGTAGCTGGTCTGCTTGCTAACCGTTTAGGTCTGTATGACCCTTGGGGGCCGGGCTGTCCCCACCGGTCTAGAGGTGGGGGGGGTTTGCTGTGATGAGGTCGCTTGTGGGTACTTGTGCCGAGGAGGACGGCTGCCTTCTCCCTGCTTCAGCCCCAGTAGGCCGCATTTGGATCTTTGCTGTCCCGGCTCCGGGGTGGTGTCGCTGGATTCTGTGAGGCGCTCCCTCGGGTGAGTTTGGGCTTGGTAGCTGCCGTTTTTCGCCCCAGAGTCTGTCCGTTGGGCCGGAACCACACGAGATGCGACCACACGGCTCGGCAGTTAGACTCCGCCCCTTGTTTGTATATTTATGATGCAGTCTGACAGGAACTTTCTGTGCTTTCTGGGACTACAGCAAACATGCAGATTAATGTAGAAGTCTCTCCAGCTATCTCTGGAGATGAGGCTGACTTTTCTGCTGATTTTACTGATCCTGCTGACATGTAGGCTTAAATTGACACTTCCATGGCAAAAGCAATGACAAGGCCCTGGTGTCAGTGATGGGGGTTATGTCTGATTCACTTTCACAGATATTTGCCCAGACCCTGTTACAGGCACAGATAACGGCTCAGCCGACTACTCAGGCGGCAGTACCTGTACTCACACCAGCTCTGCTTCAGCCTGGCCGTAATGCCTCATATAAGGCTAAACACTCCTCCAAAACAATAGAGATTAACAGTACCATACCTGCAGGGCCGGACTGGGGATACAAAGCAACCCTGAAAAAAAAATCTATGCCACCCCGCAGCACGTCGTGGGAAAAAAAAAAGGTAAGTAAAAACACTATTTTTAAACATACACACATACACCATGACAGACACAGACACACACATATACCATGACAGACACACACACACCTTGACAGACACACACCATGACACAGACAGACCATGACACAGACACATACACCATGACACAGACAGACACACACACACCATGACACAGACATACACACCATGACACACACACACACACACAAAAACATCATGACAGACAGACACACACAGTGACACAGACACACACCATGACACAGACACACACACATACACTCACACTGACAGACTGACACATAATATAGCTACCTGTGGGCAACCGGCCAGGGAGTCGTGCAGGGCAGTCGGGGGTCAGGTGTGCTGGCGGCCACAGGGGGAGCTGGCCCTGCTATCCAGCGTGCAGCTTAATGAGGCCGGGGCCAGAATATGATGTCATATTCCAGCCCCGGTCTCATTAAGTAGAGCGCCAGCACAGCCAGCTCCCCCTGCGGCCGCCAGAACCGCCAGGAGCCAGCTCCCCCCTGCGGCTGCCAGAACAGCCAGGAGCCAGCTCCCCCCTGCGGCCGCCAGCACAGACAGTTATCTGTCCGGCCCCAGGTGCCGACAGCCCACCGGGTAATTTCCCGGTATCCTGAGGGGCCAGTCCGGCCCTGCATACCTGTCATGGATGGCACAATTAATTTACCACCGCGCAAAAGAGCCACTAGTCGGGCAAAATCGACTAGACTTTGGAAAAGGGCAAAAGCCAAACTGAACTCTGAATCTGAGCTCAGTGATATTGAGGAGGAGTTCCCTGAGTCCTACATGGAGGAGTTCCCTGAGTCCTATATGGAGGAGTACCTATACTCACACCTGCTCTGCTTCAGCTTTACGTACCACTTAATTATCTATTAGTGGGTACTATATTTCCTATCAGTAGTGTTTATATATATATATATATATATATATATATTTATTTCTTGCCGCAATGCCTCATATAAGGCTAAACACTCCTCCAAAATAATAGAGATGGACAGTACCATACCTGTTATAGATGGCACAATTAATTTACCACTGTGCAAAAGAGCCACTTGTCGGGCAAAAATCAACTAGACTTTGGGAAAGGGCAAAAACACAACTGAACTCTGAATCTGAGCTCAGTGATATTGAGGAGGAGTTTCCTGAGTCCTATATAGAGGATTCAGAGGATCTTTCTGATCCGGATTATGAAATTACTGATGAAGAGGATGCTAATCCCGTGCGGGATACACGTCCTATTAAACCTACCAAGATTGAGGTAGATCATGCGGCCTCAGGGGACACCAATAGGATCTTGGACACTCAATGTGAATCCCTATTCGAACCTGAAGACCTATGTCACCCAGTGGTCTCCTCAGACCACGTAGCCAAGTATATTGCATCAAGAGTACGCAAGCCTTTTGAGAAGGCAAAGTGAAATAAATTCCTGAGTAAGACAGGATGGAAGCACACTAAAGGCTTAGATTTTCATTGCAAAACTGTCAGGATAAGATGATGGACATCTTGGGCCCAGCAGCCAAGATCTTTGAAGCAGTAGGGAATGATCTAGAATTAGATTGCGCAATTTTAAGTGGTTAGATCCAGAGAGTGATTTAAGTTGGCAACGCCAACAATGCGATTGTCACAGAACACCGCAAATCGATCTTGCTCAAGATTGAGCTGAAACATGTAACTATGGCTCTGAACGAGCCAGATAACACAGGCAAAAGGTTTTCTCTTTGGGGACAAATGGTAAAAGAATTGGGTTCCTTTGTCCGGCTGAAAAAACTGAAGTTCTTTTAGTCACTTATACTGGCTGAGCCGATTTCTTTGACCAATGCACTATACCAACCTTCTTCCTACGACGTGGTCAACGTTCAGTTGTTAGTGACCTTAGAGGTGCTCCTTCAGGATGAAGAGCTTATGGTAAGCATTCACAATTTCCATTCCTCTTTACTGAAAGTGGGGGGCAGGCTCATACATTTTTCCCATGTATGGTCCCTCATTTCATCAGATGCTTAAGTTCTTCACACTGTGAAAGGGTATTGCATAGACTTCCTTTCTCTACCTGTTCAATGTTCCCCATCGAGGGAAATAGTTTTTTCCCAATGAGAGGCAGACCTTGTCTCAGTGGAAATAAAAAAAACTGATGCGCAAACAAGCAATCGTAGACATTCCGGCCCATAACATGGGCTACGTGAGCAACCTTTTCTTGGTTCCCAAAAAACGGCGAAGGTATCTGTGCAGTGATAAATTTGAGACAGCTCAATGGTTATGAGGCATATCATCACTTCCAAGATGGAAGGAGGGCATTGCTCAAGGGATCTTCTCCAACCAGCAGATTGGATGGCCAAATTGGATCTGCAGGATGCATATCTCACAGTGCCTATAGCAGTCCAACATCAAAATTCCATCAAGATCGAGAACTTCCTGCAGTTTACATGGTAGGGAAGGAAATGGAGGTTCAGGTGCTTCCCATTCTGACTGTCTTCAGCTCCATGGTGCTTCACCAAGCTCATGAAACCTATGGTCGCCCTGCTATGGAGTCGGGGAGTACATTTTATAATATTTTAGACTGCATTTTCATTCTGGCTCAGTCTATTCAATTAATCCGGACATACCTTGCATGGACTTTGACCCTGTTAGAGAACCTAGGCTTCCTGATCAATTATGAGAAATCCATTATCGTTCCCACGCAACAAATCAAATCAACTTACCCAGAGAAGACAAAACTTCCAGGGATGGGAGGGAGGGAGGGATAATACTCGTCTCCGTGTCATTAATGAAATCATTACTTTACGTTATGTTAATAGTAAAATCTGTGAATTTTTTTAAGACACAGAGGCTCCTATTATGCTAGTTCAAAGCTGTGAAATTATGTCTCCTGTGAAGTGTTGAATAGGTCTAAAGTAGAAATCATGGAATGTAGACTCTGAAGACCAGCTGCTCTCATAATATCCTCTAAGCAACAACCAAAGAGGACATCTTCTGGAGTAAAGGAACGAGCAACCACCTGAAGAGCTCATACGTCAGAAAACCTCTTGCAAGAAAATAAATTCAAGACAATAGAGACGTCCCACAAGAGTATCGTGGTAAGGGTGGATGAGCAAACCAAATTCCTCAGAGAAGTCAACATATGACAGGATGTCAATCGACAGGCGTCTAATCAAAACTATGATGACCAGTAGAAATGGACGAACAGTAAGGTTGGTAAGGTTCACAGTGTCATCATACAGACAATTCAGAAAAATGGAATGGGATTTAAATGGCCACCGGCCATTTTACCGGGCGCTCGGAAGCACTTACAAGCGCTCACAAGCGCCCGGTAGAACACAGGTCCGGCGTCATACAGATCAGCCTGCTCAGCCAGGCCTCCCCCTCCCAGGCATGCATTGCGGCAGCGCACAGGCGCTTCACTTCCTCTCTCCTGCCCCTTCCGCTGGACGTGGGGAGAAGTGGGCGGGAGCATAATGTGCAGAGAAAGGGCAGCCAGGCGCAGGGAGAGAACAGTAATGAAGGTAAGGTATGTCAGAGAATGTGTGTTAGTCTCCTTCGTGTATGTATGTTTATGTCAGTGTGTCTGTCTGTATGGGTCAGTGTATCTGTCTGTATGGGTCAGTGTGTGTCTGTATGGGTCAGTGTATCTGTCTGTATGGGTTAGTGTGTGTGTCTGTATGGATCAGTGTCAGTCTGTATGGGTCAGTGTATCTGTCAGTATGGGTCAGTGTGTGTGTGTCTGTGTGTATGGGTCAGTTTGTCTGTCTGTATGGGTCAGTGTGTGTGTCTGTATTGGTCAGTGTGTGTGTCTCTAGGTGTCATTGTATGTGTCTGCATGGGTCAATGTGTCTGTATGTGTGTGTCAGCATGGGTCAGTGTGTGTATATGAGTCTGTGTACGTCAGTCTACATGGGTTAGTGCGTGTGTGTCAGTTTGCATGGTCAGTGTGTTTCTACTTGAGTCAGTGTGTGTGTGCTAGTCTGCATGATTGAGTGAAGCAAATGGGGTAGCAAATTTGTTTTTTCGCCTAGGGCGGCAAAAATGCTTGCACCGGCCCTGCGTAGCCACACCTCCCCTGGCTGTGATTGAAACAGCCTGCATGAAAACAAAATAGTTTCATTTTTAATCCCATGCAACTAACTTTAAAAGTTTTTATTTCTTGCTTTGTAAATTGAACTTTAGTTGCATACAAGAGACCCCTGCTGGGTCTAGCAAGCTATTTACAGAGCAGGAGATGAGAAATTCTAAGTTAAACAGAATTTAAAATAAAGGAAGTGCAAACATTAGATGACTCTTTACAGGAGGTGTTTAGGAAGGCTTTTCAAGTCACATGCAGGGAGGCGTGACTAGGGTTGTATAAACAAAGTGATTTAACTCCTAAATTGCAGGGAATTGAGCAGTGAGGCTGCAGGGGCATGACCTATACACCAAAACTGCTTCAGTAAGATAAAGTCGTTCTGCTGACTATAGTGTCCCTTTAAGTGTAAGCTCACCTGCCATGTCAAGGCAAAACCTCTTAGGTGAGTCCAATACTAACAATTTACCTTGCTTCCTTTAGCTAAAAGGTACAAATCTCTAATGAGACAGAAATGGGTGTTTATCTAATTTAACATGGCAGAATCATACTACCAGATAGTACCACCAGAAAACTAGCCATTAGGAAGCTCTGTGGCAAAACCTTACTGACACATACCTGAGCAGCTTTTTACTATACCCTGCTCTGTTCATCCCATAAAGTAATGTAACACACACAAAACTATGGAAGCTATCTAACAGTGCACTCCTTTTTTTTGTTCAGGGCTGATGCAGTTCAGACTAGAGCATCTGCCTAATAAAAAACAAATCTGTTATTTATTATATGTGATTGAAACAAATGTTATTTAATCCAAAAGAAGACAAAATTCAGCAGAAAAAAAAAATATCTGTTATTACATGATTACATGTAACATATAACATGTTACATGTTATTTTGCTTTGTTTATTACAAAATAAGCCTGTCTCTTCTAAGCACTGTGCAATGCACCACGATGAACAGCAGGGGGCAGTAAACATTTCCTCTAGGATTCTCTCTCTATATGTGAATGGGCTGATCCTGTCCCTTTACCAATCAGGCAGTCTGACAGCTGGAGGTGGGTCTGCCTGCTCCTCTTTCTATTAGCCAGCTGCCTGTGCTAGGCTGACTCTGCCATGCTTTTATTAACCTTCCCAGTATCACGGCATTTTGTGCTGAAAAGCAGAATCTGGTCTTCCTGTTGTAGGAGGACTGCTGCAATGTCTACCCTGTTACTGAACCAGCCCCAGTATTCATGGCTTAAGGAGCTGGGACTGAAAGAGGAGAATGAGGGAGTCTACAATGGGGCATGGGGAGGGAAAGGAGAGGTAAGTGTCTGCACAGCTCACTGCCAATTGCCACATATGTATTTTGGGGAACCGCCAGAATGGTTAAATCATCCATTGCAGGAGATATAGCCAAGTGTTCATCTTGTGCATCATTTTCTATGCAGTGGAACATTGTATAAATAGAACGTTATGCTCTCTGTGAGTTATTTCGGAAGCTCAGATTGTATTGTTGTCAGACAAAGACAATAGATTGTGCAATTAAAATGTTACCCAGGCCAGGCTCTGCATGTGAATGCATGTCAGTGGGAGTATGCACTAAGCTGCCTGAGCAAGACACACTCTGTAATAGGACACACAGACATGTGCATAAGGTGTCCTAGGGTAAACTGAAGGGGGATACAGGCAATCACTTGATTGTAGCTGGACAAACAAATATACATAATATTTTGTCTCTCTGTCTCTCTCTCAGCACTTGGAATTGTTGTTGGCAAAGTAGATTTTATGGATTTACGTCTTTTGAAGATCTATCTATCGTGTGTATGCAAATGCTTCACTTCATGATTGCTGCTTTTAAATGCTAGCATGAATGTATTCATTGATCGAATATCTACTAAACCCTTATTTAAAAAAATACATTTAGCGTTTTGAATTGTTGCTTTAAGTTGAAGATTAAATTGTAATATATTAGATGTAGTAGCTGCCAGGAACTTTAAACCCCTTGCACCTGAGTTTGTTTACCACCTGTATAATTACTGCAGCAGTTTAATGCATAATATAATCTGGAAATAAAATTCAAAGCTGAGCCATTTATTAATTGATCAAGTTACTTATGTCAGAGAGTTCCATAACGGTGGCCAAAATGTTACATCTCCATCTGCATCCCAGTGGTGATGCTATGTCCTTCTTAGAATGCCAAAACATCATGGAAGTTGTAGTTTAAAAAAAAAAAAAAAAAAAAATTAACTTTTGGGCACCCACAGTTATCGATGATTTTTTTTTTTATTATACCTTGTCACTGTGAGATGGTATGTCAGGAATTTGTTATTCCAAAGTGCTTGTAGACCTGGAAAATGCTAAATTTAGATTGCACAAAATAACTTATTTGAATAAAACATTTTATTTTGCATTAATTTAAACACGAAATTTGAAGTTTTTATAAACAAATCTTTTTGACCTTTCATATTTTAAACCGGTTTCAACAACATTAAATGGTCTGTATGCTTTTTGGAAAGGTCTACCACCTTCTCTGTGTCACTGTCCGCATTTTACAAGTGATTGCACTTTGTTCTGCTAAAGTAGCAGGACAGACTCTGGATGCTTGGTTAATATTCCTACAGACATGATCAACAAGATTTCTGTTAATGGAATGCATGTGGTAGAGGTACAGTAGTTTTGAGAGTTATTCACCTAGTGTGAATATTCAGTAATTCCGATTGAATCTGTGTGTTTTTATTTAATTCTTTTTTTAAATACATTTTCTTGGTACTGGCTCAGTTTTTTGCAGGATCAGCATTTTCACACTCTGCGTGAAGATGCCAAATGCTTCCCATAGAGATGCAATGGAATAATGCATCTCTATGAGGAGGTACTATTTGGCATGGCTCCCCTGGGAGGAAGGATTGGCTGGTATTATCAGTAATGGTGACCTCAGCCAGGGTTGGAGTGGGGTAGCAGTGAGACTGTCATGGTGTGGGATTAAAGGTGAGTATTACTTCTTTATTGTACTGTTAAAGGGAGGTTTGTGAAAGTAATTTTATATTTATAACACTAGAGTGCTCCTTACGGTATATAGTACACTTAGTGGTACAGACTTTGTATTTCCTTTTAGGGTTGTGGGTTTTATTTTTATTTTATTTATTTAAAGGGACACTATCGGCACCAAGACCATTTTATCTAATTTAAGTGGTCTGAATGCAGTTTCTGAGAAACTGAAATGTTTACATTGCAGGGTTAAGACTGCCTCTAGTAGCTTTCTCCCAGACAGCCACTAGAGGTGCTTCCTGCTGTTTCATGTAGTTAACTTCAAAATCCTCATAGGAAAGCATTGATTCATTGCTTTCCTTTAGAGAAGGCTCTCTCTCTGTGTGTGTGTGTGTGTGTGTGTGTGTGTGTGTACAGTGCATATAC
This sequence comes from Pelobates cultripes, assembly GCA_933207985.1. Taxonomy (NCBI): domain Eukaryota; kingdom Metazoa; phylum Chordata; class Amphibia; order Anura; family Pelobatidae; genus Pelobates; species Pelobates cultripes. The sequence goes on from OW240916.1 coordinate 235,863,641, forward strand.
ATTAGGCCGCCCTTGTGATAACATCGGAGGAGACGTAACCAGTGCCAAGTGGCCTCGGCACTGGAATAAGGTAATTCGGGGGCTTTTTAACCTTTTTCATAGCTGTGGCATGGGGGCAGAGGGACACCATAGTTTTAGGAATACAAAACTGTTCATTTAAATTGAGATTATATGGATTTTATAACTGTATCTATTTATCTGAACTATATAGACACAATTTGTATATAAATTGTAACTGTTGTAAACCTCTCATTTAAAGCAAGCCCAGCACATTTGAGACTTGCATTAGCAAATAAGAATGGCGAATAAAGAAGAAACTATACAACCACTCTCATATTTCCTGCAAAATCCTTCCTATTACATGGTCACTCTAAGCACCATAGCCATTATCAAATTCAACCTTCCTTTAAGGACATTCATTGGCAGACTGTGTCCGTTGCACAGCCAATAAATGGCTTTAATGGACCACTATAGGCACCCAGACCACTGCAGCTTAATGAAGTGGTCTGGGTGCCAGGTCCACCTAGGATTAACCCTTTCTGCTGTAAACATAGCAGTTTCAGAGAAACTGCTATGTTTAATTTAGGGTTAATCCAGCCTCTAGTGGCAGTCTCATTGACAGCCGCTAGAGGCGCTTCCGCGCTTCTCGCTGTGATTTTCACAGTGAGAAGACGCCAGCGTCCATAGGAAAGCATTGAGAATGCTTTCCTATGACACTGGCTGAATGCGCGGCTCTTGCCGCGCATGCGCATTCAGCCGATGACGGGGAAAGGAGGAGGAGAGTCTCCAGCACCGAGGGAGCCGGCGCTGGAGAAAGGTAAGTGTTTAACCCCTTCCTCTCCATCCAGCCCAGCGGGAGTGGGACCCTGAGGGTGGGGGCACTATAGTGGTCCTTTAAAATATGGATAAAATGAAAGAGGACAGTGCTTGCATCTAATGGCACCTCAACAAATGTGTTGGACTGCAGTGGTTATGGTGCCTAGACCCTTTAAAAGAAAAGTATAGGGTTGAATGACCGTATTTAATGCATCCTATGGCTGATGCAAACAATAGAAAGAGATAAATAAGACCTACCCTTTTTTTTTTTTGTTTCCTTAAATTTTATATTTACACATTTTATAGCAAAATAGGAGAAAAATAAGTGAATTGGAGACGGTATCTTTCCAGTTTGGCAATTTTGACTTAAATGGAGAATGTCCCGTGTCAGTTCACAGTTTAGTGAATAATCCATTCTATCCATATGAATGACGTTCAAACAGTGACCGTTTGAAACAGTGAAATTTGTGTTTTTATTTTTTTATATTATTTACGTTTTAGCTCAGATTTTCTGATAAAGTTTTCATTTCACTACAGTATGATGTTTGTTGCATAGGTCTTTTAGTGTTGCTTCCACTTAATTTATATCAGACATTAACAATGTATGTTGTTGAGTTTACAGTTTGCCAACCATGTCTCTAGACCTGCTATTAACCAACTTGTGCTTTGTGAAAAAAATAAAAAAAAATCCCACCCTTTTTTTTATCTTAGGTTGTGACATCGTATTGTCCTTCTAATAATGCACCGATTGCCAGAGTTCGACAGGTACAGCTTCTCTTTTTTTCTGTTTACCAAATCTATGTTGAAGAGTAAGCAGTGTGTGTATTCTATGTGCATGTTTGTCAGTATAAAATATATTTATTTTGTTTTGCCTGCCAAATATGTTTTCATGCTTTTTAAATAGGATTTCAAAATAAAATAAACAATTGATATCCGTTCTGAGCTGAAGCTGCGTTAAGTTATACTTTCGCTTGGAAGCAAAAGTAGACCAATCTAGGGTCTGTACATTAGGTGTACAGAACTTATTCCACCTTGAAAGTGTTAGACCATGGATGGCATAACGTAATACCCAATATGCTTCAACACTAGTTTAAAGGGAAATGCCATTCACAAACATTAGGGGTGGTAACACACGTCATCACAAATTGGTGGAGGTTCGTGGATCTGATCGTAAACTTTAAAGGTTTCTCTACAGCCCTTTCCCAGCCTTCCTGTCAGCTACGCCATTTTGTGTTTCATTAGCTTACTATTGTAAGACAGAGTGATAGATGGCTCACAATTTGTTTTACACGGAGTATAATATATATGTACGAAAGAAACAACTTGATCTGTGACTCATTTTATTAACATGTTGTTTTAGGCCACTATTGAAGAATATAATGAAACTGTAATTAAGGCAAAAGAAGCATGGAAGATCTGGGCAGATGTAAGTATAAATTGTTATGGGCTTTCGTCCCATACAAATTAAGATTTATATCCTTTTGATGGATGGGTTTTATTTGGGTTCACTTTCTGAGTCTGATTTAAATGTGTGTATTGCTCTTTAAGCAGAAGTGTCAGTTTTGTGGTGTTTTTTTTGACCCTCATTTAATATCAAAGGATAACTGCCTGACTCATTTGCTGATTCACTCTAGGTTCTTCCAAAAATACAGGACTTTAGTGGGTTGATCCTCTTTGCATTATTTTTCCCTTTACCTTGATATTACATGACTGAAAGCGGTGTTGCATTGCTTTGTTTATGTAACAGCAGTTTAATCTTTCTACACATTTTAAGCAGTGTAGTGTCTTACTCTTATACTTTCTCTCTCTCTCTTTTTTTTTTTTTTTTTTTTTTTTTTTTTTTTTTTTTTTTTTTTTTTTTTTTTTTTTTTTTTAAATAACTATAATACTACCCACTTCTTCTTCCTCCTGCTGGACATCCAGTATTACTGGACCTGGCAGGTGATGCAAAAATCAGGAGGGTTGAACAATTTTAACTCTAAACCCGATATATATTTTTTATATACCAGTTTTAATAGGAGCTTAGAATACTTTTTGCCCTGGGTAGTTGTTGTGAGAAACAGGAGGGATGAGTAAAAATAAGCATGCACCATCCAACTTACTGTGAGAGCCTGGAATTTGGGCTCTTGGCAGAGAGGCGTATAATGATTCCACCACAGGAAGATTATCAGATATAGGGCCATAAGGAATGGTAGGTGAACAGTGCTGTGGATTAGAATAGCAGGTAGAGAGCTAGTATTGCTGCAGTGGATCCAAGCATTGTACATGCCATATATGCACTAAAAGGAACCCTCCCCTTTGTTTGGTTACATCACAGTCAGATCAGTCTCAAAATCCACTTACCAGTTCAAGATTTCACACTATTCCTGTTTGGTGTTGTTAGATAGATCTCCTATCCTAGATAGTCCTCTTTCCCTTTTTTTTTTTTTAAAATATCTTTTTTTTGTTTGTTTATAGGTTCCAGCTCCAAAACGTGGAGAAATTGTACGACAAATAGGTGATGCCCTACGCAAAAAGATTAAACTCCTAGGACACCTGGTATGTATGTGGTGTTAAACTAGGCAATTCACTCAAACATAGAAATGAGTGCTGAAATAAAATAAGCTGAATAATATTAGGGTTGTGTGTTTTTTGTTTGTTTTTTGGGTTTTTTGTGTGTGTGAAAATGACACTAATCTTCATTCATTTATTTTTCTTATCAGTTATATTTTGTCATTGAATTGTGGCATCTGAATGTGTCATTATTCACTATGTGAAGTTGTGCAGTGGTTAGTACCTAACAAAAGGTACTAGATGAACCAGCTTTAGGGTCCTGGGCGTTCAAGGCTCCCTGATGCAGTAAGGAGCAAAGGCTAGCCCATCTGCTCCGACCAAAGAAGAGCTATTTTAGCTCAAATTCCTGAAAAAAATAATGGCCATGAATGTATCACAGTTTGCTGCGTATGGTCTCTATAGCTGCAGAGTGGTGAAAGTGCCCATGATGAACCCTGTCCACTGCCAAAAGTGCCTTCCATGGGGCTGTGAGTGTCAGAACTGGACCATACAGTTGGCTGGTCTTTTAGATTAACAGCAACAACAGATGTGAGAGAGGCTGAACTTGAACACGTCTCTTTTTAGTTGATGTAAACTATGAATCCCGTTTTTCTTTTGGATCAGGTTGATGGCCGAGAGCTGTGTGTTGTTTGAATAGAAAGCAGCAGGATGCACTTTAGGAGACAGGCTAGCAGAGGCTGCGTTATGCTCTTCACAATGTTCTGTTGGGAAAGCTTGGTCCTGGCATTCATGTGGATATTACTTTGACACGTACCAGCTACCTAGAGATTATTGCAGATTCATGACAATGTTGTTCCCTAATGACAGTTGCCTCTGTCAGTAGGATAATGCACCGTGCCACACTGCAAAAATTGTTCAGGAATGGTTTGAGGAACATGACAAAGAGTTCAAGGTGTTGCCTTGACCTCCAAATTCTATAGATCTCAATACGATATGAGCATCTGTGGGATCTTCTGGAACATCCAATTCAATCTACAGAAGCCTCACCTAGCAACTTGCATGGCTTACAGGATCTACTGCTACTAGTGTAGTGATTTTTTATTTTTTTATTTTTTTTTGGTGTCCCTTTAACATTTAAACATAGGATGACTACAGATGACTTCAGGCACCATGATCACTTCATGAGAAAAAGTTTAGTAGAAGTTTGTATTTTTTTTTAGAACCGGGGATGCTTATGTTTTACATAAATACATTTCATCTTTAAGCACGCTGATTTATATTTCTCTATTTTTAGGAATCTTTGGAAATGGGGAAGATTTTAGTTGAAGGTGTTGGTGAAGTTCAGGAATACATTGATATCTGTGACTATGCTGTTGGTCTTTCCCGTATTATTGGAGGACCAATATTGCCTTCTGAAAGTAAGAATCGAATTCATTATACAGTACTGCATTGTACTTGTAATGTTTATATTTAATATCTGGGCAGGAGCAATTATAGTACTTAGAATGCCCTTAAACAGATCCTCCCCACTTCCCCAACATATCTACTGTGAAAACAAAATGTCTGGCTTGTATGGTCTGCTCTCAATTTTTAGTTTATTTTCCTTTTTATTTTTTTTTTAATTTTTTTTTTGTCATGGTTATCTGCAACAAATATAATAGATTTTGTGTTGGGCTAAAGCTTCTTTACAATTTTGCAGTGCCGTTCACTGACTCCTAATGTTGACCTAAATTTATTATTGTTTTTTATTTTTTTTAGGACCTGGACATGCCCTGATTGAACAGTGGAATCCTGTGGGTTTAGTGGGAATTATCACAGCTTTCAATTTCCCCGTGGCTGTTTATGGCTGGAACAATGCACTTGCCCTTATTTGTGGGGATGTGTGTCTATGGTAAGGAATACCTGGTATTGCAGTTAATTATGGCCTTTGTTGTGATACTCAGTAATGCTGTAGTGGTTATGAGCCAGAGGTGCCCTGGCTCTTTCCCAGTGTGTAATCTGTTAAGACGTTTTGGTATGCTTTGACACCTGCCTGCATCTCACTGGGCACCCATGCGGCTTCTGATCTTTTAGAACAGAAGAAACTGACCAGAAACTGCATTGATGCTCATATGGTTTGATAGATTATGTTAAGATGGCACCAGGGCATTTCTGGCACCAAAACCACTACAGTGCGCTCAGACGTGTAACTACAAAAAATACTGCGCAATTTACCCTGGGGCCCCCCATTCCTTTCCTCTCCCCCTCTGCGCCCCCCCCCCATACATCTACTTCTCCCATACCCCCCTCCCCGTACGTCTACCTCCCGACCGACAGTCCCTTCCTCCCAGCGTCTGACATCATCACAGGGGGCCTGGTTGAGCTGATTAAGCGCCGCAGCACTGCCTGGGGCCCCCTGGATATTCATTGCCATCGGGTGGCCCTAACAGCATGGGCCACCCGATGGACCCCTTCAATGCAGTCACAGGGGTCTGCAGGGCGGTCGGACCCGGTCGCACCTATGACCACGTTCCGACAGTGAGTGGGCTGTAGTGGTTATGGTGCTTGGAGTGTTGCTTCATATGTGCATTGTTAAATATTACTTAACTAGACTGTGCTGGGTAAATGTTCTTCTTTGATGTTTGTGACAACCTCCTTTTACGCAGTGTTGGGAATGTTCCACCTTTCAATGCAAGTCCAAGGTGTGTTTTAATAACGTGTACAGTGCAAGTATTAGCTGCCTTCTATTCATTTTCCGGGGAGGAACCCCACCATGCTGCAACAAAGGGTGGCTCTGGTGAGGTTATCCCTGTATCCTTGTGCAGGACGTAAACTCCTCCCACCACCCTCCACTTTCATTCTGGCATGCACTTGAAAGGAATATGACTATCATCCTATTACGGATTATTGTAAATCTATAACATTTTATTCTTGTTGTGAGGAGCATTGTACATGGAAATTATTGTAAATTGCTTTCTGTTACAGGAAAGGAGCCCCGACGACATCTCTTACTAGTGTAGCTGTTACAAAGTAAGTGATCTTGGTGTACACAATGCAAAGAAAATAAACATTTCTCTTGCAAATCATAAGACGCAGATGAGTGGAGCATGATGCTCGGATAATGCTTTTCTTTCAGTATTTCTTGTATCTCCCTTATCGATTGAACGTCACAAAGATTAGTAATTATTCCTTGGTATAAAAGGGTCGTTATAGAAATATTGGTACAAAAGATATGTGCATAAGAAATTCACGCACACAAAGCCGCAGCAATACAATCATATGTAGCCATCCCATTATGGTAATATGCATTATAAATTCTATTTTGATATTGGCCGCAGCTTGTCTATATTTTGTCCTAATTGTAGGATGAGGTAAACATGAAGGTGCAATAGACTGAAGGGAAGAACCTGGGGTCGAGGGAGAATTTTCTTTGCATGTGTGCGTGCGCTTTTGTTAATTGACAGCCACTTTATTTTCCCTATGTGCCATTTTAAAACCCCTTCAGCGAAAAGGTAGCGGTTCAGCTACAACTCCCAAGGTGTGTTGACTTTGCACAGCATCATAAGAATTGTAGGTCAAAATCTGGAATACTTGGATACCTCTGCCGAACTTAAGCCTCAATGTATTGTTGGATAAGTTTAAATAAAAAAAATAAATAAAAATATTACAAATTAAAATAGTTTTCATAATATTAAATCCTTTTTAAAGTTTATACAGAAATATTACATCATTTGGAAAACTCGCCCAACAATATTGAATCGAGTCCTTATTTGATTTGTTTACTTACCAGACCAGTGTATTGTCCTGCGCTCTTCAGTTCCATTAACGTTGAAATTCTGACCTCAAATGATTTGCCTGTTAAGCATGGTTAATTGTTATGAAAGAAAATACAAATGATTAAGCTAATCTATCTGTAAAACATCTGTATACGCGTGGGTGGCTGATCATGTGTGGTTTGCATAGAAAATAAGTGTAGCTGAAGTGTAAATTGGATTTAATGACATTAGTTGCCATGTGAACACAATTACAGACTTAATAGCCATTTCTACCAATCTTACACAATAACTGGATGAGGGGAAGACGGTCTATAGCATGTCTTATATGGCAAGCTCTTTCAATTTAATACAGAGGATTAACTGTTGGAATAATTTTAGATTAGTTTGCTGACGTGCTTTAAAAAAAAATAATTAATTCCATTTAACAAAGTGCAAAAGATTTAGAAATTTGTTAGATCCCCAATAAAATAATGCAGCAATAAATGCCTGCATGTTTTCATTGGTGGCATGTCTACTAAATTGTTAAAAAATAATAAATTCTACTGGAGTACTTTTATTTTTTTCTTTCTAAAAGTATTGTTTGTGATTTATTTTATCAACTCATTAGGGTTGAAACACTTTAAATGGAAACTGGTATTTCCCTAGACTTTTAATATTCAATTTTCTCTTTTATCCTGATTGCCATCGTGGTTGCCTGTTAATTCTTGTAATAACCTCTGCCTTTTGCGCAATCAACATAGAAAAAGCAAACAAGGAGAAGAGAAATGAAGCAATGTTGCTATTTCTCTTAATTTATAATGTTTGCCCTGGCAATGCCTGGATTTAACTGGATTGCAGTGTAGTTTGTTAAATCTTTAATGTGCATTTAAAGAAACTGTAACATTACATACAAAAATAAGTAAAAACCAGTTCTAGATGATTTTCTAGGTTTTATTCAATGATGCATTTTCCATGACAGCTCCCCTTTATCAAACCATTGCAATACGGCAATACTACAAAATAGGCACAGGTGTAGAGAGCCATGTGAACGTTTTGGTTTTCTGGAGACTTAGGAGGAAAATGCAGTGTTTTTATGTATGTATTGTTTCTTTCTTTTCTCTTTTAATTTTTTTTTTTTTTTTTAAACCATTTAAAAAGTGTGTGTGTGTGTGTGTGTGTGTGTATATGTGTATATGTGTGTGTGTGTGTATATATATATATATATATCCTGTTTTATTAAGGAAGGAGAGGGGGCATTTTTTAACTAGAATAAGTGTTTTAGACTGTGCTGACCCCTTTAAACAATGTCTATTTTATTAAGGACCAGGGCTGTCCTAGTGTTGTCAGCACGCCACTGGTATTTCTATAACAAAAGCTCATTAATGTGTGATAATTTTTAATTAACTTATTCTTCCTTGTGCTTTTCAGAATAGTTGCTCAGGTTTTAGAAGATAACAACTTACCTGGTGCTATCTGCTCCTTGACATGCGGTGGAGCTGACATTGGGTAGGTTTTTCAGTTTAGATTTAAATCATTACATAACACTACTTATTTACTTCAATGAATAATTGTAAGCAATACATTGTGACCTTTTCAAATAAACCCACTCAGATTATGTCCCCGAAAAACTTTTTTAAATTTATTTATTTATTAAATCTCACAGACTTAAACGTGTTGTTCACTAGTTATCTGGTCTGTGAAAGTGCTAGAAGTATATATTCCTGCACACTTCAGACTGTCATCAACATAAATATGTCATTCTTTTCTAGGAATGCTATAGCCAAAGATGAGCGTGTGGACCTCGTTTCATTTACGGGTAGCACCAGTGTAGGAAAGCAAGTGGCTCTTAAAGTTCAGGAAAGGTTTGGTAAGTTCTAAGCTGGTTTAGACTGTTAAATGATCTATAAATCTTTTCATGGATATATTCCTCCAAATACAAATGTATAATATCAAACTGTCCTACTTCATCTTATATTGAAGATGCTACTTTAGATGGATTTTGCAACCTCTTAACCAATACATGAACTTTAAAGCATGCTCTTTACTTGATAATTAGATGTGATTTTTGTGGATTTAAATCTCTGTCCCAGTGTTTTTATTCTGTTCTTCAGGCCCAGAGATGGAAATTTGTCAGCAAACTAGTTAATCCTTGCGTAAACAAGATAATTCTCTTAAACAAAATCTTCACACATTAGAAGACTTGAATTCATCCATGTTTTGAGTTAAATGATGTTGACGTTGGCGATCCATATTTTATCCAGAATGTTGAACAATGTAATGCAGAGAGTGAGGTGGATGGCCAACGTAGTCTACGACATACAAAGGGACGCTAGTCACCAGAACAACCACAGCTTAATGTTGTAGTTCTGGTGTCTATATAGATATCTGCACTTTTCAATGTAATCCCTGCCTTTTCAGAGAAATAATGTTATCATAAACTGATTTTTCTACTTGAATATGCATACGATAATTTGTTTTATAAGTACATAGCAATGTATTCTTGCACTGCCAAATTACCAAAAAGGTAAATTCACAAAAAAATAATCTTCTGTTTGGGCAGTCAGTGATCATCCTCTGTATGTGATAAACCTTCTAAGTAATGCACATGCAAATGATAGATTAAAAATAAGTAAAGTCCATAAAAGATAACTTTTACTATCTGAAGACACTGAAAATAAGACTACTTAACAACCTTTGTGAATACGTAAACAGAACTATTTTCTCAAACTGCATGGTTCTAAATACTGCACAAGAAATAACATGAGTAAATCCTCTCAGGGATCCAGAATGTTAAACACATTTGTCTCAGTTCCTGTAGTCTTTTAATAGAGTACCAATAGAGTACCGCTAATCCAAGCAATGGTGGCTCCTATAGATTCACAAACTTGGTATCTATTCAGTTACTCTACCGTGTCTTACAATCACTACATGGAAAGGGATATTATTATTATTGTTGTTGTTGTTGTTGTTGTTGTTGTTATTTTATTTTATTTAGCACCAACTTATTCCACAGTGCTTTACAATATTATGGAAGGGGGAAATGTAATAATGAGAGGGGCAATTACAAAATGATACAGGAACGATAGTTAGATGAGGACTGTGACAGAATGCCTGTCGCTGCCATCCCCACATGTGCCCACTTGCTTGCCCGCATTGTTTTCAGGTCCCCCTGTTGGGGATCACCCTATATGCTCCTAATGGAGCCATAATCACTGGCCGGAGACAATCCAGGAGCCTCATGCCTGCAGCTGGACTGTCAGCAAGACAGACAGCCACTGCAGGGACTGCCTACCCAGTAGCTACAAGTTGCTCGTAGCTGCCCAAAGAGCGCTCTCTCTGGTGCTACCTATGTGAAGATATCCACCAGAGAGAGATGCAAGCCCCAGCAGACTCCCTGGAACGATGAGTCGACTTCACGGCCGCAGAGTCTCGCTGGTCGCCTGGAAGTCCGTGCCGGCCAATAAGACAAGGGCTACCATTCAGACTGGTTTTGCACCCTTTCTCCCAATTGGCCAGCGAGTCACCTCTCCTCCCTGAGCACCGATTTGGGGCAAATTGGTTTGCACCTTTTCTTCTGATTGGTCGCTGCGTGGTTTAGGCGCGTAATTTGAATCAACTGGCCGAAAACTAGTTATTCTGTGGGGCTATTTTCGGGGATGTACAGAACCTCAAGCCCAGATTTTGTACAATGATTTCTCTGGCTCTGTACATCTGGTAGCTCAGCTATTTGCAGGGATCATAGCTGGGACCAGGAGCTATTTGGGGATGTATGGCATGTGGGGATGCATTACTGTATTGTGTGTATTTTTGTGGTTTTTGTATGTTTGGCTTCCTCTGTCTGGGAGATACCATTATCTGCCAGACACGACGACGCCTAGGCAGGCTTATGTTTTCATGTTACTTTGAATGGAGACCCCTTGCTGTTGGGTCTGTGCATAAATACCTTGTATCTTGCCTGAAATAGTTCTATTTCACCCTTCACTAAGTCTCGACTAGTGTTTGGTTGATACCACGATTGTCCTCCTGCAAGTGACTATAATCACTGGCTAGCAGCTCTAATCACTACAGGGCTAGGCACAACTAGGAAGGGGCGACCACAGGTGGTAGTAACCCATCCACGAGAGGGTATACTGCCACAAGGACCCTGCCCAGACTAACTTAGAGTGGCGTATAAAGGCAGAAAATGGAGGGCATCAAGGGGGACAATAAACAAACAAGGTGGGAAAGGAACAGAACTGGAGGTAAGAGTGGAGTGTGGCTCATAAGTAGAGCCAGAGACAGATTTAGGACATAGAAGATACTCTGTGAGGTCATAAGCATTAAAAAAAAAAAAAAAGGGGTTTTGAGGGATCTCTTAAAGGACCACTATAGTGCCAGGAAAACAAACTCGTTTTCCTGGCACTATGGGGTCTTTAGGTCCCGCCCCCCTTCTGCCGGGCTGAAGGGGGAGGAAGGGGTTAAACTCTTACCTTTCTCCAGCGCCGGGCTCCCTCGGCGCTGGGGACTCTCCTCCCTCTTCTGACGTCATCCGCCACATGCGCAGCAAGAGCCGCACGTGCATTCATACAGTCCATAGGAAAGCATTTCTCAATGCTTTCCTATGGACGTCAGCGTCTTCTCACTGTGATTTTCACAGTGAGAAGCGCGGAAGCGCCTCTAGCGGCTGTCAATGAGACAGCCACTAGAGGCTGGATTAACCCTAATGTTTACAGCTGCAGGGTTAACCCTAGATGGACCTGGCACCCAGACCACTTAATTGAGCTGAAGTGGTCTGGGTGGCTATAGTGGTCCTTTTTAAACGATTTGAAGATTGTCTGATTGGGGTAGGCAGGCTGTTTCAAAGGAAATACAGCCGCCCGTGAAAAGTCCTGTAAGTGTGAGTTAGCATTGAGGGTGCGAGTAGCTGACAGGAGAAGGGCACCGACCGAACGGAGAGACAGACCAGAGGCATGCCTATGAATCGGTGAAAAAATATAACAGGTGCTAGAGTTGTTTTAGAGCTTTATAGGTAAGGATATCAAATGAGTGCCAAATGGCCATCACATTTATGTGCCTATTACTAACTTCTCCAGCTAGCATATGTGTTCGAGTTGGAGTGGGTTGAGAAAGGAAAGATTGTAATAAGTCCTTTAACACTTTAAAGTATATTGCATAGGAATCCGTCATTGGATGATCCAAAATTGGGTATTTGAGATATGGTGTCTGTTTTTATAGATGAGTATTTGTTTTTTTTGCAGGAAGACAGTTACTTGAACTTGGTGGAAACAATGCAATCATTGGTAAGATTTTACTTGTTTCTTTCCTTTTTTTTTTTTTTTGTGTGTGTGTTTTCATAAAAAAAAAACACAATTAAGTTTCTGATCATATTGTCTTCAACCCATCAATAAATAAATTATCTGGAGCATATTTAAATATATACCTACATCTGAATTTTGGCTGCATTCTAGTTGGAATTATTGCAAGTCTTTTATTTATTTTTTTTTAACAGAAAATTGCAAATTGAGACTTCTCAGATTTTATTGTAATTCTTTACTTACTCTTTATGACTTGTATTTTCAGTTTTTGAAGATGCTGATCTTACTCTTGTGACACCATCCGTTCTTTTTGCTGCTGTGGGCACTGCGGGCCAGAGATGTACAACAGCCAGACGGCTGGTAAGAATATTTAAAATTCCATGTGCTTTGTACAAATACAGTGTAGTTGTCCACTGTCAGTTTTTCTTTAATAGAAATTAAATAAATAATCCCGTGTGTGTGTATGTGTGTGTGTGTATATATATATATATATATATATATATATATATAATGACATGTACTGTACTTAAATCTAATGAGCAATAGAAACTAGTGTGCATGTGCATCCAAGCTTTCCCAATGGAAAGCATTGTATTCAGTGCTTTTCATTTGGCTTCGTCATCATGTGACTGAGTTTTTTTTTTTTTCTTGGTCAGTCTTGCTTAAGCACCTCTAGTGGCTATCGAGAAAAAAGCCACTAGAGGTGGATTTATCCTGCAATGTACAAAACTGCATTACAGGGCCATTGCACCCAGATCGCTTCATTGAGATCAAGTGGTATGGATGATTTTAGTGTTACTTTAAGTTATTTTGCACACTTGCTCAATCCTGGCAACTACGAATACTAGCCAGCTTCTGGAGCCTCCTGGGCATCTCTCCGACTGAGTGCCATCACTCGTCCTTCTGACTATTTCAGCTGATCAATGTGTGCAGCCTGCGGCCTAGAATGCGGCATTGGAAGTGACCGAACTCCCAAACCTGGCTTCGACTGTCCTGTCCTGCAAACAATCGGAAACCCATACTCCCTGCCCCATCCTACCTCTTCCCCTCCCCAGTGGTCCGGTGGGGGTTATCCTGATTCCCACCAAGGGTTGCTAGCCTACCAGCTCCACCCAGGTGATACAGACACCACAGGACGAATCTTAGCGTAAGTTCCAAAATAGCCACGGCTGCTGATACCACATGGCAAAACTACCAAAGCGCATAAGCTCACCTTCATAGCTATCTGCTCCCGGTTCTGGGAAAGGCTGGAGGTCTGGCAAAGCAGTCCTCTGGTACCTGTGGACCAGCTGATCCTTCCGGCAACTCCCAGGTAGTTCCATATGAGCACTGTCCACGCACTCAGGAGATTTGTTGTACTTGCGCCATGGCAGGCACGCAACAGAGATTTAAAATAGATAAAATAGAAAGGTGAACAGCGCTAAAAATCAGAAAATGTACATACGTTTTGTAGAAATACTGGCCAGCAGAGTAACTTAAAAAAAGAGAGAAACAAAAATACAAATAATGGTACAGTATGTATGAACGATATAATTCCACAAGAACAAAGGTGTTATATTCACACTCACACTTTGAGGAGCTATATCAGCTCGGTGTTAAGAGCCTGGACGGAATAATCCCCGTCTATGGATTTCTTGAGGTTCAAGACCGTTGGTGAATTTATAGGTGTAAATATTCGTTACATGAAAAACAAGAGTAAAATACACCACATGGTATAGTACGTAAATATAAAATATTGTGAAAAAAAAAGTGGATGATCCTACTTACATATACTAGAGCAACGACCTGCTCTAGTTTGGAGAATTTCAGGTGGAATAATCCCCACCTTGGGATATAGTGAACCCAGGTATAGCAGCAAAGCAGTATTGGATAGGAAGGAGGACAAAAGGAATGACTGGATAGTTTAAAAAATATATATACTTTAATACAATAAGTGAAAAGTGAATAATAAACTATAAAACCAGTCCTGTATAAAAGTCCAAAATTCTTCCTCACTTGACGCGTTTCGCCGAAGCTTTCTCAAAAAAGTAAAAGCTTCGTCGAAAGCGAAGTCAAGAATTTTGGACTTTTATACAGGACTGGTTTTATAGTTTATTATTCACTTTCACTTTATTGTATTAAAGTATATATATTTTTTAAACTATCCAGTCATTCCTTTTGTCCTCCTTCCTATCCAATACTGCTTTGCTGCTATACCTGGGATTATATTCCACCTGAAATTCTCCAAACTAGAGCAGGTCGTTGCTCTAGTATATGTAAGTAGGATCATCCACTTATTTTTTTTTTTATTTATTTTTTTTTCAATATTTTATATTTACGTACTATACCATGTGGTGTATTTTACTCTTGTTTTTTATGTAACGAATATTTACACCTATAAATTCACCAACGGTCTTGAACCTCAAGAAATCCATAGACTGGGATTATTCCGTCCAGGCTCTTAACACCGAGCTGATATAGCTCCTCAAAGTGTGAGTGTGAATATAACACCTTTGTTCTTGTGGAATTATATCGTTCATACATACTGTACCATTATTTGTATTTTTGTTTCTCTCTTTTTTTAAGTTACTCTGCTGGCCAGTATTTCTACAAAACGTATGTACATTTTCAGATTTTTAGCGCTGTTCACCTTTCTATTTTATCTGTCCATTTATCACAAAGTAGAGAAACACCTTGTTGGTGAACTGCAGCTCACCCCTGAGAAGAGAGCGCTTATTATTCTTTTGCACGCAACAGAGATTTGCCTGGGAAGTTGAGGGCTTGTTTAGTGGACATTTGGTGCAGGCTTTGGTGATGGGCTGGAGCAGCAGTGCACTTGGAGCATGGGGCATATCCTTTTGGCCGTATGTGGCGTTCCTAACCTGTAGGAGAATACTTCGGGACTGTGCTTGAGCATGGGAGTCGGGTGATCATTACACAAGCTTGACACAATTTTAGGGTCCTCACCCAACTATTGCGCTGTTATTTTTAGTTCATTTTAATCATTCATGCCGCCCTCTGAAGTCCTGAATGCACTACCATGCATGTGCGCGGCCGCGAGCTGAGCTGACAGCTCAGCTCGCGGTCTTTGCCCACCTCCTCTCCTCTGCTGACAGGCAGAAGAGAGAAGGCGCGCACACAGTGCCTTCTCTCTCCTGCACACGTCAGACGTATTTTAATACGTCTGATGTGTACAAGGCCTTTTTAGGGCCCTACATAATAGGAAGTCCCTCTGGTGGCCGTCTGAGTGACTGCCACTGGAGGTATTCCTATCAATCAATGTAAACACTGTATTTTCTTTGAAAATATAGTGTTTACATTAGATTGCCTGCAGGGAGCTATAGATCATACCTGAAAAACTACATTAAGCTGTAGTTGTTCAGGTGACTATAGTGTCCCTATAATTTAATCTGCATACGATGTAATGTTTAGTTGTTCTGTTTGCAACAGTGTCAACTTCATTCTCATGTATGTGACTTTTGTTCTATGTTAGCGCTTGCACTGTAAATGTACCACTCAATAAAAAATTGACGGAAAAATATCTACTCATATACTTTTGTTTTATTTATTTTTTTTAGTTTTTGCATGAAAGCATTCATGATGAAATTGTGGAAAAGTTGGCCAAGGCCTATGCACAAGTGCGTATTGGAGACCCTTGGGAATGTGAGTACTTTTTGTTTTGCTGCATGTAAATAATTTGCGTAAAAAATTGCCTTAGCCACAAATTGTAAAGGAATAAAATGTCATAATATTTAGCCTTTTACATCTTGTGAAGTTTGCTATTGGTACTAAATTTAAAGGATAAACTACAATTACATAATCTGTGTTCAGACACATTAACAGCTACCAAGGAGTCTTTTGAATTGTCATCAAGATCATAATTCCACCACTCTGATACTTTCAAATTATTGTGATTACAATTCTGCCAAAGAGAAATTGGCAACACTTTAACAGGATCTTTGGTAACATGGCAAACTTAACGCCTCTGTTAACCAGTACCTCAAAATATGTCTCTTTCTAACAACAAATACCCCCAAATGTTTGTCACTTTTCTTACAATTAACCAATACCTCAAAACACTTGTTAGTGCATGTAACGGTAGTCACCATCACTGGGAGCAGGACGACACTTTACAAAGGTTCATAAATTGCTCCTATACCCTAGTCACCCTGTGCCCATTCTAGGTGCAGGGTGTTTATATATTGTTAGTCGGTAACAAGCATCAGCAGGACAGGAGAGCACACAAAACAGTTAAAGGACCGCTATAGTGCCAGGAAAACATACTCGTTTTCCTGGCACTATAGTGCCCTGAGGGTGCCCCCACCCTCAGGGACCCCCTCCCGCCCGGCTCTGGAAGGGGGAAAGGGGTAAAAACTTACCTTTTTCCAGCGCTGGGCGGGGAGCTCTCCTCCTCCGTTCCTCCCCGTCAGCTGAATGCGCACGCGCGGCAGGAGCTGCGTGCGCATTCAGCCGGTTGCATAGGAAAGCATTATCAATGCTTTACTATGGACGCTTGCGTGCTCTCATTGTGATTTTTCACAGTGAGAATCGCGCAAGCGCCTCTA
Source organism: Pelobates cultripes (assembly GCA_933207985.1). NCBI lineage: Eukaryota > Metazoa > Chordata > Amphibia > Anura > Pelobatidae > Pelobates > Pelobates cultripes. The sequence goes on from OW240916.1 coordinate 235,880,522, forward strand.
GTGGCTGTCAGTGAGACAGCCACTAGAGGATTTGGGGGAAGGCTTAACCCATTCATAAACATAGCAGTTTCTCTGAAACTGCTATGTTTATATAAGAATGGGTTAAGCCTAGCTGGACCTGGCACCCAGACCACTTCATTAAGCTGAAGTGGTCTGGGTGCCTAGAGTGGTCCTTTAAGTGGACTTGGCTATGGAGCCTGTATAGTGCCCTCTGCTGGTAGCACACACACTAGCTGTATAGCATAGCATGGCTTGTTATGTTATTGTAATTCTCTGTTTCATGACATGTTTTGATTATTTGTATTCTATTACATTTGTCACAGCAAGCTTTATTTAATAAGCATATGGGCTTATACAGCTTTAAAAATAAAGCTGTGTATATTTGTTCCTTTTGAAACTTGTGTCCTGTGTGGATTTTTAGGGATTCCAGTAACAGTCTTCGGACATGTTGACTGGCTGCACAATACCTCTAGCCCTGGGATAACTCGAGAGCCGGGTCTGAGAGCCTTGTGTGCCTTTATAAAGGCAATAGAAGTCACATTGCAGGCAGAGGTGGATATCTGCCTGGAAGAAGGGCTTCAGAGGGGACGGCATCAGCCTGGAAGTAGAGCTGAAGCCTGGTTGGGTGAAAAAGCTCCAGAGAGACCCGAGTGAAGCCTTGGCAACTGGGGTTAAAGTGTTTTAGGCTCCCTCCCCAACGGCTAGGTACTCGGTTGGAGTACAGGAGCTCCGTCACAGTGCATAAACTAAATGACACGTAAAAGCAACTTTAAGGAAAGATTCTTTAACCAGTTGTAACTAGCAAACTGGATAGCCTTGTATTATTACAGCTTTAGTTTTCAATTTAATTTCTGTTCTTTTTTTCGGAACTATGCTTGAATGTGTACCCAATTTTGTTTATACATTTTGCAGCTGAAACCTTATGTGGACCTTTGCATACTAAGCAGGCTGTGGAAATGTTCCTTTCAGCAATTGAACAGGGAAAATGTGAAGGTGGAACAATTGTCTATGGTGGAAAGGTCGGTGGCTTCTCCATTGAATTTGTGTTTTTTTTTTTTTTCATTCTCCTACGAGCCTTTTTGTTGTATCATTGTTGCAATCAAGTGGTGTGTTTTTTTCTTCGTTTTTAAAAAAAAAAAAATAAATAAATATATATATATATATATTTATATATATATTTTTAAGAGGCGAACATATACAAATATGAGGTAATTGTAATGCAATACCATCTACAGCATGTATATTTTAAACTGTTTTTTTATTTTATTTTTTTAATAACGCATTGAGGGGAGTCTGGAACAAGAAGCATGGCACAGGCGATCAACAATGATTATTTAGCGGTTTGGCTACATTCCATTTTTGTATCATTTCTGTAGTCTATCTTATATACCTTGCAAAAAGCTTTTGGGGAAAAAATATCCACTCTTTTAATTTTTTCTGTTTTTTTAAAGGAGTCTCTAAAGCTTACTTTTAGTTATTTATAGAGAAGCAGTTTCTGGGTGTTTTCAGTCATTTTACAATAGTTTGACAAAAATTGCTCTTATGCCACTCAACCCTGGCAATAATCGGATGCATGTGCTTGGAAGTGGCTTAGCCCAAACACTCACAACCTATTATTTTTTGGATAAATAATACAGAAGAGAATCTTCCATATTATCCAGGGAGCTGCAGAGGGCCAGGCTTTGGCTGCTGCAGAAAGATCCATTTTTTTCATTTTCTTTTTAAACCAAAATAGTTAGACAGAACTAGAACCAGGGAATTGCACTACAATAGCTTTTATTAGCTGTAGTGGTTATGTTGCTTAGAATGCCCCTTTCATGTGTGCACTTTTATATGGGCTGCTAACAAATGTATTTAATTCCTACAATACCAAATTTTGGGGGGTAAAAGTGGCATAACATGGGGTGGATTTCTTGCACCTTGCATGAATCTGCAGTCTCACAGACAGATTGTTATTCATGGATACATAAGCAAAGTTATATTTCAAATTTTACATTTTCTTAGATGTTACAAAAATACCTAGGGAAACTATATGGTATCCCATGAATTGCAGGGTCTAAAAAGCTTTTCCGAAAGCTGAAACACCATTTTATTTATTTATTATTTGATATGGTATGTGTGAGAAAAATCTAAATAAAACCACCAAATCTGCTTCTGTAAACGCAACTAGACTTTGAAAGACTTTTTTTTTTAGTGGGTTGGCATCACAGTCCAAATTTTAGTGTAGTTTTAAATGAGTGTAATTTATTTTCTTTTTACACTGATTGCTCGGTGATATTTTTGTTCTTTGAAATTCATCCAGGTTATTGATCGTCCAGGAAACTACGTTGAACCAACCATCATGACTGGATTGCCCCATGACTCGCCGATTGTTCACAAAGAGACTTTTGCTCCTATCCTTTATGTTATTAAATTCAAGGTATTACATGAGAATACACTATACCAAATACTGATAACCGTTGTAACTGATGGATATCAATCATGGGATTAGTGTATATTAATATTTATATTCTGTTCTTGGTAGTCTGAAGAAGAGGCGTTTGCATGGAATAATGAGGTCAAACAAGGTCTTTCAAGCAGCATCTTTACTAAGGATCTAGGGAGAATTTTCCGCTGGCTTGGGTAAATTCTTCTAAAATGCTTTTTATTTGTTTTCTGTTGCAATTCTTATTTTAAGAATGTAGACATTACAAGGCTGAAGGCCTGAGGGTGATTTTAAAAGGTGTATTTTCAGTTCTTTATTAAAATTCCTTTTATCTGTTCTAAGTATATTGTTCACATAATCCAGCATTATCCTAGCATGTGCTTATTTGCAAAAGTTGAAATGTTTTAATCTTATATAAGGTTGTGCATCTGTTTAAGATGGACTCAAATCAAATCATCAGTTGTCAAATGTATATTTGGGAAATGCATTTTTTTTTGTGATGGTACTGTAGTTTATACTGCATACTACTTGTACTCCTTTTTACAGTGATTTGCTACTTTACATATCACAGGCTTTTAACTGCAGTAATTCAAACTATATTAAAGGCAACTCAAAGTGCAGATTGGTGTTCATACCGTCTGTGATGCTGTATGTCTCCATTATAAAAGACATGTTTTGTATCCACTAGGCCAAAAGGTTCCGATTGTGGTATAGTGAATGTCAACATTCCTACTAGTGGAGCAGAGATTGGAGGAGCTTTTGGTATGTGTTCGTTTTTATTCTGCCTTTCTTTCTTGATGTGTTTTTACTTTTGTCAAACGTTTTGATCAGCGTTACCTTGTTTAAAACCATAACCTTGTTTTTAAACCATTTTCTTTTCACAAACTTGACATTTAACATGGGGTAATTAGTCTTTTAAAGGGGAACCATATCTACTTTGGAAATTATACTACTGGGGTACTGAGGGGGACGGAAAATCACATACAAATTGAGTTAACTATTTATTTGTATAGTAAAGATTGGGCAATTAACATCACAAACGTGTTCAGTCCAGGCACATCTATGTACCTATTGTATTGAGTAGCAGTAGAAACTGCTTTTCCTTTCTGGTAACTGACCAGTGCTAAGGATTGATTGACAGGGAGCAAAAAATGAGGAACTCTGTTCCAGGATAAAGTAAATCCATCAGTTTGGATTTCTACCTCACCATATGTGTCAGTAAACATAAGTTGGTTCCACTCTAAGAAAATCACTTGGTCACAGGTGCGTTGTATTGTTCCAGCTAATTAACGTGTTCTTATTATAATGCGCTAATTAATAAATATTTTAGGAGGGGAGAAGCACACTGGAGGAGGGAGAGAGTCAGGCAGTGATTCTTGGAAACATTATATGAGAAGATCTACTTGGTGAGTGAAATATCCCCACGTATATATCTTAAATTCTATCATCTGCAGGTAAAGTACAGCTGGAGCCTTCTCCTCAGAATAAGTTTATCACCTGCAGCTTTCTGGCATGACCAGCTTTCATTTCAGTTTTTTTTTTTTTTTTTTTTTAGAATTCCTATTAATTAATTTAAACTTTTTCTTGTTTCAGTACCATTAATTACAGCAAGGACTTGCCGCTAGCTCAAGGCATAAAGTTCCAGTAAATGGCCAGTAGATGACTCTCTACGTCTTGGAAACATCTTGACTGTAATCGTCACTACAGAGGAATTGTAGTGTTGTGTGTTTTTTTATGTACTGAAAAGCTTAAAAGCTTGGACTAGTGTTTGACTGAAGATTGATTTGCCTACATTCTGACTATTTCAATAATCTTGCTGGCTTCCCTAGGAATTTATTAGTTTCCGAACTGCATTTTTTTTTTAAGTGATTAAAATGGAATACAGCCATCTCACAATCTTGCCGAATGTACTTTTTGTTCTGTATTAGGAACATTTATTTGAAATGTAATTTTACAGTATACAGATTGTCATTTGTGATTCTTTGTATATCCTAGGAAAATGCTGTATCTATTTACAGGCTTTATAATTTAATTTGAGACCTATTTTTCAAAAAGAGACCAATCTAGATCTGAATGACCCTATACATCAGCTTCAGATATCAAAATGTAGTCTATATAAGGATTTGGTGAAATTATCAGCATATGTATATGTTGCATTATAGTTTCCTTTACCGCCTAGTTATTGCCGCTATGGTGAATGCATTTGCCTGCAGGAGTTTAGTGCAGTATCCCACAATACCTAATATGTAGTGCACACGAACAAGCGTATTCGCTAAAGTTCAATTGGAACACGAAGACTGCGAAATCCAATCATTAAAGGACCACTCTAGGCACCCAGACCACTTCAGCTTAATGAAGTGGTCTGCATGCCAGGTCCAGCTAGGGTTAACCCATTTTTTCATAATTATAGCAGTTTCATAGAAACTGCTATAATTATGAATGGGTTAAGCCTTCCCCCTAATCCTCTAGTGGCTGTCTCATTGACAGCCGCTAGAGGCGCTTGCGTGCTTCTCACTGTGAAAATCACAGTGAGAACATGCAAGCGTCCATAGGAAAGCATTGATAATGCTTTCCTATGAGATCGGCTGAATGCGCGCGCAGCTCTTGCCGCACGTGTGCATTCAGCCGGCGGGGCGTAACGGAGGCGGAGAGGAGGAGGAGAGCTCTCCGCCCAGCGCTGGAAAAAGGTAAGTTTAAACCCTTTTCCCCCTTCCAGAGCCGGGCGGGAGGTGGACCCTGAGGGTGGGGGCACCCTCAGGGCACTATAGTGCCAGGAAAACGAGTGTTTTCCTGGCACTATAGTGGTCCTTTAAGATTTAACAATGCCCAGATTTAGTCCTACTGACTCCAGCCGAGTATTGTATCCGAAATTCTTCTGGGCCAAATGCTGCTGTATGGTTAAAATTCAGCCACTGGTTTTCAATGCTCGAACTCGTAAATAAATCAAATACAAATATGATTAAACAAAAAGCTGCCAGCTACATTTAAAATGTAGTAAACTTTTTTTTTTTTTTTTTTTTAAACCCAGCAGTCCACTGGATTGCAAGCACTGGCTGGCTGCTGAATAGGCTTGCACTGCCAGTGGATAAATAGTCCTGATTATTGTTTGCTTACAAAAAGAACGTGAATTCTAACTTGCAAATGTGCATCCTATCTGATGTATTATGTCCTGGTACCCCTTACAAAATGTGCTTTGGAAATTTTCTTGATCTTAGATTTTATATAAGATTCAGACATGAAAACCTAAATCCGACTGCATTCGGTAAAACTTGCAGATTTGTTTAAGACGATCAAATTCTGACTAAAGGTGAGAATTGCCATTTCAGTTGGTATTTAGAATGTTGTCCACCCGCAATAACCCTGTAAGAATTGTGGCTTATCGTGACAATCCGTTTAGGGTTGGCTTGATCTTTGGAAAAAGCATAAATAAATCCACAAACTAAATTTGACTATAAGGTTTTTTGTTTTTTTTTCTACACTTGCCAGCTATTTAAAGCAATGTGTAGATAAAATTTTATAAAGTGACAGCTTGTCATTTTGAAAATTATAAACTACGGTCTCATTGTTGTGTGTTGTACCCACTGATTGCAGATGGATGTAAACATCAAATCAACAAAAAATAAAAAAGATAATTTTTTTAAATCTTTCATGGCTAGTGGTGTTTTTTATACTACAATTTTTATACTATCAAGTTTATATTACAAGGAATAATCTTTTTCTGTTTTTCATATCTATAAACGGTTCACACATAGTGTAATCAATCAGAATATGGTCTATAGAGAGGAGTTAAACAGTCCAATGTGTAATTAAAAACTAAACAAACGGGGGGGCGTGTCTAGGCACGGAGAGAGATGGCCGCATGAGCTCTTAGCTCCGCACCACGAGCAAGGCAAAAGCATTCCTAAGTGGGAACCCTGCAAGAAAACAACCTATACCCCAAAGATGTCGCAGCCCAAAACCCGCCGGCACCAAGATAAGCCCGACAAAATGAGCTTCTTCGCTCAGAAGAAAGGGGCAGCTCTGGCAAAGCAAGCAGACACAGCAGGCCATCAAGATGGCGCCGACCACTCCGGGGGGAGCAGCCCAAGATCAGAGGCGGATTCACTGCATGACGGAGAACCGCTCACAGCTGCCTTCCTAAAGAGAGCCCTGGACGAACAATCACGAAGGCTGGTTGCTACCTGGCAATCCAGCGTGGCAGAACTTAAACGGGACCTCCAGGATATCGGGTCTCGCACAACACACGTGGAAGCAAAGATGGAGGACTTAGTCGACGCGCACAACGCGTCCACAGAGCACCTAAAATCCCTCACAGACCAGATCCAGAAATGTGAAGCGAAACTCATGGATCTAGAGGATCGCTCTAGAAGGAGCAATATCAGGCTGAGAGGTATCCCAGAGACGGTCCTCCCGGCAGACCTACCCAGTTATGTGCACAGCTTCTTCAAGCTCCTGACACCAGAAATACCCACAGACATGTTGCTGCTAGACCGTCTGCATAGGGTGCCTAAACCTCAACATATTGCCACATCCTTACCTAGGGACGTGTTATTGAAAGCTCACTACTTTCATGTTAAAGATCTCCTGATGAGAAGAAGCAGAACCGTGAAAGATCTACCGGCCGAATACACAAGCATCAAAATGTTTTCAGACCTTTCAGCAGCCACCCTGAAACAACGGAAAACCTTCCAACAGGTGACAGAAACCCTACGCGCCAACCGTATCCTGTACCGCTGGGGCTTCCCTGTCCGACTGATCGTTTCAAGAAATGGAACTACCACCGCAGTACAAACAGCAGAAGAAGGCATACACCTCCTGCATCAATGGAACCTAACCATCATAGGCGACACGCAAGCCCCAAAACCACCGAGACAAGTGGTCAAGGACTGGCACATCGCCGACTGAGGCCTTACCGCAAGTATACTCGCTTTGGCGGCCACCATGTTCCTAACAGACTCACAATTAGCATTGGCTTCTGGCTATTAATACCACAAGGGTCAGCCCACTAGAGCCTGAAAGTCGCTGATACACTTAGCTACACGGCAGTTGCTGTACGCAAACAAATGTCTATTTTTTATGCCATCTTTACTTGTTCATACCGTTTGCAGGATGTACTAGCAACATAGCAATGTATATGACCTAATTGTTTATCTGTTACTGTTAATTGCCACCTCCTTGAAGCATGCGTAACCCCCTGGCCACACACTATTTGATGGTCGCTAAAGACCGATAACGTACCCCTTAAACCAGGGACACCAAACGTAATACAGCAAACAACTCACTCATGGGTCTAGGCTGCAGTCACACCCACGCAGCTGGATAAAACCTTACCGCAAATATACCCGCTTGGGTGACCCACCCAATATCATTATGCCCATAATTAATGTTGACTCCTAGCCACCATTACACTTAAAGCCAGCTCGTTAGAGATTGAAATACGCAACTTGCAATACGCAAATAACTGTCAATCTTCATGTCGTTTTATGTTTGTTCTTATTGTTTGCAGGGTGTACTAGCAACAGTGCAATGTATATGACCTTAGAGTCTATCTCTTACTGACACATGCTACCTCTCTGAACTTACGTAACCCCCTGGCCACACTCTATTTACCGGCCGACAAGGCCCAACAACCTACCCCCTAAACCAGGGACACCAATAGTAATATAGTGGACGACTCATGGGTCCAGTCTGCAGACACGCTAGGGCGGCAGGGAAGCCCCCCCAGGTATAAAACCCACTCGAGTTTCTGATCCCCACCCCCTTCCTAGAATGAAGCACCAAAAGGGTTTCTCACTATATTTACATAAGGTGCCTTTCACATACCATATGGTTCATTTAAGGACCACACAGGACCACACCTGACCTAAGGATGCTCCTTAAAAGACCATTTGGCACCACACATCGTTAGCCTGCTCAGGCCACCACCTGTCCACCATCTCCGATCCCACGCTCCCCACGGCGCTGATTAGCAGCGCCTTGCACCGAGATCGGGCCACCATGTATATACTTTGGTTAACTAAGTTTATTTCTTACTATCCCTGTTTCACTCCCCTGTTGGGATACCACCCTCCCTACCCTACCCAAACATCCAAGCAAAAACGTGCCGTACAAAGTGGAACCCTTGGGTCCTCGGTTTGTGAACGACAGCACAAAGTACACCTCACTTCTCAAGACACTGACCTGACCGATAGCGCTCTGCCTTATACCATACACTGATAGTTTATTTCCATAATGTCAGAGGGCTCAACATGCCACACAAAAGGCATATGCTACTTCAAGAAGCTCGGAAATCAAAAGCAGACATACTGTGTCTCCAAGAGACTCACTTTCCCAAAGCCAAAATCCCACAATTTGGAATGAAACATTTTCCCCATCAATTCCACGCCACGCACATGTCCAAATCCAGAGGAGTCTCCATATATATATACACAACTCAGTAGCCTTTTGAACTACTACACTCCATTTCAGACGATCAGGGCAGGTACCTGATTGTTGTCTGTTTGTTGAATGAGGTACAACATACAATAGTAAACCTCTACGCACCTAACGAAAATCAGAAAAACTTCTTGACCAGTACCCTCCTGAAAGTGGCAGCTGCACAGAGAGGCAACACTATTATATGCGGAGATATAAATCATGTATTAGACCCAACCCTAGATACCTCTATGCCCTCCTCCACCAACCGACAGAAATCCCTCAAACCGACCTGCAAGGCCATAACACAATTGTTGATGAAATTCAACCTCTATGACTGCTGGAGATTGCTTCACCCTCTGGATAGAGAGTACTCATATTACTCTAAACCCCACAAAACACACTCTAGAATAGATGTAATACTTATAGCAGGACCATCTCTCAACCTACTTCAAAAATGTCACATTGGTGACATCATATGGTCAGATCATGCCCCAATACTCGCTACATTCAGGGATAACTTCTCTTTTAGAGGTTGCAACCCATGGCGCCTCAACTGTTCCCTTTTACACGACGATAAATTCAGTTCAGACATGGATATAGCACTCAAACAATATTTCTCCGAGAATGAAACATCAGGGATGTCCCCAGCAGTGATATGGAGAGCCCATAAGGCCGTAATGCGAGGGCTGTTTATACGAAGGGCCTCTTTTCTAAAACGGACCTCCCAAACTAAATACCTTAATCTATTAAGGAAATTAAGAGACGCTACAGCGTCCCACCTTCTCCACCCGAACCCAAAAGATGCGGCAACTATTGCCCAAACACAATCAGACCTCAACGACTTTAATATAGCGAACACAACCCGAACACTACAAAAACTGAAAGCCAAAGAATACTGCTTGGGTAACAAAGCTAGCTCGCTCCTGGCCACTCGACTCAGGAACGTGCAGGCACAAACCAAAATAGCATACCTCACTTCCCAGGATGGACAGAAAATAATCCAGCCACAACAAATCAGCGAACTTTTCGCAGACTTTTACAGCAAACTCTATAACCTAAAAGATGACGCTACAGTACACCAGCCCACAAAAGGAGAAATCTCTACCTTTCTAGACAAAGTCCGCCTACCTACACTCTCAGCGACCCAACAGGAGCTCCTGGTTGAACCCATCTCTCAAACAGAGGTGCTCAGGGTTATACAAAATCTGCCGCCAAACAAAACCCCAGGCCCAGACGGACTGCCAAACACATATTACAAGAGGTTCTCCTCCATACTCGCCCCCCGGCTAACGTCACTTTTCACTTTTACCACAACACAAGAGAACATACCACCAGATATGCTCACGGCCAATGTGGCCACCCTACCCAAACCTGGCAAATCACCAACCCAATGCGCGAATTTCAGACCGATCTCCTTATTGAATTCGGACGTGAAGATCCTGGCCAAAATCTATGCCAATAGAATGACATCTATACTGCCGACCATAGTACACTCAGACCAAGTTGGCTTTGTACGAAGCAGACAGGGAGCTGACGGCACAAGGAAAGCACTCACGTTACTACACACAATGCACAGGCGCTTCCCCAACAGTCTCCTTTTGTCCTTAGACGCTGAGAAGGCCTTCGACCGCCTGCACTGGTCGTTCCTGCAGGCGGTCTTGGTCAAATTTGGATTCCCTTCACAATTTATCTCCATGATCAAATCTTTATACAGTAACCCTGAGGCCCGGGTCTTCACGTCTGGATTCCAGTCAAGGCCTTTTCCCATTACCAACGGCACCCGCCAGGGGTGTCCTCTCTCACCACTCCTATACATTCTAGCTTTAGAACCACTAGCCGAATCCATACGCACATCACCAGAGATAACGGGAATAAAAATAGGTGGGTCGGAATACAAACTAAATCTTTTCGCTGACGATATCCTCCTAACCCTAACGAACCCACACAAATCTTTACCAGCATTTCACAACTTACTGCAACAATACAGCCATTGCTCTTATTACAAACTGAACCTATCTAAAACACAGGCCATGGGGGTGAGTATGGAGGACGACTATCTGTCCAACCTGAAGAGTCAGTTCCCATATGATTGGAGGAAAGACCACCTCACATACCTGGGCATTAAACTCCCGCACACCATATCCAACTTGTACCATCTAAATTATGTTAAACTCAGTAAGGAGATCACTAACACCCTCCTTCACTGGCGGAATAAATTTATATCCTGGTCAGGACGAATAGCAGCGGTAAAGATGGTAATATTACCCAAACTACAATATCTATTTAGAACACTCACACTGACACTACCGTCCACCTACTTTATATCCCTCCAAAAACAAATTAACCTATTCATATGGCAAGGGAAGCGTCCGAGAGTTGCCTTATCTACACTGCACCGACCAGTGCAGATGGGTGGCATGAGCCTCCCTAATGTGAAACTTTATCATAAAGCTGCAGTATTGGCCAGCCTTCTCCCCATCCACCAAAGCAAGTCCCCCCCTCAGTGGGTTTCCATAGAACAACATTGGTTGCAATCGCAAGACATACAAACAACATTATGGATGTTACCCCACTCAAGGGCAAACATCACAAAGGCACTCCCTGCTACCTTAACAACATTGAAAATCTGGGATGACACCCGCAAACTCCTGTGCAGCTGCCACCCAACCCCCCTATCAACCCCAATTAAAACTCTGACACATAAAATACCTGATTTCAACTTCAAAATATGGAACAGATGTGGGGTGTTTTACGTACACTCCCTAATAGAGAAAGGAGAATTAGCCTCATTCGACCATTTAAAAGCCAAGTATACACTGCCGAATGTAGCACACTTCTCTTACCTCCAACTAAAATCCTGGTGGAAGACCCATATCACACACCACTAGCACCCTAACCAACTTCGAAAAGAGCATCATGGCAGACACGCCAGCGGTAAAACCCATCTCAACCATATATAAGCTATTACTGCCCCAACAGGGAATAAAATCCCTCACGTGTGTACGCTCCTGGGAAAAAGATCTAGACCAAACACTGCCAGAGAAGACCTGGCTGGCTGTAGCAAATGCGACCAGAGGCCTGACGTTTTGCGCTTCACATTTAGAGACAACCCGTAAACTTTTTTACCGTTGGTACATGGTCCCAACACGCCTAGCCACCATGGACCCACAAATGTCCAGCACCTGCTGGCGCTGCAAACAAGAAGCAGGCACTTTCTTACACACTTGGTGGAAATGTACAAAACTCCAGCCGTACTGGAAAGAAGTCATTTCACTCATTCACCAACACACCTCAATTATGTTACCAAACTCCCCCAACGCCTTGTTACTATTCTTGTGGGAAGCCGAATACCCAAAACCACTTAAATACCTAATTCTACACATACTAGTAGCCGCCAAAAATCTTATCGCAAAAAACTGGCTATCACCCACAAATGCAACAATGCGAGAATTAATCAAGCACTTGTCCCAAATTGGGAAATTTGAATCAAGCTTATCCCGCATCCCACCCAATAAGAGCTGGAGGCATGAAGTATGGGAAAACTGGGAACTGAAACACCCGACCTGATGACAATATTCCTATAGAGCAGCCCAACCTTAGCGTTAAAACACACACAGACTACAACCAAGATAGCCATAGCAACACTAGGCAGGCAGCAACTGGTCTCTATCAGAACTATGTAAAGTGTTCAAAACCATGTAACGTTGATTAGTATCACTGTTGAAGGATGTATGTTCCACTGCTAATACCCCCTCCCCTTCTTCCTTTCTGTACCCCCTATAACTTTTTACTTTATATTCGTATATCTATGACAAAATAAAAATTGTCAAATTAAAAAAAAACAAAAAAAAAACTAAACAAACACCCAGACATGTCGCTTACAAGCATAAGCAAGTTGATGCAAATCTTCACCTTTTTTTGATGCATACCAAAGTGCCCCCATTAAAAAAAAAAAAATGCTTTGTCAGTTTTCATGTATGTCCATTTATTTGTTATCAAATTGCCAGAGTAACTATCCTCTAAAAAAAAAAAAGTTTGCTTTTATAAGTTAGTTATAGCTGTGACCTAAACCTATGACCCTAAGATCAGAATGCTAATGCTGAATTCAATTATTGGAATTCCCAAATGGTGTGTTTTACCCGGTCCTGAGAATTTAAACCGGGCCCTTAGTTGTAATTTGTCTATGTCAAATTCTTGACAAAATTATTAACCTAGTCTGAAATTAGTGTAATGCTGTGTCTAAAGCTTTCAAGTTTATGCTAAACTGTAGGTAATACAAATACAAATCTGATTAACACATCTACTTATAAATGATTTGGCTTTGGACTAGGCATAGGAATTTATATGTAATTATATATGCAGGGCTGGTGAAAACATTTCTGCCACTTTAGGCAGATACATTTTGTGCCCCCCTCATGTCACTCACTCGCTGGCAGAGACTCACTCACAGACAGACATACATACACTCCCTCACTGACCCACAGACCTAAATAGACTCACTGACACATACACAAAGGCAGACACTCACTAACACACAAACTAACTGCCTCTTTGTGAGGCGGCCGGAGAGTCGGATGAGGAACAGCCTGTGCCACCCTCTGCCAATCCTACCACCCTCTGCCATTCCAGCAACCCCTCTCAACCTCTGCCATCCACTGACATGCATACTCACAGACACACAGGCAGACACTCACTGACATACATACACTCACACTCACTCTCTCTCACACCTTCACATACACCCAGACTCCGACATCCAGCCTCCCTATCTTCCTGTTGTCCAGGGTGGGGAAGCTCCTCACTCCTCCAGCGCGCTGTTTATTATCCTGGGGCCGGAATAATATATTCCAACTCCTGGCATCACAGAGGGCGCGCAACGGAGTGAGAGGCTGCAAGAACAGCCTCCCTCACCGCTTTGCTTCTCCTTCCCACTCTCCTCAGGACAGGTCACCGGCATTTTTTTATTTTTTGGCAGATCAGGCACCTTCCATAAAGGTAAGCAGGTGCCTGCTCTGCCTTACCTACTACAGGTTTGGTGGGGCACCCTTAGGTGGCCAGATGGCAGCCTCCTGGCCCCACTGTGACACGGCTCCTCTTGGCGCCCCACCTTCGGGCGCCTTGAGAGGCAGCCTGGAGCTGGGGGCAGTTTAAGAGCTGCTCGCCCATCGCTGCGGCCCCAGACAGGCAGGTAGCCTGCCAGGAAATATCCCGGTGGACGTCTAACTGTTGCGTCGGCCCTGTATATATGGAAAATAGTATTTCAAGTGATCCTCCCTTTTATCAAGTTGGAAGTTTTACAAAAGACACATGTAATTTTAAGCCTGTTATAATACCGAAGTGAAAGCTACAGTATGACAGATAAAAATCAGATTAAAACCAGACAAAATTAGGAAGAACGAAATTTGAAATCACAAACCCTATTCTTCCAGAGTCTTGTAAAGAAAGTGATCAGTGTCGGAGGAGCGAGAAAACCACAAATAAGAATAAGTAAATATGGCATTGTTGAACTGGCCAAGTGAACTATGTTTTCAATTCAGCAATTTCAGCCTAAAATGGGAAATTCACTTTGAATTCACACTTTAATGAATAGCACTTTTGAGAGTTTTTAATATCCTTGTTTTAATGTATAAAAATGAAGGTACTCTTGGATTGTGAGTGAACATTTCAGTGGCTAGTTTTTAGTACCTTTCGAGTGGCAATGCTTTGGTATTGTGATCTATCAAATGCCATGTCTTCATATAAATAAGTGACCTCTGCCCACCTTAATTAACATGTGATAGGAAGCCAAGTGCTAAAAATATGGTAACAAATTGCAAAGTTTTGAAATCACAATATCACTAATGCAGCCTACTGATGAAAACGCACCAACAGTCAACATGTGGTTAATTTCCTTCCTCCGCCCCCCCCCCCCACCATTCCATTTGTCATTTTGATTTTACCCCCCCACCTGGGGGGGCCGGAGAGAGAGAGAGGGAGCCCTGCTCCCTTTTTTTTAATAATATCGCGGCCGCCGGCCGCATGTCAGTGTCTCTGAGGTGATTATTCACCTTGCGGCCGGCGGCCCCGTCAGTATCAGCTGTCAGTATCAGTGAGTGTGCCGGTGTTCTATCTGTCTGGTATACTCCGTCAGATTGCTATACCCACGTCACTTCCGGGGAGGGGAATCAGCTGTCTCCTGTGCTGCACATGCGTGCTAGCACTCCTGCTACTCCTCCACAGCAAGGTCCTGGAAGGTAAGTAAAACTAGTTTTACACTTTCATTATAGTTAGTGCATTCACTAAGCTTAGGCACACAGGACATTTAGGGTTAAGTGAGGGTACAAATTAGGGTTAGGTAAGTGCTTCTAACCTCTCTCACACTCTATTCTTACCCTAACCCTTGGGGTAAGGGTTAAAATAAAGTGTGAGAAATCACTATTTAGTGATATTCCCCTAATGTGAAATATCACTAAATAGGAACAAGTCCCTAATCCTAACCCTAATTTGAACCCTAACATTAACCCTAAATGTCCCATGTCCTAAGCTTAGTGAATGCACCAACTATAATGAAAGTGTAAAACTAGTTTTACTTACCTTCCAGGACCTTGCTGTGGAGGAGTAGCAGGAGTGCTAGCACGCATGTGCAGCACAGGAGACAGCTGATTCCCCTCCCCGGAAGTGACGTGGGTATAGCAATCTGACGGGGTATACCAAACTGATAACTCCCCGGAAGTGACGTGGGTATAGCAATCTGACGGGGTATACCAAACTGATAGAACACCGGGCGGCCGCCTAAGCAATCCAGCGGCACACTCACTGATACTGACAGCCATGCGGCTGTCAGCACAGGAGGTCTGAGGGAGGGGGCGGAGCTAGCTAGTAGCTACCATGCTCCCTCGCGGTTCCCAGAATTCCCAGCATCTACACATCATAGAGTAGGGATTACTGTATGATGTGTAGATGCTGGGAATTATGGGAACC
>OW240916.1:235901545-236051665 GCA_933207985.1 Pelobates cultripes
ATGGGGGGGAGACAAATAGAGGGGAATGGGGGAAATAGAGGGGAATGGGGGGAAATAGAGGGGAAGGGGGAGACAAATAGAGGGGAATGGGGGGAGACAAATAGAGGGGAATGGGGGGACAAATAGAGGGGTAATAGAGAGACACCAGGGAAGGGGGGACAAAGAGACAGAGGGGTAATAGGAGGTTGGGGGGACAAAGAGAGGGGTAATAGAGAGACACAGGAGAAGGGGGGACACAGAGACAGAGGGGTAAGAGAGAGACACAGGGAGGAGTTGGGGAAGAGAGACACACGGAAGGTTTGTTGGGGGGACAAAGAGACATGCAGTAGGGAAGGGGAACAAAGTGACACAAGATTTGTGGGAGGCAACGCTGGGCTGGGGAAAAAGAGACAGAGAGTGACTGGGAGAAGAGAAAGAGGCACACAGAGTCTGGAGTTAGAAAGAGACACACAGATGAGATTTGGAAGGGGAGAAAGAGACAAAGTGGCTGGGGCTAAGAACAACACAAAAGGGGCTGGGGGAAAGAGAAATACAGAGGCTGGAGAAGGGTAAAAAGAAACACACAGGGACTGGGATGAAGTAAAAGATGCACAAGGGTCGCTGTAAGAGAAAAAAAGGAGACAATTGGAGACAAGATACACTAAACGAGGTAAAGGTAATAGACATAAATTGATGTGATCCTGACAGTAATACACACACACACATATATATATATATATATATATATATGAATGTATATTGATGTGTGTATTAGTAACATATAATTATGCCTATAATATTTACACATATAGTAATATACATTTATTTATGCATAATACACACATAAATGTCATTAAATATGTCATTTTATATATATATATATATATATATATATATATATAATGAGCACGTATTGGCCCTGTCTTGTTGCTAGTTGCATACTCATGCACAATAACATATTCAAAGTGAAGAGCGCACCCATAGAACTTCAAAATAAACAAGATCACTTCATTTTTTAGTTGTGCAACTGCAGACATTCAGCATTTCAGTACCATTACTAAAATGTCCTTAATAGGCCAAAGTAGTTGTACTGAAACATTACATGCAAATGTACGTCTACTTAAAATAAAGGCGCTCTTTTGTTTATTTTGAAGCCCTATATGCGTTCCTTCGTTGGAGTAAGAGTTTTCAATTTCAAGTTATTTTTTCACCCTCTTTATCAGCACACTATGCTGGCGCGACGCATTATTGGGCTGGTATAGAATTTTTTTCCAGGGCTGATTTTAGGTCCCAGTCCGGCCCTGCCTTACAGTTGAAATAAGCTGTGTGAGTGAATTGTGGTTTCCTGCAAGCTTACAAGCAGCACTTTCCAAGTTACCTAATAAAAATATCAAATTTACATTTATCCTTACAGTATTATGCTTTTTTGGCTCTAAAGGTTAACATGGTACCACAATTTCCCCTTTCAGCTCTGTAATAAGTTTGGTGTTAAAGGGTCTTTCTATAGAGCTGTAAATCACATTTTCAGTTGATATGTTATGGGTTGCAGATTATTCTCTTTACGGAACTCTGATTTATCTACATGGACATACTGTGTCTGAGGTTCTAGTGTTTTCACCATCTCTGTGAGACCACCTCTTATATATAATGTAGTTCTGGTGCAATGCTCATTCTGGCAGATTCTCTAATTTCTTTCTGTGTTCATTTACCTCTGGGTGCCAACATTTGTCTTTTTCACTGAAAGATGTCACAGTGGCTTTTTTTGTGTGTCATCCCTTCTCTTACTTAGTCTGTGTGACAATGGAAGTTGTCCAGATGTACTAACCCTCTCCCATTTGCTGTAATGTTTTAATTACATTCCTTGAGTTGCTTCAAGAGCCATACAAACCATTTAATGTTAGAACCATTTATACAAACATTTTTAAGGAATCCCCACTAGGGGGCCTGCTTGCTATAGTACATATGGCTAAAGTTAAGAATGATTACATGTGTATCCACACTGAATCTTCAGACATAAATTCTTATTTCAAGCAACATACCTACCTCATCCGTGTTTTAAAGTGGTCATGACACAAGGATCCTGTATGTGTAGCTTTTCAGCATGAGAAGTTGCACATATTGAGATTTCACGCCAGCTTTCATTGGCCAACCCTGGAGAGGTCTGGGCTTACTCATTTTAATTGTGTATGTATTCTAAGCAGAAAGGTTTATTCATTGGCTGAGGCTGTTCAGCCTAACTGCCAATCTATGAACAGCAGTGGTAGCATTTGACTTGTGTACGTCTGCAGAAGCTGAATGTGGTAAGCTGCCATTCTGTGAGCCCCGGGGCCTCCTGGGTCCCAAGTAAGTGGAAAATCATTGAAAAAGTTGACTTCCATACCACCAGCATAATCCTGGCATCATAACTACTACAGCAATGTTCAATATAAAATGTGCATTCATACACACAAACGGACCATGAAAATAAAATTACAAGTGTGAATGTTTGTTTTTTTTTGTGTGCTTTTTTTTTTTTTGTATTTTGTAGCATTGCATATCATGTAAATTATGGTAGAAACCAAGATACCATGCTTGATAGTCCATAAGCATGCCTTAATGTGACATTCTAGGAAACAAAACACCAGAACACAAATTTGCCCATGGGTAGATAGTACTGCTAGCAACCTGATCTGAATGTGTTCCTTAGCCCAGTAAATTATGTTTTTACCAAGGTGGGGGAAAAAGACCGTTCTCTATACAACATGGGTGCCCAAAAGATAGATCCCCCAAATGTTGGACAACTACAACTCCCATGAGGGTGGAATGTTGATTATAGCTAAAGCAGGACAATATCTATAACTAAAGCACATCAAATTAGTTTTAGGAACAATTACTTAAAGGTACACTCTCAGCCAATCAGTGACTTCTAATTCACTAAACTGGCCTGCAAAAGGTAAGTTTCTTTGCAAGCCAGTTTAGTGAATAGGCAGTCACTGATTGACTATGAGCCAATTCAGCTGACCACTCCCAGCCAGTCAGAGTCCAGTCAGATCCTGAAAGCCATGAGGGGAAAAGAGGCAACTAAGTGGTTAAACCATTTGAGAATGATTTAACCCCTTTAGGTAAGAGTACCTCCATGGGCCTCATGGCACCAGCACAACTTCATTTAGATTAAGTTGTTTTGGTGCCTGGAGTGTCCCTTTAAGTTACACAGATCCAACCAATATCCAGAGAAGTGAACATGAAAAATAAAATTGCAATAACACTTGTGAAATACGTTAACATGCGAATAACCGTCCAGCTTTATTTTTTCCATAGTAGTGGGCTTATGTCCTCTTTCGATCTGAAATAGTGATAGCTTCATACAAATTTTTTTTGTTTTAATAAAATTGAATCATTGTACCACTGAAACATATGCAAACCAAAGCTGATTTTATCACAGTACAACGTCAAGGACAATGTAAATATAGATCAAGCAGGGTTAGCGGAGAGCCACATACATGCATAACCCCTCCCCCGCCCCCACTCCTTTCAAAGATTATTTATGTAGCCCATTTCATTCACTACAGAGTAATGTTTTGTTTTCTACTCTCAAAACAACTAGCACATACAGATTTTATCATTATTATTCTTTTGGTCTTTTTAAAAAATATATTTTTATTGAGGTAAAGTTTAAGACATTACAGGCAAGATAAGATTCAACATGAAAATGCATGTGGATGTTATAGCAGTGTACAATAGATTGGCGTTACCATATTTTATTTTTGTGAAAAATAATAAAACAAAGAATCACATGTCTTAACTGGAAACGTAGGCTTAACTATCTGAGCTGTACTAACTAGAAGTTGAACAGGCTTCAATAGACATGGTTTGTTACTGCTCATTTTAGAGAGAAAAACAACATTATCTAGCAGAACATATAGGTATCAAGCTGAGTTAGCCAGACATCGGATTACCAGTTGAATGAAAAATCTGTGTGACAAAAGCAACAACATAAATTCCACTATTATATTAGTATACTGTCAGGGTTTCAGATGAAGAAATTAAAGGGTCGTGTCTCTGATGTATAGAGTCAGCCGATGCCTGTGCTCTGGAAGTCCTGCAGGCGCTCGAGTCGGTCACAAATATCATTGCAGGTCTCTATCCGAAGAAAGTCCCAGTTTCCTGCCCCTCAGCTCCAAACCTTAACTGGAACTACAGCGCAATGTCCGCTGACCTTGGTTTTCGAGGCAATGTCCAGGCATGAAGTGGAGTCCCCAAAGTGTGTGGTCGGTGCTCAGAGAGCAGATGCCTGTCACCTGAAGCAGTTTTCAGTGCTCCTGCCTTAATCTCTTGCCAGAATTGTGCACAGATGCGGTCGAACTTGGTGCAGAAGACCTCCCTCCAGCTTAAGAGCGGATCTGTTGCTGACACTGAAGAGTGCTTGAGGACTCTCGCCATCTTGAGGTAAAGACACTGCCTTGTGATATTGAGTCAATCTGCAGGTGTCATATAATGTTGCTCTGGGGACCAGGATAACCCCACCGGTCCAAAGGGTGGGATACAGGACCTGCTAGCCAACCAAGGGCAATTGAGCTCCTCCTCTCCTAGTCAGGTCTTGCTAGGGCGGGGCAACAAAAGTTCAACTCTGTGGCAGTGTGTGTCTCAAGAAGGCACCACCAGGAACCCATTTGTTGCCAGGTGCAAAGATGCTGCTGTTGGATGAGAGTAATAGTTGTGGAATGAGTAATTTCAAACTTAATATGCAAGTATGTGAGGAGCTCCACAACCACCTGTCTGCCCAGCATGGTGGCCAATGCTGCTAGTTGGTGTGCATTATATTAGGATGGGATGATGACTAACGAATAT
This sequence comes from Pelobates cultripes, assembly GCA_933207985.1. Lineage (NCBI taxonomy): Eukaryota > Metazoa > Chordata > Amphibia > Anura > Pelobatidae > Pelobates > Pelobates cultripes. The sequence goes on from OW240916.1 coordinate 235,906,352, forward strand.
TTCATGAAAGGGACATATCACTTTTATTAAGAGAACAATGAAGTACAATGCCTGAAATACTATACACATTTTTAAGCTTCACAGCAGATGTTTTTGTTAAAGGGAAACTCCAGTGCCAGGAAAACAATCAGTTTTCCTGGCACTGCAGGTCCCCTCTCCCTCCCACCACTCAATCCCCGGTTGCTGAAGGGGTGAAAACCCCTTCAGTAACTTACCAGAGGCAGCGACGATGTCCCTCGTCGCCGCTTCTTCCTCCGCCACCGCTCCTCCTAGTGATTGCGTCGGCCGGTGGGCGAGACTGATCCCGCCCACCGGCCAGGGAGACCTAATGCGCATGCACATTAGAGCTCCCCATAGGAAAGCATTGAAAATGCTTTTCAATGTTTTCCTATGGGGAAATGAGCAACGCTTGAGGTCCTCACACAGCGTGAGGATGTCCAGTGACGCTCTAGCACAGGTTTTCTGTGCTATGAAGGAGGAAGTGCCCTCTAGTGGCTGTCTAGCAGACAGCCACTAGAGGTGGAGTTAACCCTGCAAGGTAATTATTGCAGTTTATAAAAAAAAAAAAAAAAAACTACAATAATTACACTTGCAGTGTTAAGAGTAGTGGGAGATGGCACCTAGACCACTCCAATGGGCAGAAGTGGTCTGGGTGCCTGGAGTGTCCCTTTAAATACTCCATAAAAGTTATTTTTACTTATATAAACTAATCTAGTTTTATAAGCTCCTATGTCTGAAAACAAACACCCTAAATGCTGTCTGCTGCTTCTTTCCTTCTTATCTTGTCTCGTTGCTAATTGGGTCTGTGAAATATTCTGTTAGTTCCAATATTGATTAATATTTTCTGTTCTAATTATCTTTATCCTGCAACTAAGGGTTTTTAACTTCTACACTATATGATATTATTATGTAAATTATTCCCTGTTTTTATTGATTAGTACACCATGTTCTTTTCAAATAGTTTCTTCTGTACCACCTACTTTCAACATGTACTCATTGCCTTTTATTCTCCACTTAACTGGTGTTTCTTAAAGATCACATCTGTGTCCTCAACTCTTCTCTTGTCAATCTTTTTTTTCTCTCTCTGTATAAAGTACTTTAATAGTTACATGGTTGTCATTAGGTTATCGCTTGTCAATCTTTTACTTTCATTCATTCAGTTTTCAATACTATCCATGTGCAATTGATTCCCAAATCAGCTTCTACTCTATTCGGCCTGGATTGTGAGTGATACTAAAACGAACACTATTGCTGTATTTCTTTTATTTTATTTTTTTCATTAATTCTGAGCATGACTGCATTAGTGGACACTGGAGTCAATAACCCATTACAGACATTGGTGTATGAGAAAAAAAAAAAAATCTTTGATGGGTTGTCACTGAATCCTAAATAGTGGGACAGTAACATCAAGGAAATCACATAACTGGGAGACTGAATGTGTGGTGCTGGTGGACCAGAGCCCCCACACGAATATGAAAAAACAAAACACAAAAACAACAAGTTATTTAGTCCCACTACACCACGATGCCAAAAAGGTAGATCCCCAGATGTTTTTAAACTACTGCTTCCATGATGCTTTGTTATTCTAAAGGCATGCAGAGCATCATGGGAGTTGTAGTTCTACAACATCCAGGGATCTACCTTTTGAGAACCTGCTCTACACTGACCGCCTCCAAGGTCAAACAATAGCCATGCACGGGATGTATGATGTAGAATATTGCATATTCTATGTTTCTATTGATTATATATATGGATGTGTGGATTGACATAAGTAACAGATGGTATCAATAAGTCACAAGGCTTTCTTTGTCCGAGAGCTCTGGAATGTGGATGTGGAGGGTTTTGTCCTTATATGGCTAGAGTTATATGCTGATGTTAGTATTAGCACTTCTATATAGTAACAGAGGGACACGAGGTCTCTCAGTCTTAGTCCTGTCTTGGCTTGGCTCTGTACAACGATGTAACTCTCCCATCAGAAGTCCAGCAATTACCATCTGCTGTTGAATGTCTATAATCCTGTAACATCATTTATTATGCTTTATTATGTTTTATTATGTATCCGTAACAAAGAATAAACCAGAAGAAACCGTAAGTTAGATTGCGTATTACTACTTTTCAATAATATAGACATATATTATTGTGGCGAGCATTTGGCCCAAGAATATATATACAAAAGACGTATATATATCAATCAACTGAAGACAAGAAGAAATTAAGAAAGAGTCTACATTAACATCCATTCATCTAGTTTTTTACATTGGCTAGCCAGCCAGTCTTCTATTCAAAGTTTTGTTCCCACTTCAAGGGGGGAGAGAGAAGAATCGAGTTACAAAGCTATTTTGGAACTGGGAAAACAAACTTGAAGAGAAAAAAAAGAATCTAGACTGACTGTCATAGAAGAACTGTGGTTTGTAAGAAAAAGAAAGTTTTCAAATTAAAGACTGTACAAGACTATTTTCTACAACGGAGACAAAAAGCACAAGATACAACGTGAATTCTAGAAGCAAGCACGTGGCAGAGATTGGCAAGCGTCCAAGCAAAGAACTGCGCAGCTGTGTGGATGAAGCAACGAAATAGACAGAAATAACTGATCTGGTGAGTAACATGGAATTCATAAATGATAATGCAGAGAAAAGTAAATTGCAGTTTGCATGTAATAGCAGCTATTCAGAAGCTGTATTGTGGCAATCTTTATACACACAATGTGAAATTGCCAATAGTGAAATTGACAAGAAATTGTTTGTTAATAAGAAAAAACAAAAGATCAGAAATGTTATGAAACTAGTCTGTACTTACAATGCATTGATTTGTAAACGAGATGCAGGTCAAGAAAATTTAGAATCATCAGAAAAAGAAGTAGATTTGAATGGGTTAACAGAAGACAAATCAGATTTAAATGAACAGTGTAACAAAGTAACAGAGAGAACATTGTCAGAAACAGTCTGTGAATTAGAGGATAGAGTTGAACTAAGAAATGATCTTATTTGCCAGCTTGGAAATGAAGTTAAACTAGTGTGTGTTAATACAAGAAAAATACAAGCACAGAATCTAATCCCAGAACCAATAGATACTGAAAATGTATCCTCACAGAGTGATTTGCAGAAATGTAAATTCCAAGACAGAACTGCAAAACTTAATTTGAAAATCCATGATCAATTAATGAAAATTGTGAAATGTATTCCAGTTTATGACACGTCAGTGGATGCATTCACTAATGCTGAAATATTTGAGTCTAATTTAGACAAATACAGCCTAAATGACGAACAAAGGAATAGACTATTTAAAACATGGCTGCCGACTCAAATTGCACGTAGACTGACTCCACCCATTAGTACCCCTAATGACGAAGATGGTGAAATAGTCCATGGGAATAAGCAAGACAGATTAACACAATTAATAAAATTAACAACAGGGAATGATTTTGCAGACACTGAAATGTTGGAAAACCTAAAACCACACATTGATGAGGATATTTTTAGTTTTCTTGTAAAATTTGAAAATGCATATAGACTTGTTGCTGATTTTTCTGAAGATCAGTTAATTAATGAATTTGTGAAAAAATTTCAAGATCTAGATCCAACTGCAATTGTGTTAGCTAGAGAAAAAATCACTTTGACAGAAGTAGCTTTGTTCTTGGATAACTTAAGGAGGGAAACCAAGAATGAAGGGGTTAAAACGACTTGTGGCTTTAGGCAGAGAAAGAAGTGCAGATGTTACAGCCCTCGTCCCCCTCCTTCTTCTTCTTCTAGGACAGAGTGTAGAGTGATACAGACAGCTGAGCCCCTCCCAATTTATTCAACTAAAAACTGTAGAGTTGATAATATAGGGCAAAATATAACTCCTAAAGTTATTTGTTTTTGGTGCAACAAACAACATTATTTAAGATCTTGCAGATATTTTATCCGAGATATCAAATCAAAAGCAAATGAGAAATTAAATATGTTGATTAAAAATTTTGACAGAGAAAATGGAGATAAATCAATTAAAGCCTTTCCTTGTAAACTGATAATCAGACAAATAAAAGCAATTTTAGCTAAATCGAAATTAGGAGACAGACAAGCAATGCAGTGTGACACAGAAAGTTATAAGAATCAGATAACTTCAAGAGATATGATTAGTTTAGGGAATGAGCATGGATATGTGTTCCAACAGATGTACACAGGCTGATTCCAGAATTAAGAACAGCACAAGAATAGAGTTCTATGTTAGTTTGTTGTTTTAATGAATTGTTAGTCTGAACTGTTTTTTCATTGTTTTATGTGTGTTATAAGGAAGTATTAGGTTAATTAATGGAAATAAAAATTTACATCAAGTTTGCAAATATGACAGAATGAAATACACTAATGTAGCAGTTAGGAACATGCAAGGTTATATTGGGTGTATGCGATTATACAGTAACTCCAATCATTTTACAGAAGGAAAAAACAATGTTACTTCTGAGGTTGATTTAAAATCTTTGATTTAATTCATGAGAATGAGATTTTAATATCATGACTGATAATGGATTACTATATTTTGCAAAGCCTGGACATACATATGTTTTGACTACATAGAAGACAAAAGTTTTGATAGGATAAAACCTAGATTTACAAATACATTTGATGTAGGAAACAATATATGTTTTTTGTAGTTTGTTTCATGTGACAAAATGGTGCCAGTGTTAAGACAAAATGGCTACTATAGCTAAAGTATAGTGGAAAACAATATTTTGTTGTAACATCTGATATGTGATTAGGTTATACCTCCAGATTATTAAACAGTTTAAAAGGGGGGTATAATTAATAAGGTATGAGTAATAAAAAGTTTGGAAAATTAAAATGTTCAGAAGGATTATACATCACATGGCATAAATGTAATGACCACTAGATGGTAGATCTCATGAGAAGAAATTAGTATGTTTTGTGTAGTCAATATAATTCAATGTTAAACTGTGTAATAATAATGAGATATAAACATTGTAAGCCATTGTATTGATGCTGCACATGTTATTTGTTTTAATGTAGGTAAAGCGTGACAGATCCTTGTGGCAATAAATCAGGAAAGAATTCCTTCAGATAACTGGACATCGACTGTAGGAAAGAGACTTTTCATCTGATCTGCAAACTGTGATGGAAGATTCTACAGAGTTCATTCGATACAGAAGATTAACAGACTTACAAAGAAATAAAAGATTGACACTAACATACATATTAATTCCTAAATATTAACAGAAAAGAAAACAGACAATGAAAAATTATTGAACTGTTATGAGTATTAATACCAAGAGACTAATTATAGCTATATAACACATGGAGTAAAAGTATGATAGGATAGTATTATGAAGAGAACTATTACATTATTACCTATACATAGAATGAGAAGTATCAGAGGTAGATAAAATATGAAGTTGATAAAATAAGGATCATGGTTACTTAATACCACAAAGATTGAGTTCAATAGTATTTCATAGATTAACTATAATGAGTAATTTGTTTATATATAGTTGAAGTAAAACAAACAATGGTAACATAAGGAAGAAAACTAAGGAAGGATAATTTATATTGATTTATATTAAGTAATTATATACATTAAGAAAGCCTTGGATATAAGAGTTCAAAGATCCAAGAGGAATTGAATTGAATGGAAAGAGTATAGTACACGGTTATATTTGACCTTAGTCTATAAAGGTGTGGACTAGGGAGAATAGGTTTCTGGATATGATGGTATCCAATGAATAAGTTGTTTTATGATTACCCTGAGTTTGTTAGACACAGACTAGGAATAAGAGTTTCTGGGCAGTATGACCCCAAGTTTATTTTTGTTTATTTTATTTTAGTCAGTTGAAGTGTACTAAGGAATAAGGATTGGTCAGAACATTAGGACAATCCTGCTTTTAAGATGTATTACATTAATAAGTCATCACAATGCTAATGAGGAGAGTGATGATAATGAATTTAAAATATTCTTTCCAAGTTCTTATAAAGTAAACCTTTCTCCGACTGAATTTAAAGTTTGTTACTACAAGGTGGAATTTTAGTGAAAATTATAATTATGTAAACTAAAACAAATCTATGATAGAAAGATTTCTAGATTGAAGAATTATTATAGAACTTCATGGTTGATAACACATCCTTTGAATGAGACTTATAAGTAGTGTTGATATATTTCAGGTAGTGAGAGCCTACTGAATATACAAATTAAATACTATGATTGTAAAGTACTGATACAATCATCACTAGGTGGTATTAATGGTATAGGAATGTAATTCATGAATACAAATGACCTAAAGATTTTAAGGTTGCTAGAAACCATATGATTCATGGAAATATAATTGGACGTATATTATAGTAATACACGTATTAGTATTTAAATAATATCAGGTATTGAGAATGAAAATACTATGCTATATGTGTCTGTAGGAATATGATAGTGATACACAGTTATTATTATTTAGAAAGTTATCATCTTGATTTTGTTATCTACAAAGATATGATTGTACCTGAGCAGGTAGATCTTTCTGATTGCTTTATTGTTTATTGGATCAACATTTGTAAATATTTTATTTTATTCATTTATTATTGTTATATGTATATATTATGTTCAAGTAGTTATGATGTAACATGGATATGGATATCAATACATAGCTGAAACAGAGGGAATTTGAAGTAAAGTAAGCAGTATGAGGGATAGAAACTTGACCTTCTAAGAACTCTCATATAATAGAAAATTGTGACTACATCTTGTTCTATGCTCAATGAATGTGATATGAGTGATATATGAATGGACAGGTTAATTACATTATGTTATGGTTTTAAAACAAACCATAAACAGAGGGAATGTAGAATATTGCATATTCTATGTTTCTATTGATTATATATATGGATGTGTGGATTGACATAAGTAACAGATGGTATCAATAAGTCACAAGGCTTTCTTTGTCCGAGAGCTCTGGAATGTGGATGTGGAGGGTTTTGTCCTTATATGGCTAGAGTTATATGCTGATGTTAGTATTAGCACTTCTATATAGTAACAGAGGGACACGAGGTCTCTCAGTCTTAGTCCTGTCTTGGCTTGGCTCTGTACAACGATGTAACTCTCCCATCAGAAGTCCAGCAATTACCATCTGCTGTTGAATGTCTATAATCCTGTAACATCATTTATTATGCTTTATGTTTTATTATGTATCCGTAACAAAGAATAAACCAGAAGAAACCGTAAGTTAGATTGCGTATTACTACTTTTCAATAATATAGACATATATTATTGTGGCGAGCATTTGGCCCAAGAATATATATACAAAAGACGTATATATATCAATCAACTGAAGACAAGAAGAAATTAAGAAAGAGTCTACATTAACATCCATTCATCTAGTTTTTTACATATGACACCAGAGCATATGAACTTCCATGGTTGATTTGCACTAAACATTTCCTCATGTAGCTTTTCATTACACACCGCATGCACCAATGGGTGCTTTGAAGATTAATGCACCCCCCTTATTAAGCCAGTCACCACAGTTCCAACATACTTAAAACCAACCAAGGCAGTCTACCAAGCTACCAAGTCACCTATTTCAACTCATCAGCTCACATTCAGACACAAACCATATTTGTAGTTATTTTGGTCATGTTGACATACCTCCCAGCTTTGGGACATGAGGGATCATATATCTCACATATTTCCTGAGTTATTAAAACCTTACTGTAATCCAATCAGTGACATGCTAAGGGATTGCACCATATCACGTCAATATATAATACTAAATGGGCACCAATACAACTTTAATGCATTGACAGGTTTTGGCCTGATTAATATGCTGTATGGTTTGCACAGAATTTTTATTTTTATTTTTGCTAAACCATAAGCCTGCCTCTTTAGCCACACCCCGTCACTCCAGAAAAATACTTCCTTACCAAACAGGTATGTACGCAGCTCAGCCTATCACAGCACTGTATGATCTGAATAACTAAATAGCCTGCATTTAAAAAAAGAGTAGACATATATTAAGGATATCACTACTTGCTTGCAGTTTCTCTGACTGTCTGCAGCCAGGTTGAGAATTAAAAGCAGCCCGCTCCGTGTTGTTGGGGCTGAGACAGTGTGCATACCTTTGATAAGGAAGTCTTTCAAGCATGATGGGTGTGACTCATGAGGCAGGCTTAAAGTGCAGTGTTCAGTAAAACATTTATTTATTTTGTGCAAAAACTATAAAGATTTGAGCATGTAAAAAAATGCAGGCCACACTTAACGTTTTCTTGTTGCCTGGAGTTTCCCTTTAATAGCTCTGATTCCTTAACCCTCACCCACCCTAATAAAATAGAATGATCCCAATGAATGACATTTGCATTGAATTCATTTTGAATTCCTGGCAATTCCCATTTTAGTGAATAGCCTGTGTCAGTGTTTACATTATAAACAAAAAAGGTCCACAAGACACTAACCGTGTTACAAATAAAACAGGAATTTTTTTTTCTTTTTTTTTTTTCCTTTTTTCATTTGTCTCAATCCTTAAACAGTACAATTTCCTGACCTCCGCTCAGACTTTGAATAGATTATGAGGCAAGTTTCACTTTAACTTTCACAATCCTATCTTTACTGAATATTCTGTGGGATTAAAGGATTCCATTAAAAGCACACTATGATACACCGCATTATTATACAGCGATAATCCAAACTCCACAACTCCTTTTACCCTCGGCATAGCCACAGTTACCACATTGGTACATTGCTGTTCATCATGGAATTGTATAAAATGTGCGTTCTTTGTCCCACCCCCTAGAGCCTCCCTGGAAAGAAAAGGAAGGGAGGATATGACTGATGACAGAGATAAGGGGATGGAATTAGCAGAATACTATGTTTCAACTTGGGGACATAAAAATGGGTGAAGGGGGAGGGAACTCACCAATCTCCTGGCAGAAGTGTAAAGCTAAGCTAACTTTTCCCACCCGTGCACCCTAGAGATGCAAGTATGTCTGTCTGTTTTGGAGGTTGTGGGTGCGGTTGTTTTCTTTGTTTTGTCACAGCTCGCGGTAGTCCTGGCCAGCACAGTCAGAAGTGGAAGAAGGTTCCCAGTCGAACTCTTAGTTTATACAGGATAGAGCTGTCTGTTGGTGAAACACCCCAACAACTGACAGAGTTAAGATGCTGGCAAGTAAAGTTATCAATAAAACTTTAGTGAAGAAAAAAAAAAAAGGGTGAAAGCGCACAAACAGTGGAATATTTTACCTTTAAAATCTTGTATAGGTCCTATTTTCAGCAACAGACAGTAACTGTGGACCCTATATATAATATATACAAGAAAACAACAGTGTATACTGTTGAAACCTATTTACAATATGTGGAGAATAAAAAAAGGTGCACTCACACTTTCCAGAGCCACATAAGTTAGGCTCTGGACTGTAAAGGTATTTCATCCACCAAGGGATACACTGGATCTGATCTTCCTCTTAGATGTTTGTAATAATTTTTCCTTAGCAGGAACTCAGGAACCAGGTAAGGTGAAGTGTTAAAATAAACATTTATTTGGTATGAAAAAGACCCTTGAGGGTCGAAACGCGTTGTGCTAGCTGCTGTGTCAGCAGTTTCCATTTTTATTATTTTATACCAAATAAATGTTTATTTTAACACTTCACCTTACCTGGTTCTTGCTAAGAAAAACTTATTACAAACTTGTCCAAAAAAAAAAAAATTATTGTGCATAACACGGTTACCCCACCTTTTAATTTTTTTTTCTGTCTGTTCTGTAATGTGCCAAAATAATCTGCCATTTTTCTATTCCACTTTAAGATTTTTGCTCATCATTTCTGGTCTTTCCTCCTTCAAGTGTACTCCCATGTCTGTCTCCTTCCAAGTCAACAGCACCACCATCATCTCTACCTCGCAGGCTTGCTGCCTAGGTGTTCTGTTTGACTCCGACCTCTCCTTCATCCTTCATGTCCAGTCGATCACCAAATCCTGCCACTTCGATCTCAAAAACATAGCTCGCATCCACCCCTATTTAACACCAGACGTGGCTAAGGTGCTGCTCCATGCCATTGTTCTTTCTCGTCTTGACTACTACAATCCCCATCTCAGTTGTCTTATGTGTTCCCAGATTGCACTGCTGAAATTTATTAAGAAAGTGGTGGCAAGGCTCATTTTCCTGTCCGTCCGCACCTCCCATGCCTCCCCCCTCTGTCAGTCCCTACATTGGCTTCCAGTTAGATATAGGGCTCAATTTAAGATTCTGGTGCTTACTTACAAGTCCCTACATAATACTGCTCCAACCTACCTAACCTCCCTAATACACAAGTATGTCCCGTCGAGGCCCCTGCGCTCTGCCGAAGACCTACGTCTATCCTCTGTCCGTACTCCCACATCTGATGCTCGCCTCCAAGACTTCTATAGGGCTGCACCTTTTCTGTGGAACTCCCTTCCCTTCTCCGTTAGACTTTCACCCAGTCATTACCCCTACTTATACCTTTTTGTGTCACTATACCCCACTCCCTCTAGCATGTAAACTCATTGAGCAGGGCCCTCAACCCCTCTGCGTCTATTTGTCTGGTTACAATTACGTGTCTGTTAGTCCACCCACTGTACAGCGCTACAGAGTTTTGCTGGCGCTATATAAATAAAATAATTTCCTTGATGATTTTAGAATAATTGCATTAACAAAATAAGACAAGTAATATTACTAGACAAAAGAATGCATTCGCAATTTGAAGGATTTGTTTTTATTTCTTAAATAAAAAGAAAGATCGTGAAAGATGCTTTTCAGTGTCAGAAATTCCACCTCTGACAGAAGAAGAACATTTTGGTGGAAAGAAAATGCACAGTTTTTGCACCTTTTATACATTAGAAAATGACAAATTTGTGAAAAGAAAAAAAAAAAAAAATCAAATGGGACAACTCACTTAGAATTGGACATGAATCATACGTCATGAATAATACACACTAGAAGTACACTCATCCTTAGCCCTTATAATAGGAAAATGTAGCCCTGTTTATCAATGTCTCACCAACATGCAAAAGTAAACTGCATTTACACGTATGTGATTGTAACAGTGAGATAAAAAAAATAAAAAAAAATTTCTAACATAATTGGCTGCTGATAGCTCTAGAGTAGGCGGGGGGGAGGTAAACTCGGATGCTCCAACTCATAACATTTTCTTTTGCATTAATTTGTGTTTCTTTTAGCTCCATTGTGCCCCAGACCTACCAGCTATTACACATCTGAAGGGACAATAGCAATTTCAGAGTCCTGTTCTGGCATCCCCCTAAAAATGGGTCACCAAGGAACTGTACCCAGAAAGTGTACAGTACGATCACTTCTTTAGACACGCCGTCTTCGTTGGATGGCACCAGTGATTTAGTTCACATTACTGATCTGTCCCCTTTGGCCAGTCCACAGGACTTGCCCTCTATAATTTTTATGATGTGATTAATGTATACTTTTTTTTGACCAGAAAAGGTTGCACCATAAAATGATAGTCTTTTTTTATTTCTTTTTTTGAGTCTTAGAACTGATGTGTTCAGCAATATGGTTACTTTCCAGTACCTACCTATTGCCAAATATACTGAATTTTGTTGTCCCTGTTTAAATGCATTTTTGTCTGGTTAGTCATGATTCACTTTAAAAAAAAAAACAAATAATTGGGGGGGCGGAGCGAACAGCCATACTAGCAAGACGCACCTTACTGCAGCTCCGAGCAAAACGGCACCAAAAAGACAAAAACGAGCAAAAATAACGACTAACAAACAGAACCCTCCGCAGCCGGAGACTTCCCACATACCATGGGACGAAAAAATAAGAAATGCAAGCCAGAGCGACCTCCATCCACGGCTGACATCGGCGATCTGCTGTGGAGGCCGCACTCCTCACAGAGGCCTGTCATGGCGCCGCTATCGGATGTCCCATCACGCACTACCAGCGAAGAATCCCTGTATGACGGGACGCCCTTTGAGGCCCAGCTCCCCAACAAGGTGCAGACCTCTCCGCAGACACTACCGGTCAAGCCTCCGGTTACGGAGGAGTCCCTGCGGGGCATGCTGGCTGAACTTCGCCGCAACATAGCGGCCGATATAGGACAGTTCAGGGAGGAGGTGAACGGGTTTGCGGCTCATCTCCACAACTCAGAACGCACAACAGAAGCACACGAGACCCGCATCGCGACCCTGGAGCAGTCGTTGACCAAACTGCAACACTCCCAAACACGGTCCGAGGAACACATGGCAGCTCTCGAAGACAAGAGGAGATGGAAGAACGTCAAGGTCCGCGGCCTACCTGATACCATGGAGATGGCAGAGTTCCCACACTTCATCCGCAGGCTGCTTACAAAGCTCTTCTCCGCCAAACAAGCCAAGGCTATGACACTAGCTGGATGGCACCGTATAACGGGACCCGCTACAGGAATACAACGGCCAACTAGAGACATAATCCTCCGGTTCCAACAGGGGCAAGACCGCACAGCCTTTATGGCGGCAGTCCGCCACATAACACCGTTACGATTTGAGGATCACGATCTCACCTTCTATCCGGACTTCTCTAAGGCCACCATGGAATGGCGAAGATCCCTGCGTCCACTCACCCAGGCGCTAACGGCAAGCAAAACACCATACAAATGGGGTTCACCTCGCTGCCTACTCATTACCCGGGAAACGGGAATAGTGAAAGTCCGGGAGGCCTCTGAAATACCGAGCATCCTGCTACTAATGGGAGCGACCGCGACCCAAGCGGCACCGACACTCTGGGACCCAGAGAGGGTCACACCATTCATACCAGCGGCCCACAGAGGGAATCCTGCATCTAAGCCGGGGCGCTGAAAACCTCCCAGCGGACTACAACCCGCACAGGACTTAACAGTTCTTGCTATATGCTCTTCACAGTTTTTGCTTTATGTTTTCAACCGCACAGGACTTAACAGTTTTTGCTTTATGTTCATGGTTATTATGACCTATAGCTTCGGACGGGTAAATGGGCTTTAACTAAGCCTGACAGGCACTCTTCCCAGTTATAATGGCGAACCTCCCCAAACGCCCTTATCTCCCCCCCCCCCCACTGACCCTTAACAAGTCACCACATAAAACACAACACTACCTTGTCAGTGGGATTGTTAGCCCCCTACACACACTCTCCAGACTAGAATACACCCCCCTGGGGGACAGACTACAGGCTACACCCCTTCCAGGCAACCTTCTCTGACATGCATCCTCAATTTCAAAGGGTATAAGAAGCAACACTCTACTTTTCCTACACGCATGACAGTCCTAACTACAATAATATAAAAATTTATAAAATGTGCTATCCTATAGTCGCAATGTTATCTGTTATGTGCATTAACATGTCTTATCGCTGTTGTGGCGAGATCTGCTGTACTGTTATAACTGCACGAACAAAATAAAGAATTTATAATTATTTTTTTTTTTAAATTAAATCAGTACTTTTTGCTTACATTTTTAAATTCACTGCTATAAGAGGTTTACCGAGTAAACTTCTAAGTAACTTTACTACTGAAAATATGTTCTAGGGAACAGTATTCTGTATATCCTTTATATTTAAAGCTTTAGTTCATATTGTTTAAATGCTGGGTTAAATAATGCTCCTTGGCCTCTCCCAGTACAATATATAAGAATGTTTTGTTTTTAACATAGTATTCTTAAGTAAACAAAGAGATAAATGCACAATAGCAATACCAGGAAAATCAAGTTTGCTTTTAAAATAACCAACCATCCCATGCAGGTAAGATTAGGTTATTTTCCATTCTAATTATGTAAAATGCAAACATCGGATGTTGTCTGACCACAGCTTAATGTTTTCAGTCATCTGTACCATGCGCATAACCCAAGGCAGACCGGCCTATTAAAATATGTAATGTAACAAAAGCTGCCTAAAGAGTAAGATATGATGTTGTAAATTTAGATGTAAACAAAACACAGAGTGTGTCGGGGATATATATATATATATATATATATATTTTTTTTTATGTGTGGTCTTAAAGGGCACCACAATAAAATCTCATGTAGGTGAGTGCCCTGGCACCATTCTTTCATTTCACGTTAAACTGGTTTTGAATAGTTTAAAACTAAAGGATAGACGCTAGCTGTCCAACCCCTCTGTGCTACTTGTGCTTATAGGGAAGCATTGGCCTGAACAGCAATGGACACCTGTGACTGGCTACGGAATTTTCGCTAACCTCTTTTAGCCTATTACCGCTGCCACTTGCTGGCATGAATTGGTATGGCAGAGCGTGTAATCTTTGCTTTAGCCATGCCTCATTGTAGGCAGCCAGTGACCCTTATCCAATGTTCAACTACTTGATAAACTGTTTATGAACTGTACAGGCACCCAGACCACTGTATCTTAAATGTTCCCCCTTATTCTGGTTTTAACCTGACAAGTAATATTTCCATTGTATGGTTTAAATGCCTCCTGTGGCTGCCAGACAATGACTTTAGGTGCTTCTGGTGTAAGACTGTTTATGTAATTTCCATTATGCGCTCTTGCAGAGCATTCTGTCTTGCACCAGCCTCCCAATTAAATACAATGGAAAAGCATTGATTATCTCAGAGAATGAAAGACCAGGGAGAAGAGGCAAGTACAACCGCATATCTTTTTTTCCTCCTTACGGTGGTGACACTAGAAATAGAATACAGACATCACAACATGCAAAAACACATTTCAGGGAAGTCGCTGCACCAGCTACTGCACCACCCACCCCTAAACATGTATGAACATATTTGATACATGCACTGGCACACACACTTACTCAGATACACACAGTAAAACACTCAGGGACACAGACTGACATACACTAACACACAATCTGACATTTCATACTTTATATCTTTGCAGCCATCCTCCTGTTAGCTTAACTCTGTGTCCAGGAGGGCGACTTGCTTGGGTTCTGGTGCTGGCTGAGGCGGATTGAGGTGAGCATGCAGCAGCTCACTCCAGCCTCTTCTCCGCCTCCTGCCTTTATTCTTCCCGGTTGGCTCTGTGACTAGGTTTCACTGTAGACTGAGCACAAGTAAAATTCCTAAGGCACACCAATTACAGTTCATAGCATACTCATTTAGTCTTTAGTATAACTATCACACACTATGCTTGTCAATAAGGGGATTTCAATGCTCAGCAAGCCATTGTAGGCACTTTAACCGCTTCCCCTCATTAAAGTTTTTATAGTGTCTGGAGTCCCCTAGTGACATTCAGTGTTAATCCATTTTTAATACTACATAAGAGTCCCCAGCAGTCCATCCCCTCTGTGCTACTTTTGCTAATGAGTAATCATAAGAGCCAAGGAATATCTGCGATTTGCTTTTCAGGCTCTCAAATTACTACACCCAATGCTGTTAAGAATTGGCATCACTATAAGGAAGTGTGTATTTGCTACCTTAGCCATACCTCCAGTAGAGGCTGGGCACCAGTAGCATAACCAGAGCAGAACTAAATTCTGGTGTACTTGTGTTCAGTGTATGTATCTGCAGTCTCCCCTGTATATTTTAGCAGAGTAGGCTCCTGCCATATGGGATAAGCAGGTGCCTACTGTGCCTTGCTAAATAAGTGCCCACACTGGGGCTCCCTAAGGTGGACCTCCTGGTCTGCCTCTGACAGGTCTTGCTATTGCTTTTGCATCCATGTCAGCAGCATCACTGTCCCCTTAATAGTGATGCTACTGCCAGGGACCCTTTGTGCTAAACCGCAAGAAAATGGTTTAACATTGAATGGAGATAGTGGTAGAGGACTCTAGGCACTAGATCCAGTTCAATTAGAAAGCGCTTTTAATAGTGCCTACAGCAAGCATGTCAAACAAAGGCTAGCCCGGGCCAAATACACAAGGTCCACTGTCCAGCTGCAGTCATCGCAACATTGACAGACACATTCTTGCACACACACTCACAAATCATTTTATTTCTGTCTCCCTGCCTTTTGAGCTGGTGCGGGACCTCTTCCTGGGGTCCATCTTCTCTCTAGATATCTCTTCCAGCTCCTCACTGCTCCCTCACGCACGCAGTTTGGTGATGCCGGGCAGGAATGTCACATTTCGGCACCTGGCATCACCACAGAGAGAACGCGCAAGGGAGCAGTGAGGAGCAGGAAGAACAGGCTGAGCTCCCTCAATTATAGCACCGGAAAACATTACTGCTGAACAGGGGCCCCGTCGGGTGCCAGCCATTTAGGATCGCGACTGGGCCCCTGCAATGTCAGCTGCCTGAGAGGAAGTGACAGCCTGTCACTTTCTCCCAGCATCATGCAGGGAGACAGCGTGGGAGGGAGAAGAGGCCACTGCAACATGAGGAGAGGAGCATGAAGAGCTGCTCCAGACCCTTCACTCCCACCAGCAAGACCAAGACTCCAACTCACCCTCCTGGTCACATAAGGTATGTTAACAGGAGGGTCGCTGGAGATATTAAAAATATAACTTGGGTGCATCAGAGCATGTGTATATATAGGTCAGTGTGGGTTTTTGTGTCAGTGTGTATATGTATCAATGTTTGTGTGTCAGGGCGCATGTGTACGTGTCGCTGTTTGCATGTGTCAAGGTATGTGTGTATCTATGTGTATTCTGCATCTGTTCAAGTATGTAGTAGTGTATGCGCATGCATCAAAGCAGTCATACAGCAGCACAACATACAAACAAACACAAATATTCGATACAAACACACCACTGCATTCAAACACAAATACTTCACACAAATGTACACCGCATTTAAAAGTGAACATTACATTCAAACACACCCCTGCAGTCAAATGCAAACACCATACAAACACACCCCATGTATTAAAAAAAATCATAAATAAAACCACACAAAAAGCATATGAAAGTCCTTGTTCTTGCATACAGAGCCTCTAAGCATGCTTGATTCTCCAGGAGGAGGCAGGGGAGGGCCAGAGCATGAAGAGGTCTACAGGCTATGCATTCCCAGTGATGTGCACTGTACATTGGTAGTGAATGGATTAATCGGTCTAATCCATCAAGAACCTTTAAGTAAGCTTGAGCAGTTAGAATAAATTTAGGCCAAACGTAGTGATCACCAGACTAAACATTTAACAAAAGTGTTATTCTACAACATTAGGTTTTTCTTCCAATACGTTTGTCAAGTACATGTATTTAAAAGGAATACTCCAGTCACTACGACCTATGTAAAATGCTACTCTCAACCAGACTCCTTAAACTCCGTTGTTTAAAACCGGTAACAGATAATTTATATCAGGGTTATTCACTAAAACTGAAAACTGCTGGGAATACAAAGTGAATTTAGAATTTAAGGCCAAAATCAGAAATACTGGAAACATTCTCCAACTCAGGCATGCTTCCAGTTTACAGGCTCCGCTACCCTCCTGGGAGGGAAGGCTCATGAAAAGCTGCAAACCATAGGGTTTTCAGAAAAAAAAACTACTTTTTTTGTATCTTCATTTTTTGGAATGGTTTAAAAGTTGCGAGGGAAGCTCCATCCTGGTGATTAAGCAAGACACTAGACTGTAAACGTAGCAGTGGTTTTATGCCAGTTGTGTTGTGACTTGCATGTTAACCTTTAAAAAAAACTAGGTATGAGGAAGCAATATTTCCAGTAACCCTGACTGACACACAATAAATACTCCACAGGGTGGGACAACTGAGATATTCATTGATGGAACTTTGCTTTGTGCAAAACCAGTTATGTTTCATATTTTAATGCCTTGTGTTCCAACAACAAGATGGGGAGCACATAACTTCTTTCAAGTAACCAACAAGCATAAATTATGTATGAAAATGTATGTTTAACAAAGTCGCTGCCAGACCTAGATGCAGCAATTGTAGATTTATAGATTTTACTAGATAAAAAATAAATAAATAAAAAAATACAAAAATATAAAAACACAAAACAAAAAACACAGGAACAGTAGAAATCAGCATGAAATACAGAGTTTATTTAAACAATTTAGCAATATGTCAAACATTTCACAGAAATATTTAAAAAGTACTGTTTGCACACAAGTTCTCCTGTACGATTAAAGTACTTGTGCATCATTTTACTTCATTAAGAAAAACTTAACCAACCCATTGTGTAAACACATTTGAAAATGGCGGCGGTCACCAGATATATTAAAAAAAAAAAAAAAAACAACCCCACAAAACACAACCAAAAAGGAACAAATAAATGCTCTATAAAATGCTTGAAGTCTGGTATATACATTATATGTCCTTAATGTGCCTTTGGACATAAAATATCCAGGTGGTGAAATTACATTGCAGTAGAATAGAGTCCCAGTCGTTTTAACTTTAAAATCATGAACAAAAACCATCAAGATTGTCATTCATTGCATTGATTTCAGAAAGGATTAGCGATTTGGGAGAATATAAACAACTGCAGATTCAATAGGGTATCCTAACTGAAGTGTTTCGAATACAGCCCCAATAGCATTTTAATCATTGTGAACGGCAGGTTTGCAATACACAGGAGCTCCATCTGGCAACATACCTTAAACCATTGCACAAGAAAATGAACAAAAAAAAAAAAAAAGTTTCAAATGCGAGAAATGATAGACACTACGGCTATAACGTCACATAGAGCAAAAATGCATTTCACCAAGAAAGGGCATATTGCTTTCAATAGAGTTCCAGTATCATTAGTAAAAATATATATTTATATTGAACAGTAATAAATAATGAAGATCATGAATTAATAGGGAGAACCCCTCCCGCCCCCACAAAACAAGATGTTTATCCTTAAGACGTGGCAGCTTTATGAGATTATATATATATATATATATATATATATATATATATATATATATATATATATATATATATATATATATATATATATATATATATATATATAAAGTAACAGTAGATGAATATTAAAGTTCTGTTTACTATATAGTGTGGTTGAGCTTTATGACTGCTGGTAGATTAAATTTGTAAGATTCCGGCTACGAAATATTTCTACTTAACTACATTTGTGCAATTGACAAAATTCACGGTCAAAGAAAAAAAATAAAAAAAATAAATAAATTCATTCAAACTGGTCTGACAAGGTTGAAATAAACTGAACCCCCTCCCCCAAAAAATAACAAAAGGAGTGTTCATAGGTACAAGTCTTGACATACGTGCAAAAATAAGACTAACTTCACAGTGAAATGTTGGATTGCGCTTTTTCAGAACTTCACGACCGAAGAATGGGAAACTGTTCAAAAGTCATCCAATTGATGAACAAAAGAGAAAATACACATTCCTGAGATGAAGGTTATTGGTTTCCCATACAACATTAGGCTCCGTCCAGCAGAGATTGGTTTACGATGTGATTCACCTGAAGTGAATTATTCCATTTCCCCCCTAGTTTGCATCTTCCAATAGTCTTTGCAGATTCCTTTGGATCTATGTTGTGAAACAAGAGTAAAAAAATAAAAATAAAAAAAAATAAAATAAAATTAAACTAAAAATATATATATAAAAAAACATTAAGTTTGAGTCAGACAAAAATACTTCCCTCTTACTTGTAAGAGTTTTTCTATTCTTAGAAAGTTTCATGTACTGTAGATTTTAGGGACGCTAATCTTTCTAGAGTCTGTGCCCAACTTCCTGTGACATATTTGAACTACTCAATTGGATGCGCACAATAGACCACCATAACGAGTATTGGCAACAGTCTTGAAACTTGTGTGTGTCAATCGTGTGATCACTGCGGTGTGTTGTGTTTTAGTGTAGCAATGTTGTACTTGCAAATGGGTGAGTTTCTGAAGTCACTCTCTCCATGTTACAGCTTCTGTGATTCTCTATTTACGGTTTTTAATATTTCTCAATAAATTGAATTTCCCCAACCGCTGTCTCCCTCCCACACTGTGTTTTCATGTCTTTGCATCACCTTGTCTTACCCACACATTTAAGCCTAAGCCTGCAGATTGTGTTTTTTTTATCTGCTCCCACTATTGTATATATTTTTAATGTAAGGTTTTGTGTCTGTCCTCCCATTCATACCTCTATATTCTGAGTCCTTAATTGCATTTACCCACCAACAAAGCAGCAGTGCAATAGGAGATACAGAGTGGGAATATGATCACGTATTCTCCCCTTTACATTTTTGCACCACTTTTTAGGACAGGAGTCACCAAAAGAATGTTACCAATTTTTAGTAATTTAGACTACTTTGAGAAATCTGTGCCCTTGTCCTCAACCCCCTTAGACAATGAGATTTAAAACCTGTGCAAGGAGGCTGGGGCTGGTAAGAAAAGGGCAACAATTAGGATGTAATCCCATCCCCTCATTTAAAGTTTCTGGCCATGCACATTTTGCAAATCATGTGTGGATAATAACCAATGTCAGATTATGTTAAGGGTTTAAATGGTTAATATTGTTTAGTGTGTATTTTAGGGCAAGTGCACACAAGTGTTCTGCAGATTTAACATTTTAAGACCTATTACAATTAAAATCACTATAGATTCTACATAAATATCAAATGCTCTAGAGACTGGCATGCTAGGATTAAGGAAAAAATAAAAAGAATTGTGTTTCACCATATCAATTTCTCTTGCTTGCTCTAAATATTTGAATAAGATAAACCTTGCTAAAATAGGCAAATATTTTTTCCCCTGGAAGTCTTAACTGTAGGATGGGTATTCACTCTGTGGTTTATATTCCATCATTAGTCATAAGCTAAAGCAACAACGTCATAACACTTTGTTTATAGCTTCCATTAATCCCGCAAACAATAACTATGATAAACAAAACTAAGTATACAAAATAAATCTGAACCAAACACAAAACCCAACCTTTACATTATTGCTACATTCCAAAAATGTATGAAGTCTTATCCATAGTGATACAAATTCATAAATTGTTGGAATGTAGCAATAATATGATATATAAACATTTTTTTAAGATAGATTATATATATATATATATATATACATACATATATACATACACACACATATATACACACACATATATACACACACATATATACACACACATACATACACACACATATATACACACACATACATACACACAAAACGAAACTTGTTTTTGCCCCCATTTTTCATGAGCTGAACTCAAAGATCTAAGACTTTCTATGTACATTATTTCTCTCAAATATTGTTCACAAATAGGTTAGTGAACACTTCTCCTTAGCCAAGATAATCCATCCACATCACAGGTGTGGCATATCAAGATGCTGATTAGGCAGCATGATTATTGCACAGGTGTGCCTTTAGCTGGCCACAATAAAAGGCCACTCTAAAATGTGTAGTTTTATCACAGCACAATGCCACAAGTTTTGAGGGAGCATGCTGACTGCAGGAATGTCCACCAGAACGGTTGCCCGTAAATTTAATGTTCATTTCTCTACCATAAGCAATTTTCCAAAGGCATTACAGAAAATTTGGCAGTACATCCAACTGGCCTCACAACCGCAGACCACATAGAACCACACCAGCCAAGGACCTCCACATCCAGCATCTTTACCTCCAAGATTGTCCGAGACCAGCCACCCGGACAGCTGCAGTAACAATCGGTTTGCATAACCAAATTGTTTCTGACAGTTTGTGCAGAAATTGTTTTAGGGAAGCTCATCTGCATGCTCGTCCTCATCAGGGTCTCAACCTGACTGCAGTTCATCGTAATCGAATTGAGTGGGTAGATGCGCATTCGATAGCGTCTGGCATTTTGGTGATGTGTTGTCTTTACGGATGAATCCCGGTTTTCACTGTACAGTGTAGATGGCAGACAGTGTATACGTCATGTGGGTGAGCGGTTTGCTGACGATTTTAAATGCACAGATACTATGACGAGATCCTGAGTCCCATTTTGTGCCATTCATCCAAGACCATCACTGTGACGAGAGCAATCTTGCCACATTGCATTGGAGAAGCCTGGTTGCACGCCTGCTGCCTTTGGACTATGGCCCCATGTTAAAAGACTTTTGCCTGCAGAAAAGCTTTATTCGTGCTTTTCTGCCTGGTGTTCGGTAGATTCAATCTACCGAACAACTGCACGAATGACTGGACCACCTGGGAGCTGGAGTGTGCCGGCAATTAGCCTCCCCGAAGCTACGGTTAACCGCAGCTTAGTTGACGAATGCTGGGTGGCCGCCATTCGTATAACGAACACGAGGTCGCGGCCATTTTAAACATGCGAATGCACAGCGGTGTTCGACGCTTAATTCATGGAACTGAAATCTGACAGTTTTGCGCGAACACCGCTGAAGCCGCCGACCTCCCTTCTTGGTCGGTGAAAGTGCACGAACGGCCCGGCGTAGAGGTAGAGGTGAGTGTAGTGCTATATGTGGAGATGGCCAGTGAGGGACAGGAGAGGGAAGGGATGGGTAGCAGTTATGAATCAATATCAGAGGACAGCTGCTGGAGGTCAGTAGAATTAAGGTTCCTCCTGAGTTGAGGGGGGTTAGGTTGAGGTTGTTGGGTGAGGGGGTAATCGAGGAAATGGAGTGTTGCAGATATTAGATACTGTACATGAATAAGAAAAAAAAAAATAAAGGTTGAGGGTATTGCCAGCTATATGGGTGGGCATTAGCCCACTGCAATAGCCCAAGGTAGGAAGTATTTGAAAGTAGTTTAGAGGCTGCTGGGGTTAAAAGGTGGGTTAATGGGAATATTGAAGTCTCCAAGAATTAGGGATGGAATGTTAGAAAAGAGGAAGTAGGGCAGCCAGGCAGCAAATTGGTCAAGGAAGAGGAGAGGGGAACGATAGATAATGGCAATGTTAGCAGAGAAGGGTTTGAAAAGGCGAATTGAATGAATTTCAAATGATGGGAAAGAGAGAGAAGGGTGGGCAGAGTTTTGAAGGAGCAGTGGGGTGAAAGGAGAAAACCTACACCGCCACCTTTACTTTCTGCATGTCTTGGATTGTGGGTAAAGTGAAGACCAAAGGATAGTGAGGCATGAGTAGCAGTATCAGAGGGAGAGAGCCATGTTTCGGTTAGTGCAAGTAGGGAGTGTGAGATAAATAAGTCATGGATGGAAGTTGATTTAAATGTGCTGTACACAGAGCGTGCATTCCAGAGGGCAGCTTTAAAGGAGGAATTATATTGAGAATTACATGGAATGGGTATTAGGTTGTTGTGGTTCCATTGAACAGGTTTGGGATGCACTGGATCAGCGTACACAACCGTGTGTTCCAGGTCCTGCCAATATCCAGCAACATCGCACAGCCATTTTAGAGGAGTGGACAAACATTCCACAGGCCACAATCAACAACCTGATCAACTCTATGTGAAGGAGGTAAGTTGCACTGCCTGAGGCAAATGGTGGTCACACCAGATACTGACTGGTTTTCCGACCCCCCCAGTACAGTAAAACTGCACATTTTAGAGTGGCCTTTTATTGTGGCTAGCCTAAGGCACACCTGTGCAATACTACTGCTGTCTAATCAGCATCTTGATATGCCACACCTGTGAGGTGGATGGATGGATTATCTCGGCAAAGGAGAAATTCTCACTAACACAGATTTAGACAGATTTGTGAATAATATTTGAGAGAAATAGGCCTTTTTTGTACATAGAAAAAAATCTTAGATCTGAGTTCAGTTCATGAAAAATGGGGGCAAAAAAAAAAAAAAAAAAAAAAAAAAAAAAAAAAAAAAAAAAAAAAAAAAAAAAAAATGTGTTGCATTTATAACTTTTTTCAATATATTAATTATTTTCTTCCTTGCATACACATTTACCTTATCTAGTTTTTCCAGGTTAGTTGTTAATTCATCACAAATGGAGTTTGCATTTATATGCCAGTTTCCCATGACTGGGTCTACTGGCCATCTAAGAGAAAAATTATACCAATGAATACATAAACACTAATTTGCAATATGGGGAACATTTTAAAACAGAACATTTTACAGAATGTTACAGGTTTCGTTAAATTCTATATCAAAGAGTACTACAGCAGGTTCACATTTGGACTTCACAACTCCAAAATGCAGTTTTCATTCAAATCCACTTCTCTAATTTTAAATATAAAATACAAATAAAGAACTGTAGTAAAAATATTGTGGGATTCCATAATGAATAATTAAAATCTACACTAATTAAAATAATGTACACAGAAGACTTTCTTGCATAATATATATATATATATCACAATAACAAAAATTATAAAGATACACAAGTGTAACCTCTCTACATAAATATTTTTAGGATCTGATTTTTGGTGTGGAATAATACTGTTACAAGTACTTATAAGTCCGTTCTTACTCATTTTGTGCAGAGTGCAAAGATAATAACTGCTCTTCAAGATGCCCAATTCTTGATTGCATATAAAAAGTGGAGAATATTAACAGACAGACACTGAAAGACATAATGCAAGCACATAAATTACATTATGATATAACTGAACACACCAACATACATCTAATGATTTATAGTCTGTATACAATACAATCATAGGTTAACATGGCATAATGTCACGTTAAGGCAATGTATAATTATAATACTAACTACATCGTCAATATTTTTGAAACAAGTGTTTAAAAAAAATAAAATCTTTGTAGGTGGTCTAGATTATTTTTAGGATAGGAGATTTCAGTTGCCTTTTACACCACAAGCTTAGTGGGATGCGTGTGTGTTTATGGCACTATCACATGTACATTTTCTCGAAGTTAAAGTATGTGTTTCTGGAAATCAGGGTGTCCTAGTCTCTACGTCAAAGCAAATACATTTTATGGTTTAGCTTTTGCGGTTAATAGATTTCCACTCTGTTTCAGAGGTAGCTTTCAAGAATGAAATTGAGGGTTACAAAGAGCACTATGCAAAAACATATAGACAGTGCAAACATCAGAGCAATCTCTCACACACACGTTAAAAATCTGTATTTAACTCTGTATTAAGCAGCTTAAAAAAAAAAAAAATAAAAAAAAACCCACACACAAAAAACAGACTAGTGAAGAGTTGTACAATAGGTTGACAGTGACCCAGCAAAATACCAGAAAGTATACTTACAGTATTGCATAGAAAAACAAGAGGCCATTTAAAGAAATAATCTTCCAGAGATCGATTCTTTGGAGGAATTTTAGGTGCCCTGTTGAAAGATCACATGGATTTGAAAGTTATTTTGTTGTTAAAATGGAGGTGCCAGATAATATTTGAAAGTTATTTTCATTTACCATGTCTAGGTGCAGTAGATTTTTTATCTGGTGTCGGCTTAGGTGGTTTGTCAGTTTGGACAAGGGTTTGCTGAGACTTTGTAAGTGTATTCTGTTTCCGCTCTGAGAATTCTTATAGAATTATAAAAACAAAGAGACAATGTTTAGTTATTACACTACATTTTAAACACCAATGCAGTTAAATATCACAAAACCATTTGAAATAAACATACGTTTATTTTAGTCCATAAAACGTTCTGCCATAGAAAATGTTTATTATCCATGAATTTGCATAATTTTAGGATTATCTATGAAAATCAATTACTATTAACCATTTAAATCAAGAACACACCTTGAGAATTTTCAGACTCCGCAGTCTGAGATCCAGTGCTGCTACAGTCTATTTCCTTCCTTCTATTTGCTACCAAACCATCAAGCTCAGAAAAGTCATTGAAATCCTGGGTTAAAAAAAAAAAAATAAACCTTTAATTCACATTTGTCAAACTTTATTCTACTTCAAACAAAATAGGAAAGAAAAAAAAAAAAATTCAAGAGTTTCAATATAAGACTATTTTACAATATTTCAGTTAAAGGAAGACCCAAAAACCATATCAAAGGTAAAAATAAATAGATCGATCCAGTCACACATATCCCACCTCAAAAGAAAAAAACCTTTTAGAGCATTATTTTGACCAATATTATGTACAGACAAAATTAGCACACATACTAGATAAATAATATATTTACTAGAGGATATGATGCTGGTCGCTCGGCTCGGAAGCTGTGCTCAGCAGGTGATGGGTTAGGACTGTTTCCTGTGCTTATATCCTTTTAAGAAAGGAAGGGAGAAAAAGAAATGAATTAAAATTATTTTTTCAAACCAGGTTCTTTAAGAGGTCAAGCTACAAAACAGTATATTTGTTAAAACAAGTTGAAAAGTAAAAATTTTCCTGTGAACACTTTTCCCCCTAAACAGTGCTTCATATCACCCAACATTTAAAAAGGACAAAGAGGGACACTTCAATATTAGGGGCGTGAGGCCAGGGGCAGGCTGTTCTGAGGAACTTTAGGTGACATGTTCTTGTGCTAAATGACATTTTAGTTAAATACATATGTATTTGATTTACACAGACTGATTTCCAAAGACCTTTATTGTAGTTTAAATAAACCTTACTGGGAGTTTTATTGCTGTGGAGCTCAGACAAAACAATATGGAGCTCCTGTAAAAGAGGGACATCAGGATAGAAAAGAGAGAGAGAGGAATTGTGTGCCCAAAATAAGGAATGTCCCTCATTAATAGTGACACTTGGGGGTATGGTGCATAAGTCAGTCAGTAGAACAGCCTTCTAATTTAATCTTATAAACAAGTTACTAGAAAATTACACTATTTATATAGCACCAACATTCAACAGCGCTTTAGAATAAGTTAATAAAATTCTAACAAAACATGTTTCACATATGGGAACATTAGGAGAAGAGGGTCCTGTAGTGTTTTTAGAGTGGTGTTTAAATGTTTAACACATGTTTTTTTTTATATTGAATGCATAATGATGAATGAGGATTAGAGCACATACCATCAGAGAGGTGAATGATTGTATAATATTCGAGTAACTAACGGCCAGTGAAATGAAGATTGAGCCTATATGTATTCCCCATGAAGGGGTGAATTATTATTATTTTTTATTTTTTTTTAATAGATTTGTAAAGCGCTACATAAATGGCAATAATAAAAAAAATAAAAAAAAAACACACATATGCAATGTGTATATAATCACAAAGATGTAGCCAACTTTGTGGGAAGAGGTGTTTCAATAAAGATTGGTCTGTAGAGAGTTTGACAGTTGCAAATCACTAAAGCTCAACGTTTACAATCTGTCATTTGGTAACTCACCTCTAAATGACTGCAGACAGATATTAAGAGTTTGTACGTTGAATCACGAGATAAAAGGGATACAAATATAAACTGTTGAGAAAATAGACTGATTTTAATAAAATTCCAGACAGAACATCCTCCCCAGAGAACACAAAATTTCAACCCCCCCCCCCCACCCCAAGAAAAAAAAAAAATAAAATAAAAAAAAAAATACACACACTTTTTTTGAGAACATACCCTTTCAGTGACTGTAGATATTATAACAGCATTTGGCACCAGTAGAGCAGTTTTTGTTTTCTTTATTTGAGTTATAGCAAGGACAGGAATTACAATCTGAAAAAGAAGAATTAGTAAGTGGTTGAATGGTAGAATAGAGGTAGTACATTCTGATATTGTACTGCACTTGGCTATATTAAGATTGACAAAAATAAAGAAGATTAATAGGTCTAAATTTGCTTTTACACAAATCAAATGTAATGGCTTGTTTCAGAATATGAAATATATCACAATTAATATAGTCCTCCACTTTATCATTGTGCAGTGTCTTAGTAAGTTGTTATAAATCCCACTAATTCAGCAAGTTGAAAAATAGTTGGGCTATGGATTTTATGGCTATGTTATTATTGCCATTTATATAGCGCTTTACAATATTATGAGAGGGGGGAATTTAACTATAAATAGGACAATTACAAGAAAACTTACAGGAACGATAGGTTGAAGAGGACCCTGCTCAAACAAGCTTACAGTATATATATATATATATATATATATATATATATATATATATATATATATATATATATATATATATATATATATATATATATATATATATATACACATATATATACACATATATATACATATACATACATATACACATATACACATATACACATATACACATATACACATATACACATATACACATATACACATATACATATACACACATACATATACACACATATACATATACACACACACACACACACACACACATATATACAAACACACTGAGTGCTAGTCAAATAGCTACTCCAAATTGCCACCAATATTTTGTAAATTAATTTTTTTACCCTTTTTTAGTCGCCTTTACCCACAGTTATCCAAGACAAAAACACATAAAAAGATAAGATGTTTTACTAACCTTTGTGTCCTTTCCAAAAACCTTTGAATGAAAGCAAATCCAGTTCTGTGAAATGTATAACTTTCCGTGGTATAAGATTTCTTTCTGCAAAGCACAAGTGAAACCTAGAAAGCAAGGATGATAACGGGAAAGACGATAAGTAATGCGGTGGACATGATTTCCTGATAAGGTAAGTTAATACGCCAGAATTGTGCTTATTTACCATTCAAGGACCATTCAAGTTAAAATTCCATCACAACCATTTGGGCTAGAAAGGAGAATTGTCCCTTCTCTGAAAATTACACTTGACCACTATGGAGGTGTAATTTTACACACAAGACTACTAGCATTAGCATTTTTTACCATGTGATGTTCCATTTTATGTTAAAAATTTGAGCACATCATACTGCAGTCAAGTTCAGTAAAGGCACACCCAGGGCACGTGTTGCATTGGAGAAGCTGAAGCAGAATTATTCTTTATGCTCAAAACAAAAATGGACAGGATGGAGGCATCAATTAATTTAAGTAGTGTGGATTTCTACTACTAAGTTTAGTTTTCAGACCTTAATTTTTTATTTTTTTTGTAAGTGATAATTAATGGGCAATAGTTACACCTCTGTATTTTTAAAAAACGTAATGTCCCATTTATTTAGTGTATAGCAGACCGTATAGGCCCGCCGACATACAGTAGGAAGCGATAAGTGACTAGACTGTGCTGACAGAAAAGCTCTTCTTACTTTAAAGATGGATAAGAGTATCTCTACGAATGGTTGTGTTTGAAATAGTCACTATTTACATGACTGTTATAAAGTGGGTTGTCCACAGGTAACTACAAGCCACAACCACAAGAAAGTCATGCAAAGGCTTATAGCATCTCCAAATTATATTAGCCACACTAAATACCTCAACACATTTTATACATTGATCCAAAACATGGCTGCATAGGAAGCCCAGAAGGAAGGTTACAGACCATACAGTGTAGCTAGCCAGGCTTAAGCATGAAACTGCCTTAGGGGTAATTAAGGAGAAAGTAAGGTGTGAGGAATAAAAACCATCACAACCCAGTTGCCCAACTCATTAACCCCTTAAGGACACATGACATGTGTGACATGTCATGATTCCTTTTTATGCCAGAAGTTTAGTCCTTAAGGGGATAAACATCATGCGCAAACCAGGGGAAGGGACAGTTTCTCACAATTCCAAACTACACCATCTTAATTACTCCTAAGGTGCAGTGTTAATTTTGTCGACTAAAAAAAAACAAAAAAAACAAAAAAAAAAAAACACAATTCACATGACAAAAATAAGACAAACCGCATTTTAGTTAAAAAAAAAAAAAATTTTAAAAACCCAAACTAAATTGAAATTTTAACTGCACAGAAAGACCGTGGGAGGGGCAAAAGACAGATGCTTTAACTAAACCCATTTTTTGTTGTGTTGACTAAAATCTACTGGAGATTTAGTCGACTAAAACGGCTTTTTAGTCATACGACTATGACTAAAAGTAAATAGAATTTTTCTGCTAAAATTAAGACTGCCAAGGTGTGTTTAGTTGGTCTATTGTGGTCTCTCGTATTCAGTATTTGTAAGACAACGATTTCCTGATTAACAAGAAAAGAATACAAATGAAAAGACTTTAATTGTAATTGTGCCAAAAAGGAGGGCAAATGTGTACAATTCATTGCAGAGGCTACAGGGCTTACCCACACCTCTTACAATTCATCTTGAAACAAAATTAGTAAGATCGTGAGCATTCAGTTATAGACATATGGACACACAATCCGGTACAATGTGCAGGGCCTTTTTTAAATAATATAGATTAGTTGTATAATACACATTGTACACCTCACTTTACATTTTCAAATCTATGGCATAAGACAGGTACACCCAATAATTAAAATTCCATTCATAGCTACAGGTTACTTACTTTCTTTTAAAAACTCCTCCTTCGGAATGTCCTTAAATGCTTTGTGATAGTGCCCATTGGCCTTGAAAGACTAAAAAAAATAAAAATAAATGTATAATGTAAGGGATGGAGAGGGGTGAACCAGAAACAAACAAAATGCCAACATATATCCTATTTCAAACTAAGCTGGTCCCCCATTCCTAAAGTAATTTAAATCTGCGAACGCACTAGATGTTGGAACACTGGATGGATTGGATAGAAACAAAACTCTGCGACAGGGTGGTAACGAAATTTAACACAGATGTCCCAGCATTGGCTTCCCTTTGCAGCTGTTGCTAGAGTACACTTTATTTGTTCAGGAAAGAAGTCTCCACAGTATAAAGTCTGTACTTCACATGTCTCAGACTATACTGGGCACTATGGATTGTGATTATAGAAACTCATTCAACGAAGCCCCATATGAACAACATTTGCACGGATGTTGCTTCTGTTAATTCAGTTCTTAAATTTTCAGCTACTTTAACTCGTTTTTATAGAAATTCCGACACATTTCAGATGGGAAAGGAAAGAAGGTGTCAGCCACCAAGTTACAAAGTGCCAATTTAGCAAGTGATCTGCTAAAAGATCAAATTTGGTTATCTGCGATACATGGGATTTCCCTATTAAAAGGGTAGCAAATTAGGGTGCTATCTACTAGCCATCTGAAAGCTCATAAAAGAAATCAATTTTTTGTAGATAACTCCATAATTTGCAATCCTTATCAAAATGAGTAAATCCGAAAGTATCCGTTCGTTTTCGGTTGACTCGGAAATTCAGACTGACGAAATTTGATTTGTATCAAAACAAAGTGCACATCTATTAATTGCCTCTGGAGAATTTATTTAAAAGATTATGGTGTCCTTTTAGATTTACTTAATTTTGCAGTCTGAAATAAATTTAGACGTATTTCATTGAAACAAGGCTCCAATTACAATGTTACCTTGCCACTTCTTTCCTTAAAAACAAGTCATCACAGAGACATTTTACAATTCGAGAGTGGAATCAAGCCTTTTTTAAATGTAAACATGGGTTAAACCAAACATAGAAAACAAAAATGCCAAACTGAGGATATTCTGTGCCTTGATAATAAATTCATTGTAGAGTCTTACATTTTGTGATAGTGTTACAAGTTTGTTGGAGATGCTGGCCCCTACAATCACTTAGTTAGACCAAAGAATATCTGTATTTGGGATTAAAATTTGTTTATGTGTATATAATCATTAACCTCTTCATAGAGCTAAAAAGATTAAAAGAAAGCCGCACAAAAGCAATATATAAAATTACGATATTTCAAAGGGTTACAAAATAAATACTGGTTTGCCGAGCTGAACCCCATGTACTTTTGGGTTGGATTTTTTTTTTCCATTTTTAGCTTAAATCTCCTTTGGGGTGGGAGGATAATTATGGTTCAAACATTCTGTAGCTACTATTAGAACACCTTTTTTATAAAAACTTTAAAACATGAAATGCTAAATCCTATATGCTAAGAATCTTCGGGAGCTATGGAACATTTCGAACAGATCTAAAAACCCTATCACTTGCCTTTAATATAAACTGTACAAGCTGCTTGGAGTAATGCAAATGATGCAGCTACATATTTACTTCTACACATGTAGATCCTTTTCATTTTCCATTAATGGTCTAACTTCTTGGAACTTGCAAGTTATTTGTAGAACATTCGTCATTACATATTCTTCTCCCATTACCATTTTTCTCGATACGAAAACTACACATTTCAAAATGCATGAACACATCTTAATTGTAGCAGCATTTAAATAGGGGATTTTTTTGTTTTGCATGTAGCTGTAGATTTAAACTTGTCTCACCTGACTAGAAGAGGCTTTTTTCCTTTCATGCTTCAGTTCATTCTTCATGTTGAGGTTTAAAGAGGAATCATAGGTTTGTGACCTAAAAAGTGAAGACAAAAACCAATACCAAACATTTATCCAGTAGACTGTAAAACAGAGTATGGAGAGGCAGTCATTGTTTGAGAATTTAATTTTCTCTGTTCACAAAACCAGTTATTTAAAGTACACCTGGTGTTAAATGGTCCGCTGTTCTGAGAGTGTGATACACATTCAGACGCCAAACATTAAATAAACTGGCTGTACCGAGCACACCTGGCATGTGTCACAGTTCCCTTCATTAAACAAAAACCTTTACATATGGGACAGACACAAAGAACAATGAATGTGACCTGCATTGTGAACCACTTTATCCATTAATTTTTATTTTTTTTTAATTTTTTTTAGAGTAGCAAAATTTCACAGATGCTGCCATTTTATAATACTGTATACATTTTACAGGTGACATCCCATTTCACAGTTTAGATTTATCTCCTTCACACTAAAGCATTTATTGCCAAAAAAAAAAAAAAGTAAAAATCATTTTATATGCTTAAGGATGTGATGTATTTTTTTTTAAATCCCATGACCTAATAATTTTTTTAAAGTTTTATTTTAACATAAAATGAGTTTTACAAATTGTGCCCACGGTTTTAACTCACCAAGTTTATGATACTTTTATAAATGACATTCCATCACTTGCAAATGTCATCAGTACTTGCAGAAAATTTTTGTTGATGCAAAAGTGTTCACTAGGCACTTAAATTCAGCGAATAAAATTAACGTTTGTTGAATGGGTTTCTGTTATTTTCATATTTGATGGATTTTATCAGCTAATTAACAAGCAGAATGGTAGTGCAAATATAGCTGAAGAAACTCCCTGCCACCCCCCCCAAAAAAAAATAAATAAAATAAAAAAAAAATTTAAAAAAAAAAATAAAAAAAAAAACAGACTTTGCTTCTTTTGTTGTGAACAATCGAAAGGTTCACATAGAGGTTTGATTAAAATCTGGCCAACCAAAATGTAGTACAACACTACATGAACATCTTCGAGTGTTGTGAAAATATTTAGCATTCCACCCATGTACAAACCTTAACTACACGAACATTAACTAATCTCACAAAAAAAAAAAAAAAAAAGTTTGCAGATATGTTCAACATTTTCTTTGAAGTCAATATTATGCAGATAATCAACATTAATTTTGCTGGATTACAAGTTATACACACACAGTACCGTGGGACAAGAAGTTTGTTTGTGTCATCTGTCAGTTCAACATCATTAATCAGAATTTGTGCACATGGAGTATATGACTTTCTAGTATTCTTCTTGACGCCTGATCCATTTTCTGTATCAGAACTGGTGATAAAAAGGCAAAAAGATTAAATGAACAATTGTTCCTTGAATCACATCCCCTTAAGTGTGCCTGAGAATTGAAGACTATATCAAAAAACAAAGAAAAAAACCTACGGCACAGAAGTATTTAAATGCAGTACACCACAAAAGGAAACTTAATCTTGAATTTCAACACTATGTGATCCTAAAGCAACACTAAAAAGATCTCGTAATACAATAAGGAACATCTGAACCCACCAAAAGGCAACAGCTGCTCACATCAAAAAAAAAAATTGAGGGAATAAAATGCCAATGGGAGACTTAAATGATTGAATCACTTGTACCTTGAAATAAATAAAAACTAATCCTTAAACACCTTCCATTGCAGGAACAAGCCAATGGAAGTACTTTTCATTTTTAAACAAAAAACGACAGATCCTTAAGTAAGCTCAAGTTTCCACAATTTTTTTTTTTTTTTTAAATAAAATATACACATACACACTTTTTTTTAAAGACTAATACAGATAAATTTGACAAACTTACATGACTGGATAAGTATATATAGTTTTTCTGCCTTTATCGTACACCAACACAAACTATTGCTGGTTGGTGAAAACTGGAGCATAATATAGGATAAATTTTAAACGTATTAACCATGACACATGGAATGATTTTACCAACCATGCCATAAATGTATGGAAAAAGAATATATTACAAAATGAATGGGAAAGGCCACTAGGTAACGCTTCCACAAGTTTTCAAGAAAAATATATTCACACACTAGAGTCATTTTAAAATAAGCTTTTATTAGAAAATGTACAGAATTACAGATTTATATCTGATCTGCCTTATTTTCCAGATGTTTTGGGACCATGGGAAAAAAGCCTTTGAACAAGAATGTTATAAAATTTGAAAGTGTACAGATTAAACAGATTCTTTAAAAGCACATGAACGTTTAAGGTTTGCATTTATTTACAAATCCGTTTAACCCCTTTAGGATCAACAACAGAGCTGTCACTTTAACAAAGAACATGTCTAACAAGCCTGGTAAAGTGTTGCAGGAAAACACAAAATTAAAGAGATATTAAGAGATCCCAGTGCGGAAAAAAAATATGCTGAACAAAAAGGTTACCATCTGCTGAAGGGCTTATTTCCAAATAAACCAGACTAAAATGAAGTTTGTCTGGTTCTTAAGCAACCAAATAACTGAACATTCTTAGTTGCCATTGAAAAAGACAAAACAGAAAACGAGATCTTCGATCAAATATGTTTTTAAAAAAAAAAAAAACAAACACAAATCTACTTTTCCATAAAACTCTAGAGACAACTGGATTTCAAATTCAAACTAAATTAATTCTGCACTTTTTGAAACAAAAAACACACTACATACACGTTTAAGAAAAAAATTTAAAAAAAAAAAATCTAATTTTATACATACATACATACACACACACAAACACATATACACATACATACATACACACTTTTGTGTTTTAAATACCACACACATATGGAGAAAATAAAGGCTTCTGGGTTATATTTTACACTATGAAGACTCGTAGCCATTCAGATTCAACAAATTGAGTTAAAGAACCAGATCTTACCTTCAGCTCGCCTCACTTCATCAAACTGCTCTTACAAACTGAATGGTGCCTGACTGCTTTATTTGACAAAGATGACACAAGAGGAAGTTGATCTGTGGACATGACTCACGAGTCTTTCCCTTGCCTTATTTACAGCCTCACGTGTTTGCTAATCACTTGACAAAAATGCATTAAGAAGCACAAGGTAATGCAGCATGCTAGTGAACGTACAGTTTGAACTTTAAAGTGCTACATTGGAGTCACCAGAATAAAATGCCCTGCATACCATTAAATTATCATTGTCACTAGTAACTTTCACTACTGCCAGATATCACCACTTTTTTAATGCTAAAAAACAAAAACAAACACCCCCCCCACAAAAAAAAAGCACAAGGATGAGGAAAGAAACATAGAATTTTAAAGTCAAACCGTATTCAAATATAAACCTAGAAGCAATCAATTTCCGGGCCACAGGCAAAACAGCACATTATACACTCTTCTCCTATTGCATTGTATTTAGAACATAAATACAAAATGTAGAAAACAGCACACGGTTACTAATCTGTCCGCACTTCCTCTAATACCACTTAGTTTTACATTTTTTTTTAGCCAGTCCGTGAAAATATACACACACACACACCACTGTGCAAATACAAACTACTCCATTAAAAAGGAATTGTTCTGCTCTTTCTATAAAACTCCCTTTGCGTTAACACTTTAATTAATTACAGTATATTCAGTGCTGCAACAAATGTATACCATCTCTGTATTTTGGCATTGCTCCTGTTACGCATGTCACAAACTCCTATTGTTACCACACATACACCCGCCTTAACATTTTTATTTTTCTTAAACAGGAGCTTCCTTTTGCTCTCCTGAGCGAAGCCCTGCAATAAAAAAGGATCCTCTCATTGGTGGAGAAAGTCATCTGGAGTATTTAAAATGAACGTTAACAGAAAGCGGAATATTGGAAGCCCCTTCAATCTAGCAAACCCAGAACTTTTTACACAAACCCCTTTCAAAAATGGTACCCCTCTTGGATTGAGATTGTAATAGGTTTACAGGGTGGTCCTCCCCAGAACACAAAAAAAATTGGCAGTGATTTTCAAGACCAAAAAAATTAAATTTAATAAAACCAGAGCAAAATTAGGTTAGATTCTGAAAACTTCAAACTGACAGACTAAAAATCCATCTGAAGAAAGTGAATAGTTAAACCAACACTTTATGCATATAGCATTTATAGTTTGAACACACAAGGAAACAAGCACAAAGCTAAAAATAATAAACAAAGCTCAAGTTTATGGAAGTTATGCGGGTAGGGTCTAAGAATTTAGAGAACTTTTAAAAATGCAGGATGTAACAAAAATAAACTGTTGGTCTGAAAAGTAATAAATGTTAATTTTAATTCCCCGGAGCCTATCCTCATCAGGTTACACCTTGCTTTCATAAGTTCTAAAACGATGCTACAGGACTGGACACCATACTCACGTAATGAAGAATTTAAAGCCTACAAAGTACGTAGAAAATACTATAGTTTTGTGTTCTGCTTAGGTCACAAAAGTAAATCGTTCCAAAACACTGCATAGGTTTTACAATATGTGAAACATCAATACATTTCCTACGCTAAAGGTTAACAAAAGATGCATAACAAAACAAGCCACTATTCAAAAGAAATATCTAGCTAGGCTTGTTGTAAGGTGCTTAGAGATGGATGGACCAAACCTTGGTTTAGAGCACAGTGTTTTTTTTTTTTTTAAAGGGGCATATAGTACCCAATACCCAAGATTTTAACGAAGTGATTTTGGCGAAAATACCGGGTCAGTTTTCTCAGACAATGTAAAATACTGACATTTAAGATCCTTTAAGAGATCTATGGTGATATACCTCAATACAGTACACCTGCTATGGGAGATTAGAGAGAGACAGATACATACACAGCAATATGTTATTTTTCCTTTTTTTGTAACACTGCAATGTTTTGTTGACACAGGACATTTGAAAACAAGACAAATCTCAAATGTATCCTTCCTGGTAAAATATATTTTGTAAATAATTTCCTCAAGGTTTCTCGAGGGCTGCACTGTTCCTGTGGAACTCTTCCCTCCTCTGTTAAATGCTCACCCAGTCTCTACCCCCCCCCCAAAAAATAAATTAAAAAAAAAAAAAAAAAATCGTTAAAAAAACCCACTTTATAAAAGCGTATCAATTAAACTGTTAATAGCTCCTGACTGATTCCTCTTCTGCAACTGTCACTAGTCTAATACTATCCTTACCTTTTGTGTCATTTTACCCCACTCCCTCTAGCATGTGAGCTCATTGAGCAGGGCCCTCAACCCCTCAGTTCCTGTGTGTCCAACTTGTCTGGTTACAACTACATGTCTGTTCGTCCACCCATTGTAAAGCGCTGCGGAATTTGATAGCGCTATATAAATATCATAATTTCCAAGGGCATGGCAAATTTACATTTGAACATGCTTTCTGACAGCCAATAGAGAGACTTAACATTGATTGTTAAAGGTCTTCATGTGTGGGGTCATGAACCACAACCTTAGATGCAGAACACGTCCAATGCCTCTGTGAGAATCAAATCCTGCACTATAGGTCCTCAATGCCATGAGAAGCATCTGGTTGCAGCAGACATCAAGCATGACTATCTCACCGTAGGCAGATAAGGCTGCTTCTAAGAGACTGTCAGCATTGGATTATAGTTCATTTATATGGCACTTTGAAACAAAAGAGGGTCTCTGATCTTACATCTATAAAAGGAACACTTGCATTAAGTATGTGTTGTAATATTAGAGTATTCCCTTAAGCTTTAGGCGGAGCCAAATTTGAATTCCTAATTGTTGGAACACAATTTGATATTGACCAGGAGCCTTTCCTTTCTGAGAACGGACATCCTTTTCAGACTGGCAAAAGTCTAAAGATAGTCTTTTGTATACATTTTTTTGTTTGCTGCAATTGCATGAGCTACCAAGCCAATATGTACATTATCTATATTCCGGCCATAAAATGGCTAAGGACCACTGGTTTACAGTGCAGTTTTTTCGTTGCAAGCTTTCCGGATCTGCTCATGTGAACACAGGCCGATTATTAATCTAGTCCTTGACATATATGACTAAGGAAATTAAGTCTGTCTGTGCAGAACACCTGATGGGGAATATTTGCTGAGAAGCATGAAGAAACTAATCTAGCCCCAATTTAACAGCACTAATGCTGTTCACATTTTATTAACAAGTTGGAAGAAATGCAGATGAAAATGGCATAAATACCAGGAAGCAACTAGATAGTTATCCGGTATTGAACACCATCTAAACATTCCTCTCATCTTTGACCTAGAGTCAAATTAAAAAGAGTGCTGTATTGGTCTGATAATAGCTCTTCAAGTTTCCCTTTGCCTCTTTTTCAGAGCATAGACCGACTTGCTGTTTTTAACTTGACAGCAACTGGGGTCATTTGTGAAAAATGATCAATCTGAGTGTAGGGTTTAAGAATGGTTCTATGGTCGATTTCTTCCAATCCGTTTGTATTAAGCTGCCTAACCCTCAACATTGTAGAAGGTAGGTATGGGTACAGTTAAATATTCAAACAAGCAGTCACTTAAAATAATTACAGCAAATAATGCTTAACATGTAGACTCCCATGCAAATATTAACATGTTTAGATACATGAGAGATACTCTGGGTGTCAGCCATCTTATCGGTACTTTCACAAACAGCCATATTGTGTCTGCAACTCCAGACAGCCTACACTGCTAGGCGTCTGTGAAAGATAACAGCTTCTAGGGATGAAGTATTGGTGGTGACAAGACTTCCCCATTTCATCATACAGGCTCCAGAGAACATTCACTTTGACAAAAATATATCATAGCAGTGCTCAGGGTTTACAGTTTTAGATATTTCCAGTTACTTGCTTTCATTTGATATTTAAACATGGAAGCAATGCACGTAGAACATTTCCTCACTTCTAAACCTATCTTTGAAACAATCACATGATTTTAAAAGGTTTTTTACTATGCCCATTTAGCAAAGTAAAGCTTTCATCATTTACAGCAATAAAATAAAGCAGGAAAATAAACCTATGAATCCTATTTGGAGTAGAACCTTTGACCACACAAATAAAACCAGCATGATATAAACTTTGTTGCCCTTGCAGAATAAGTAGCACGTGCTATGTAAAGTCGACAAAATGAATTCAGATAGGTCTTAATTGATCTACAGTATTACAGACCTTAGACGGTTTAGAATTGTAGCATAGTGTGTGTGTGCGGATTTTCTATCACAAATGTCTAGCTAGTCCCCTATATCCTAAACAATAGAGATATATACTAGGGGTGCTCAGTATAGTACTAATCGTAGAGGGAGCTCTCAACATGACTTGACAATTTCAATGAGAGTGTAAGTAGAGTTTGCTCCTATTTCAAAAAAAAAAAAAAAAGTCAACACA
Source organism: Pelobates cultripes (assembly GCA_933207985.1). Classification (NCBI taxonomy): domain Eukaryota; kingdom Metazoa; phylum Chordata; class Amphibia; order Anura; family Pelobatidae; genus Pelobates; species Pelobates cultripes. The sequence goes on from OW240916.1 coordinate 235,945,536, forward strand.
TCCTACAGTGCTGTGCAACACATACATTAATTAACTGAAAGAAAGACTGAAGACTAGTATGAAAGGAGAAACACTTGTAAAACCTTTGGGCAAGCATACACAAGACTTTATTGTAAGCTCACAAGCCATCTTGCTCTGCACTTTGTACAAAAGGAGGCAATGGAAAGACAGAATGTAACCGGTAATGAAATAAAATCTGCAAAAATGTAAGAACCAGAACCTAGCTAAAGTCCCCATGAGTGAACCCCTCACACCAGATGGAGTTTATGACAGCTGCCTTTAGGGTTTTAGGCCAACACCAAAAGGAGAATTAAGATCCCCCGGTGCCCTAGACAGGTTACCAGATTGGGGCCCCTTCATTCTTCACATAGAGATAGTTAATGGGCCAGGAAAATTCATAGTTCCGGACCCCTGTCTAACCCCTGGATCCTATGCAGCTTACTAGGGCCCTCTTATGGTTAATCCTGCTCTGACTACATCAGTAAAAGGACAGCACAAGAGTGCTACCGGATCTCAGAGGACACATATTAAAAAGGATGAAAACTTAGCTCATCAAAAGCAACAAAATATCCTGTAAGCTACCTTTTTCATAAGTATCAGATACAATCACCACATTCCATCTACTTAGTGAAGTATAAAGAAGTGTTGTAAAACTGGTCCTGTTGCTGTATACATATTCAGGGCCCTGTCCAGTTGTATCAACTTTTCCACTGTCAGAGTGGCAGGAATTTAGTGATAAACATACATGCGCTACGTAGAAAGAAAGCAAGGTACTTTGTGCATGCTCACAGTACTTCAGGGGCGTTCTGAGTGTGGCATGCCCTGACTGGGAGTGGCCTTTGCATTCCCATTACTGGAAAGACAACTCCTAGGCTGTGCTCCCCTGATAGCTTACTCCCAAACCCTTACCTCTCGTCCCTGCCCCTGGTGGCTGGTCTACCACTCAGTCCCCCGATCTATACTTCCCATTGCTAGGAGAGAAGGTTTTTGTACATGAATACCTCTTCTACACTATATACTTTGAGAGTTATTGGGGTTCATATAGTTCTCCTTAATATAAATATTTTGTATATCCCATATTTAAAAAAACAGAAGAAATGTACGTTTTTAAAAAAAGATTAGGTTCTGCTCTTAAAGTTTTGGGAAAGACATTGTGAGCCCTCCTGAGGTGTCAGGGTTCTCACCATGACATCCAGGCGTGAAGAAGTGCCCAACAGGGGATTTGAACCTGGGTACTTTACTGTCCTGGGCTGCTATCTGCCTTTAAGCCACAGAGGTACTGTTTATTTTGAGCTGTTCTAGCCCTATTATTCCTGGCTAGGTCTGCAGCACTGGGGGCTGGACTTTGTCTGTGGTCATTGCAAGTGCTTCATCTGACTCATCAGTCATCAGCAGGGTATATAAACAGCCTCGCCATGAGAACTTTATCAAGTCTTTGATCCTGTTGTGTGTGTTCACTTCCTGTGTTCCAGTCTCTTCTTACCTGGTCACCTTGGAATGTATCTGCCAGGGTGAGCATACATATCTGCGCTACAGATTCCCACCTCAGGTAAGAACCCTGACAAGAAGAATTATTCTCTGTGGACATTATGTCCTACTGATGAATAGCACAATGAACAAATCCAGTGTAGTAGACCAGTCTTAGTAAGTGTCTTGATACATTCTTGAACATAACACATTTACATATGTTTTGTAATTGTGCTAAATGTAATAATCATGACTCATGTAAAATACAGTACACACATGGAAAACACTTGCATAATCACCATTGGCAGAGGACAGTGACAGATGGAGATCGCTGAACTACAATATAATACGTTACTAAGCACTTTATGCAGACAACATTTATAAATTGTTTATAAGACTGTACTGTCCTACTTACTGTATGTACATGTAAGCTCCTGTAGACGTATACAAACTGATAGTTTGATGTTTTGCATTTAATAGAATTAAATTAATGAAACCATTTTAATTCCTTTATGAAACATTCATTAAAAAAAAAGGAAGCAGATTTAGATGCAACACTGACTGGTCCCAAGTTTCGTTACCCATTTTGATCTATTAAGCCACATGCATACAAGCACCTCTGCTGTTTTGGTCCTGTAAGGTCAATACACTACTTACAACTGAGGCATTTCAATGGATACTCTTCATCTGCCTAGTTCACAGGCAGCTTTCCCCCCCAACCCCCCAAAGATCTTGCATGTGTATATCCACACAAGGAGGAAGAAATAAATAAAAAAAATATAAATATAAAAAACCCCACTTATAATAAGCTCTACAACTTTGGAATATTTTCCTAACAAAATCATTTCAAATATAACCACTTTCCCACAGCTTTTTTCTCCATCATGCTTTTGTGCACCATATCACCAGCCTCTACAATAGGTACCCACATGTTAGTCAACTATTTTACCAATGCCATTTTTTCTGTGATCACCTCGAAGAAAAAAAAAAGATATATAAAAAAAAAAAAATAATAATTACAGTAATATGGGGAGGAATACAATAATACATTGAGCTCTGAAATACAAGAGGAGAGGAGACCAAAAGTATTCAAATTTGATTTTTATCTATATCTCAATTACAGTAATATGGGGAGGAATACAATAATACAGTACATAGCATAATAGAGAGATGCTGGCCACAATATGAAGACTTTTATAAAATTCATAGAGCCAAATGCAATAAAGAAATACCCTTACCACAAACCGAACTGAGAAGGAAAAAAAAAAAAAAATAAAATGGGTAGTACACAGCGCTGGGCACAATACAAAGATACCGATACAATACACAGAGCTGGTTAGGCTACAGAGATACCCACACAACAACTATAGCTAAAAGAGAGAGAACACAGAAGTGGGCACTATGAGAGAGATAAGGAAATACTCGTAACTATTTTCACACAGCCAGGATCATTGTGATTAATCACACAGCAGCAATATAGAGATCCCCACACAGCATAAGTCGGTATAGCGTTCCAGCTCGCTCAGGACTCCTTTACATACATGGTATATTCAGGGCTGGTGCAAGGATTTTCGCCGCCCTAGGCAAACAAAAATTTTGCAGCCCCCCCATATAATCTGCCATATGAGCCAATGCCAGTGCTGCAGACAGTGTGCATTCTCTGAAAAGTCAGTAAGACGCAGAACTAACGGCCCTCCACACAAAAGGGGCGATAGAGCTGGCCCCGGTGTCCTCCACAGGGGTGATCAGCAATATTTTCCTAGTGGAAAAGAAAGACAGACAAATGCGCCCTGTTATCAACCTCTGTGCCCTAAACACCCTGGTGCGCCATCATCACTTCGAAATGGAGGACATCCATCTCCTGTGAGATTTACTCCTTCACGGAGACTGGATGGCAGAGTTGGACTTGAAGGATGCCTACCTGACTGTCCCAGTGGCCTAGTCTTCCAGGGACCTGTTACGTTTCCTCTGGAAAGGAGACACCTGGCGCTTCACGTGCCTCCCCTTCAGACTATCGTCAGCCCCTTGGTGCTTCACGAAACTGATGTGCCCCCCCATGGCTTGGCTGCGCAGTCGGGAAGTGTGGCTAATAGTCTATTTGGATGACATCCTCATCATGGCTCAGGATCGTTCAGTCCTTCGGAAACATCTTCAATGGACAATGGACCTCCTCTCCCGCCTGGGTTTTCTCCTCAACTGTGAAAAATCCTGCCTGTCTCCTTCACATCGCATGGAGTTCCTAGGCTTCACGGTAGATTCCGAAGCAGAGTCACAGCCTCCCTGCCTCCAAGATACGGACAATCTGCAAGGAGCTGCGCCGCACTTTAACGTGCACCCAGCTATCTCTATACCAACTGGCACAGATCATTGGCCTTCTGGCAGCATCAATCCAAGCGGTGTTCCCAGCCCCACTTCATTACCGTGCCCTCCAGCGCCTGAAGATCGCACACCTTTGCGGACATGATCTCCCTGGACTCAGACTCGAGACGAATTGACCTGGTGGATCCACAACCTCTCGGCTTGGAATGGCAAGGCCATCTTCGGCTCCCAACCAGAGTTCACGGTGGACTCAGATGCCAGTCTCCACGGCTAGGGTGCCCATTGCAACGGGGTGACTACCGGGGGTCGCTGGTCAGCAGACAAATCCTACCTCCACATCAATGCTCTGGAACTCCTTGCAGCTTCATTCGCGATCCGGAGTTTCGCGAACGGGACTGCCAGCTCATGCATCCACCTGATCTCAGCGGTCTATGTCAACCACATGGGTGGCACTCAATCTGCACTCCTGGCCTGCTTGGCAAAAGGACTTCTGGGCCTATTGCTTGGACAAGAACCTGGTGGTCCAGGCCGAATACCCTCCCGGGCTCCACAACACTCACGCGGACTGGAGTTCACGCTGTCGGACAACAGCGATTGGAGATTAGATGTGGGAGTAATCGCCGCTATATCGTCCATATGGGGTCCTTTTGCCATCGACCTCTTCGCGTCCAGGCTCAATACCCAACTATCCCGGGTCCAGCCGCGTAGGCAGTGGACGCCTTCCTACAAGACTGGACTGGCTCACTCCTCTACGCCTTCCACGCCGTTTGTTATGATACCTCGGGTCCTGCTCCAAGTTCTCCGCCAAATGGCCGACCTGATCCTACTAACCCCATTCTGGGGGACCCAATCCTGGTTCCCACAACTCCTGGAACTGGCGGTAGATGTACCCAGACTGCTGCCGTCTTTGACGGCTGCCCAGCAGGCCAACATCCGTTAGTGTGCCGCTTACACTTGTTGCGCCCCCTTAGACCTCGTTACTCATCTACATGGGACGTCTCCTGCGTTGTCGCTGTTCTCCTCCTCAGCCTGAGGGGCATCGACCACGTCCATGGTGAATTCAGGTGCACGTCTGGAAGACCTGATGAGAATGGACAACTGGTCCCGCGAATCCACTTTTCGTGAGTTTTACTTTCGACCTTTGCCTCACTTTTTTTCTCCAGTTATTGATCAGCTTTAAACTTGCAATATGAGCCTCCGTGTCTTGACATAAAATTACATGATTTTGCTATTTCATGACGAAAAGTCATGATTTTATGAAAGACACAGAGGCAAGTATTGTCCCACCCTTCATAGTTATTTTACTGATTTACCCCACCCAGTTGTTTATTCTCTCATGCAGGTTTTCCAGGGTTCGTAGGTATTCATTATGCGCTCTGGGTTTTGTCTAGTTTCAGTTTATTAACCTGTTCATGTTACGTGATTATTCGAAATGCCTATGATGAATTATACACACTGTGTTGCTTCTGTCTAGTTATAAAATTATGTCTTGGCATGCGCACTTTGGTTCAAGTACCAATTTAACTGTTCGTCTCCTGTCTTGTGTTTTCACAGATTGATTCCTTGTTGATCAAGGGTCTTCAGCACTTCTCTTTTGGCTTCACCAAGTGGCCAGGAAGTTTATGGACAATGCTGTGATGGGCCCCTCGCTGTTGGAATCTTGTTTACTGATGGATTGGTCCCAGTTACGTTATGGTTCCTGATCAGAGTCTGGCTGGATTTCAGATCGCCTGTTCTATTTGGTTTGGACTGTTTCATCGTTACTGTTTTGTTATTGTCTCGCATCTCCAAAGAAAGAGGAAATGTGTGGTGATGTGCTGACTATTATACTGGGACTTGGTATGGGTGTGGCCTATCACTATGGTTACCATTTTTTTTTTCCTTACTATTGTATTCTTTGCTGCTATTGGTGGACAGTAAAGAAAGGGTTAAGCAATACTCGCCTCCTTGTCTTTCATAAAATCATGCCTTTTCGTCATGAAATACCCAAATCATGTAATTTCTCTTCAAAACAGTTTTTATAAAATAAGCATGCATGGGCAGTTAATCCCTAAAGCAGTTCAGAAAGTTAATGGGAGCAGGTTTCTTCTGGCACCATAACCAATACAGTTTGTTCTAGTGGTGTAGGGGTTATGATGATTGGAGCAGTGGCGTAGCGGGAGAAGGACACAGAGGCGGTTGCCCTGGGCACAAAGTTTTTAGGGGTGTGAAATAAAAAAAAAAAAAAAAAGTAAATTTTTTTTAATTTATTTTTTTACAAATAAAATAGTGCATTCTCCCCTTCACACAGACGATCTCTCAATGTTAAAACATTACTTTTATAATGAAGGGGCAAATAAACATTGCCACGTAACATTTCACAGTATTTTTCTTGCCAATACTTTCCTTATGTAATCCTTATCGGTGAATTACATAATGCCCATTAAAAGGTGTGATTTTTCCATTTGAAGATAGTGACGTTTGATGGGAAATCACGCTATTAATTGGCATTATGTAAATACCTATTAAATTGTAGAATACCGGTACGCCGGCGACGGACGCTTAGCCTTGCTGCTCCTTCCATACCCAGCTCATTGTCGTGGTGAGATTTTTTTCCTTTTATTGCGTAGTTTTAAAACTTCACTACATGCCGAAAGTAATGTGTATAGTCTATACAAACTACTTTAGACGTGAGGTGGTTTTCTAAAAGTTACACAATGCAGCCAGTGACAGAGACACACATCACAGAGACAAGGCTGGTAGGGAAAGGAGGTGCCAGTTAAGCGACCCAGGGAGTGTGAACAGTCCACAAGTTAAGGGGGTGCAATACTAGCCTTGCCCCAGACACTGGAAACCCACGCTAAGCCACTGGAGTGTTCTTTTATGGAAATTCATAAGAGATATGAAATACTGTATTTATCAGCGTATAACACGCACTTTTTCTCCCTGAAAATAGGGGAGAAATTGTGGGTGCGTGTTATACGCCGGCCCTTTAAATACTGCAGCCGCCTGAGCTCAGGCGGCTGCAGTTGGTACTCACCTCCCCTGTAGCGTGGCCGAGCCGCTCTGCTGTCCGCGGTGGCCGGCCGGAGTGATAGGATGGTGCACGCTCAGTGTGCACCTTCCTGTCAGTCCGACCGGGTACAGGAAACAGAAACTCCTGTTCCGCGCGGAACAGGAGTTTCTGTTTCCTGTACCTGGTCGGACTGACAGGAAGGTGCACACTGAGCCTGCACCATCCTATCACTCCGGCCGGCCACCGCGGACAGCAGAGCGGCTCGGCCACGCTACAGGGGAGGGGGGTAAGAAAGGGGTAAGAGGGGGAAGTAAGAAGAGGGGGAGGGGGAGTAAGAAGGGGTAAGAGGGGGAAGGGGAAGTAAGAAGTTCTTTATTTGAAATTTAAAAGGACCACTCTAGGCACCCAGACCACTTCAGCTTTATGAATTGGTCTGGGTGCCAGGTCCCTCTAGGATTAACTTTTTTTTTTTTTTTTTAATATATAAACATAGCAGTTTCAGAGAAACTGCTATGTTTATACTGAGGGTTAATCCAGCCTCCAGAGCCTCTAGTGGCTGTCTCATTGACAGCCGCTAGAGGCGCTTGCGCTTCTCACTGTGAAAATCACAGTGAGAGCACGCAAGCATCCATAGGAAAGCATTGTAAATGCTTTCCTATGCGACGGCTGAATGCGCGTGCGCATTCAGCCGATGACGTCACGAGCAAGGAGGAGAGGAGGAGTACAGCTCCCCGCCCGGCGCTGGAGAAAGGTAAGTGTTTAACCCCTTCCTCTCTCCAGAGCCCGGCGGGAGGGGGTCCCTGAGGGTGGGGGCACCCTCAGGGCACTATAGTGGTCCTTTAAGTTTTTTTTCCCTGAAATTTCCTTCTTAAAATGAGGTGTGTGTTATACGCCGATAAATACGGTAATCAATTCAAAGCATATAAAAAAAAAAAAAAAAAAAGTTGTATTTAAAAGTTTGTTGTAAAAGTTCAAACAAACAGGGTGGTGCAAAAATGATGCTGCAATTATGACTAATGTTATGCAAGTCCTGCTGCTGCAGAAATCTAAAAATGTCACTAGAAGGTACGCTGCACAAAGTGAATAATAGTTTTTAGTAGTATTTGATATAGGGATGGGGTTAAAAATGTGATGTGAAAGAACTCCCAGTGATAGGAGTACCTTGGAGTTAAGTAGCTCCCAACACGAAATATTTTAATTCTGCATTTTCTGTGGGTGTTATGTAGCCCTATAAGTGTACTTTGTGGGGTTTTTTTGTTTACTTGAATCCATGGGTAGGGTTTATGTGGGGGCCAGGGTTAAACTCAGTATGGGACAGCACATGTAAGTGGATGAATAGTCAGCACAGGGTTTAAAAACAGTGCAGTATCAAACATGTGGCTGATGAGTAACAGACATGAAACGAGTTGAAAACACAAAAGCACAGACTAACATCAGGTAATGTATTTTTGCAGAAAGGAATGCAGGGGGAAGGGTTAACAGCGCAGGTTAATGCCTTGAAGGGGTTTTAGCAGAACTACTGGAGTTTCAACGTTAGTAAATAGCTGCATTCTAAACTAAAACGACTCGTAACAAAATAGAACATCTGATAAACTTTCACTACTCACATTGAGATGCGACCTCTGTGTTCTTTTTTGAGGAGACGCTTCACATCTTCAGACTCACAAGGCACTTCTGTCCCAATCACCATTTCCCCTGAATTCTTTGATCTGCTAGGTCCTAACGCAAACACTGGCAATAACCTCTCTCGCTGCAAACTTACCCAAACCCCCTCAGTCTAAACGAATGCTACCCACAGGCTGCACACATCTCCTCACTACTTGCAATTCACTGAAAACAAGGAGCTGAGCAAGAGACAACTACACAACAACCCAAAATGCACCACTAATGAGAACCTGTTCTACCAGTCTGGGGAAAGCTAATCACTCAGCCAGCTGCAAACATTGCTATTTTTTTTTTCTTTTAATGCAAACCAGCTGATTTTTGGCTTGTTTGCAAAACAAAATCCTAAATGCAGGAAGATCTGGTTTGAGTTCAATGCTAAGGCAATTCTTTTAAATTATTTAATGAGGATGTAGCATTTAAAGGGATCCACCTCCTTGTTACTTAACAATAGATCTGTTTAAATGTTTCAAGAGCAGATGATTGAGATAATCATTGTACCAGTTACACTATCCTATTTTTAGCTGGTGGGAACTGAGATAGATAATTGCTCCAAAATAAGCTGGTGGATGTTTGCTGCTGATTTACATTATTAAAACCCAGTAAAATCAAATTGTCTATTCGTTCTTTGATATAGGTTGTTATCGAGTTAAGACACTGCTTCATTAGGAGAAATTATTGATTGCTGATATTGGTATGAAGTTAATTATTTGCACATTATATACTATATGAGGACATTGTTCTGAATAAACCATTACCCAGGATGAAAAAAAGGAATTGTTACATTATCCAATAAACTTTTACTTTTATGGAATTGACAAGGGTCTTGTATATTTGACTCCAATTTGGCAATTTTATCATGAACTATTAACTTTCTGGAACAACACTTGCCAGTATCTAGTTTAGTGGATAACCCGAAGGTTTAATAATTCTGATTGGTATTATTTGTGATCAGATATGTAACATGTAGTGTTATTCACTTAACTCTGATAGTCGCTGGATTTGCAAAACTTAAACATTTCGTAATTTTCCCCTGAATTGCAATTTAATATAGACACAATTTAGGAGTGAATGTGTGGAAGTGCACCGAATGTGCTCATCCAGTACATAGCATATATCAGGATTATTTAGTGGGAACTCAAAAGGAATTTAAAATTTAAAGCCAAAGTAGCTAAAATGGAAAAATTCACTTTGACTTCCTAACAATTCTCACTTAAAAAAAAACTTTGAATGCAAAAAAAATAACAGGGGTTTGATGGTTTAAATAATATGCAAAGTATATTTGCATACATATCCATCACTGTATCAATTGTGAGGCTAACAAGACATAGTTGGTTGTTTTGCTGACCCTCTTAGGTAACACTTTCCAGGGGGTCAGCAAAACAACCTATTCCCAAACACCTGCTTGGATGTCTCTGCAACGTTACCAAACGCCTTGCTAGCCCCTTGTCATGGGGGGCTCAAGAGCTGTCTGGCTGTCCACTTTAAGGTCCCCCAAAGCGGGTGTTGTGTGTAATGGAGGCAGCGGCGAGGGAGCTGTAATCTGCCCGCTCTTTTTGCTCTGCTCCCTTGCACAGCCAGAGTGAGGTCATGACCAGACTCCCGGCATCAGCGAGCAGAGCAAGAAGAGCTTGAAGACTGCAGGATCATAGCAGCTCCACTGGACCCCTGGGAAAGAATCCCCTTCAGCTCTCCCAAAGGTAGACAGGGTGGGTGGACTTAAATCAAAATAAAACAAATAATTTGTGATTGTGTGAGAGTGTCAGTGAATGTGTCTGTCAGTGAGTGTGTGTGTGTCTGTGCATGAGTGTGTGTCTTTGCGTGAGTGTGTGTCAGTAAATATGTGTTCAACTAGGTTGAACTTGTTTTTTCTGTATTACCTGTTGCAAGAAAAAATAAATTTCTAACCCGAGCATGACAACAGAGAACACACCAGTACATGGTTGTGTCAATATGTGATGGGCCTTAGGTTGGACATTGAATAAACACCCATAACTCACAATTTGTGCAACAGAGCATTATTGCGGCTACTTGTTGTGATCCATTAGGGATTGCCACCTAGATGTATGACCCATAGAATGAAATTGTATGTTATATGTTTAGATAATTTACAATATTGATTTTTTTTTCTACCTGTTACATGCAGGTTCTGTGGTTGAACTCTTCTTAGTTAACACCAGCACAACTGATTTATATTACATGGGTGCCAACAGTCCCAAATCTGTGACCCCACATTTTAAGGGATTATCCCAGCAGAAATAGGTCCTGGGACCTGATGGCAGATTTCAAAATGTAGGAGGATGCTGGGCTATTGAATCAAACCCAGAATGCTTCACCAGTGCTCTCTCTATCCTGGCTTCTCAACCTGTGGTGCACACACCAAAAGCAGGGGGTACGCAGGGATGTTAAATTCTTAACGCCCAAGATGCAGTACATGAAGTTTCAGGCACCGGGCAAGAAGTTTGTTTTGGTGTTTACAGACAAGCAGCGGTTTTGGTGTCTACGGGTTTGTTTTGGTGTCTATGGGCAAGTGGCAGGTTCTTGGGATAATTGATACACATGTAGTGGCTAGAGGGAGGAAATGGAAAAGAGGAAGGTTTGGAGGAGGGAGTGAGACACAAGGAGGGGCTGGGGGAGAGAATGATACACACTGAGGGGTTGGAAGGGAGGTAATGACACATACGGAGGGGCTGGGGATAGGGAATGAGACACTTGAAGGGGCTGGGGTGAAGGAGACACATGGAGGGGTTGGGCGAGGGAATGAGATACATGGAGGGTCTGGAAGGGAGGTAATGACACCCATGGAGAGGAGGGGCTTAGCGGGGTAGGGAATGAGGTACATGGAGGGGATGAGGGGGGAGTGGATGAGGCACATGGAGGGATTTGGGGGAAGGAATGATACACATGGAGGGGCTGGTGGAAAGGAATAAGAAGAAGCATGAAAGGGTTTGGGAAGGGAATGAGACACATGGAGATCCTGGGGGGAAAGAATACACATGGGGGTATGAGACACATGGAGGGACCAAGGGGGAATGATACACATGGAGGGGATGGGGGGGGAGGATGAGACACCTGGAGGAGCAGAGGGCGGGGGGGGGGGGCAGGACAATTTTTGCACTGGGGCCCTGTGGTTTCTAGTTACACCTCTGAGCCAGAACACACACTACATACAAGCAGCACACAAAGAAAGAGACAATAACAAGTAGGCAAGCCAATAGATCAAGGATACCAGATATAAGAATAGTCAAGAACAATCAAAGGTCCAAATAACAAATAGAAACACAAGATAAATGCACTCTATGATTACCAGTAAATGGAAACTACGGCAGGGCACTGCCAAAATTTTTTTTTGAGTTTTATTAGCGCTAGCAAGGCAATGATTGGTTAGAATTCACCTTGTGACGCTAAAATATGTGCATGCAATGCGTGTAGGATGTGATGACAGATACATGTGCGTCACTTATTTCATGCTTGGAAGCAGATATTGCAGTGGCTGCACCATATCGGCCAAGAGTTGCATTGCGAGCAGACCAGATTGGAATCCACGATGTGGTTAGTCCCCCTGCCTTGCTCCCACTTTCGTGACAGCACCAATTGGGTGTGGCCACATGATTGCACCTTTCTGGCACTGATACAATATGAATTCAGAATTTAAAATGCAAGTTGAACGTTTTCATGATATTTTATGGATTTGGTAATTTGGCAAATGATGACTCATATATGGGACAATGACAACATTCTTATTTAACCACTCCTGTCCCAAAACCATATACACATAGACCAGATTTTGTTTTCATTTTCAAAATAATACTAAACAAAATATTTTCAGCAAATCCTCAATGATTGTATTGCTCATGTCATAGCCTTCTCCCGTCATAAAATGGATTTTCTTATCTAGGCATGGTATAGAACAGGGGTAGGCAGAAAGAATGTCCCATAGTAAGACCTGTAGTATGTCAAGGGAACTTTGGAAGGAGGTAATCCTAAAAATTACAAAAATGTACACTGGGGTGGCCAGTGGACATAAAGTCCAGAGGACACAGTAAAGTGCCTAAAGTATGCAATAATTTTTTTTAAATTTAAAACCACAATTTATTAGAGTATATAAAAAGAACATAACTAACACACAAGAAAATCACACAACATATAATCCCCTAAAGCTAGTCTATGAGCTCAACCATCCTAATTAGGTAGGAAGGATAGCAGAATGAAGGAGGCTTCTAGACTATAATTGGAAGGTCCAAAATGTATAAGGCGGTATAAGTGCAAAAACCTACACCTCTAAGTGGAGCGCTGAGCTCCACTTAGAGGTGTAGGTTTTTGCTCAGCGCTCCACTTAGAGGTGTAGGTTTTTGCACTTATACCGCCTTATAGAGTTTGGACTACTTTAAGTGTGGGTAAGAGGGTATTTCCACTCAAGTGTTTTTGAGCAGCTGTAATTTACTCTTGATCTTTAGCACTTTATTGGACACACATTCCTCCCTAACAGGAGGTATATTTCACATATAATTGGAAGGTAGCTATAAGGTGGAATCCTCTGTAGCATAAGCCTCACCAACAACCAGATTGGGAGGGGAGAGTGGAGAGCTATATCTCAGAAAGTGAAGCTAGCCTATAAAACTGAACACAGATAAGGTTTTGGGATACTGTAACAAAAAGTACTGAAACAATGTTACCCACTGTTGCTGTGCAGAATGCTTGGGAAGCTAACAGAGAGACAATGGCAGACCCAGAGAAGCCTTCCCTGAACTAACTGAGAATGAATCAACTTCAAGGTCGCTGTCTAAAAAAATTATAAAAGTAAAAGGAAGGCTTAAAAAGGTGTAGTGCCCACCCAGTCTGTCTTATAACGCTGTCATAAAAAAGATGTCGCAACTAGCCAGGCTAACCTATTATGTCTAAAAATAAAGGTAAATCGTCTTGTAGGTCGCTAGCTGAGAAAGCCAGAAAACTAAAGACTGTAGACTACAGAAAATAAAGCACCATTCCACTGGAGTCCTTTCCATGATATCTACAAAAAATGCCCTAAATGAACTCCATAAAAGAGAGTTTCCACTCATGGATTGCTGTATAAACCCTCACACCATAACAAAGAAGTGGCAAACTACAGCGTGCAGTGAATTTAAAATGATAAAGCAAAGCCTGACGCGCGTTTCGGTGCTACTAAAACACCTTCGTCTGAGACATAAACAAGTACACTATTCTGTGTAGCTATTTAAGAGAGTTATTCATCTATGTGGACCAATGGGGTGCAGGAGTGTGTGCCGTTTGGCTTCATCTGGTATAGAAGAATTGTAAAAGTGGCCCCTTCATATTTTACCGGAATCTGATGGCAGCTGGGTGGCTCAGACATAGAAAGGGTTATCCATTAAAGTGTGAATTGTTAGGAAATCAAAGTGAATTCAAGGTAAATTTCAGGTCAAATAGCTAAACTGGAAAAAAACTAAACTAAATCTCCAATCCAAGTGTACTCTTTTTGGGGGTTCTTATAAATACCTATACACAGGGACAATTTTGTCGCATACACTGTTTGTTATATTATATAACCAGTCTAAACTGTGGAATCAAGAGATACCATGAAGTAGTTAACACATTTTATCTCACAGTATTTGTATAACGTTTGTTTCATTACTACGAGAACAAAACCCCAAAAGATTATTTGTATATACAAAGTGAGCAACAAATATTTCTGATAGAACACGCAGAATCAAGAACACAAAAGTTCTGGTATAACCTTTTGCCCCTTGTGATGCCAGGAATGCATTCCTAGGATATTAAGAATGGAAGACAAGGTTGTGCAAGAAATGTGTGTAATTATAAATTCACATGTTGGTACCACTTATGATAACTACAAAATGTTTCTAACTTTCCATTAACCACTTGTCTTTGTATTCTCTCTTGATTCTGCAATGATTTGTTTATAACAGCCTAGTTGTGGGAACTATAGCTTTGAAAAATTTAAACTGCATCTACTCTCGGTTGCTGGTCTCACATATCTCAGAACTGAATATCACTAGGAACAACAAAGCAGAAAGAAGAAACAATTCCCTACTTAGCAATAAATCATTAAACATCCTCAGTCAGTCTAGTTTACATCTAACTGTCCCTATAGATTCCATTGCATCTATTCGACTAGTTTGAAGATTGCATCTGCCTCTAAAATCAATTTAAAATTGTATTTATTGTAAAATTAACCAATTGGGTTCATTATTTTATTAATATTCTTTATTTTTGAAAAAGGAGGGAAAACACATATAATATACAGCAAATATCAAATTTAGTATATTAAAATACCTTATTCATTACCCATTGAATCTTACAACCATGTAAGAAAAGAATCAACAGGATAAGGATGAAGTAAAAGAACAAGGCATCTCACGAGGACCCATACACTAACAGGGTTATTTGCTAAATTGAGATTTGTCTATAATTCAAAGTTAATTTCAAATATAAAGGTACACTATAGTCACCCAGACCACTTCAGCTCAATGAAGTGGTCTGGGTGCCAGGTCTCCCAGGTTTTAACCCTTCAGATGTAAACATAGCAGTTTCAGAGAAACTGCTATATTTACATTAGGGGTTAATCCGACCTCTAGTGTCTTCCTGATAACCGCTAGAGGCGCTTCTGTGACGCTGGATGCGAAGTGCAGAACGTCCTTAGGAAAGCATTGAGAAATGCTTTCCCATGGACTATTTGAACGCGCGCGTGGCTCTTGCATGCGCATTCTGCTCCACTCAGGAGCTGACGGTGGGGGATGAGAGGTCACCAGCGCCGATGGAGCCCACCGCTGGATTAAGGTAAGTGGCTGAAGGGGTTTTAACCCTTTCAGCCCAGCGGGATGCGGGCTCTAAGGGTGAGAGGGGGGGTCCTAAGGATGATATAGTGTCAGGAAAACAAGTTTGTTTTCCTGACACTATGGCGATCCTATAAAACCAACATAGTCTAACGGGAAACAGAAATTACATAGAATTTTTTTCAAATGTGGCTATTCTGTCCTTAAATTTGAGAATCAATTTGAATCGATCTACAAAATTGATAAAAGGAATGGCGCCTTTTAGTTATCAAGAAAGGTTAAAAAAAATATAAATCTCTTTAGTTTGGAAAAAAGGCGCCTCAGATGGCAAAAGATAACATTATACAAATATATTCAGGGCCAGTACAAATCATTATCTGGAAATGTATTCATAAACAGGGTTATACATGAGGTCACACATTTAGGCTGGAAGAAAGTAGATTTAATCTAGAGCAGAGACAATGTTTTTTTACAGTAAGACCTATGCGGATATCAGAGTCCATACAGATGTTTAAACAATAAACACCAATTGGATAAATACTTGCAAAAACATAAAATACAGGGTTATACATTCTAATTAGTGGGGTAATAGCTGCTTGATCCAAGGAGTTATCTGACTGCCATTTTGGGGTCAAGAAGGAATTTGTTCCTAGTTCGTTGCAAAATTGGAAGCACTTCAGACTGATTTTTTTGCTATTTGTATCAACAGCAAAAACATATGTGAGGAAGGCTGAGCTTGATGGTCTCAAGTATTTTTTCAGCTATGTAACTATGTAACTATGTCATTCTCTTCCTGACAACTTTCTCTTAAGTAAATTCACCTGTTAGAACTGTGCAATAATCATGACTCCCAAACTTTGTAGAGTGGCAGACCATGGCAGTTAATATATCCATTGAAGTTGTTCTGTACTTTAAATTCCACACATCACCAAAGCTCTGCAAACAGCTAATGAGTTGTTGTTTTTTAAAATCAATTTGTTTTCAGCTTTAACCCCTTCCCGACCATGGATGTAATAGGTACGTTTGACAAAATCGTCCCTTAACGACCACGGACGTACCTGGTAAGTCCATTAGTAAATCCCCACTTACCTGAACGCTGGCGATCCCCCCGGCGATTGGGATCCTGGGGTCTGCCAGGGAGCTCAGCCAGACCCCCTCTGCCTGATCCGGCTCTCCCAGGCCATGTGATCTCGGGGTCCTTGCGATCACATGGCCGGAATAGCTGGTGCCTGCAGAGGGCCTGTCTGAGCTCTCAGGCAGTCCCCCTGTCAGGGGTGCGCGGGCGGCTGTGAGGGGAGGCTGCACGCCACTTGCAGCGGTCTCCCCTCCTCCTACCTGTCGGCGAGCGGCATCTCCTCTCCGCCGCTCGCCGCTCGCGTCCTCCATGCCTCCCAGCGGCAGCATGTGTAACGCTGCACGCTGGGAGGTCGCAAATTTAAAGCAACAGTACCACAATCACAGTGGGAGGCGTAGATATCTCCCACGTGTGATTGTTAATTCTGATTGGAAGTTATCCAATCAGAATTAAGCAAAGGGTATTTATACTTACCTTTCCTGTCTCTCAGTGCCCTGTTGTGGTCTTGTGATCGCTGTATTGCAGTTTTCTCATGTTGCTCTCTGGTTACTAATTATTTGGCTCGTTATTCCGATTATCCTGTCTTCTCCTTCCTTGACCTCGGCTTGTTTCTCGTTCTTCTGTTTTCTGGCTCCCTTTACTTGGCTTGTCTCCTGACCATTCTTGGTGTGCTTAGCCCGGCCACTCTAAGGACCGGTATAGCATCCTTACTCTCTGTGACCTGTTACCGTGTTAGGTTCCAGAATCGTGACACCCCCTAATGCCTGTACAAAACTTTATTAAAAAGTTTAAAAAAGTAAATATTTATATATATACATGATCTAAGTACTTTTATATGCACATACACATACATAAATCATTATTAAAACTGTATTTTAATAATTATCTATATAATGATATATATGCAAAAAAACATATAAAATTTGTATCTTGTAATACCTTTTTTATTGGAATAACAGAATTTTTTTAATGACAAGCTTTCGGGAGAACCTCCCTTTCTCAAGTCTGCAGCATTTCTAAAGGGAGGTTCTCCCGAAAGCTTGTCATTAAAAAATTCTGTTAGTCCAATAAAAAAGGTATTACAAGATACGAATTTTATCTGTTTTTTACATCTACATCACTGGACTAATACGGCTATGATCTCTACTTGAACACTAATGATATATATATATATATATATATATATATATATATATATATATATATATATATATATATATATATATATATATATATACATATATATATAATACACTTAGAAGAATGTTCATTATATATATATATATATACATATATATATATATATATAAAATTATAATTTATATATATATAAAATAAAATTAATCAATAAATAAAGAAAATTCGTTTTAAATTATATATCAGTTTAAATTTGTTCTAACTGTATTTTGATATTAATATACATATATATTTAAATCAAAATACATTTAGGATGACGTTATAAATACATATCCCCTTAACAACCATGGACATACTAGGTACGTCCGACAAAAAATGGTCATTAAGGCAAATAGGAGCCCCTGGTCACTTCGCCACAATAGAAGTCTATGGAGCTGCCAGAAGGAGCTGCTAAAAAGTAAAAAAAATAGCTTAATGTAGTTGTTCTGGTGGGTACACTGAACTTTCCTCATAGAGATGCGTTGATTCAATGTATCTCTATGAGGAGCTGCTGATTGGCCAAAACAGTGTTTGGCCCACGCCCCCTTTCCGATTTTAGCTAATCCAATGCTTTCCCCACAGGGAAATGGTGGGTTTTGCACTATAGAGTCAGGAATACATGTTTGTGTTCCTGACCCTATAGTGTTTCCTTTAATGAATCCAATGTCATACCTGGACCTCTGTGTCCAAGATGTCATCTTGCCAAAAACAAGTGTAACTCATGACACTGAAGTCATACATGGATGCTTGATGTAACAGTTGGTAGTACTTCAACACAGACTACTTGACCATCAACATAAATGTTGGAATATATTTGTAACACTGCATTCTTCAATTCAAAGAAACACAGTTGAAGAACAAGTTGAAAAAAAACCCTTGTCCGTGAACACAGGGATTATTGTTAAAGAGTTAGAAGGTGGCTAAAATATAACACACAATTTTTCAAAATTTGTGGAGAATCGAGCCAAAATGTTCAGGTTGAACAGGTTAAGTCCCAGACCTAGATCAGAATTAACAACTTCTAGAACAAGAATAAGTGATAGGCAGGAGAAAATATTATCATCTCACCCAGGTCTCAAATTCCATTATTAAAGAGCTCCATAGTTCACATCGCACTGTCTGGGGAAAATAGCTGTGGGGTATATAGCAAAATATTTAAATTGGGAGGAGGCGGTCTAGAAGCCTGTTAGCTGCTTTAAATAATCTTTATTTTCCTGGGAAAGTTCTAAAGGACGGGCTCTAGAGTTAACCAAAGTGAATATATTACCCGATACTTGTAAAAAGTAAATACCTAAAGTAGTTGGAGAAGAAATTAGATCAAAAGTCCTGGGTACTTTGAAGATAATGAAATGTCTGCATGCACAGATAACTTAAACACCTCTCCTGTTGATTTACAATCTTGGATACACAGAGATTCGTAGATTGAGCAGATTGTTTAATAGAAATGTAAAACGGCAACCTTGTCTAATGCCATTTGCATTAGAAACTTGTAGATCATGGCTGGAATTATCCTGTCTCTTGGATTATTTCTTTTCCATGCTTGTGGGATGTGTTAGCAATGTAGTTTGGATGTAGTTTGGATCAGATAAATATATATTGTTAAAATGTAATAATCTATTATATAATGGAACACTCAGCCTTATTTTTTGATGAAGAGTTATTTGGAAAAGTACAAAATATGGAACAGTCAGAAGTTACAATTTATTAAAGGGACACTATAGTGTCAGGAAAACAAATCGGTTTCCCTGACACTATAGTACCCTGAGGGTGCCCCCAGCCTCAGGGTCCCCCTCCCATGGTGCTGAAGGGGTTAAAACCCCTTCAGTAGCTCACCTAATTCCAGCGCCAGGCTCCCTTACCTCTCCTCCCCCGCCGACGTCAGTATCCTCGTCCGACATCACAGGAACCGTATGCGCTGCACTGCCATGCGCGCATTCAAAGTGTCCGTAGGAAAGCATTTTTTAATGCTTTCCTATAGACGCTCTGCGTGATTGAGGAATAATATGCCTCAATCATTGCGGATGCGCCTCTAGTGGCTGTCCGGAAGACAGCCACTAGAGGTTGGCTTAACCCCAAATGTACACATAGCAGTTTCTCTGAAACTGCTATGTTTACATCAAGAAGGGTTAACCCTAGAGGGACCTGGCGCCCAGACCACTTCATTGAGCTGAAGTGGTCTGGGTGACTATAGTGTCCCTTTAATTTCTTTGATGCTTGACAAATATATTGTTCTTTAGCGGTATTATAACAACAATGAACAAGGTCCACTATACTTAATGAAGATATATCATGATGTAATTATTGCTCTGTTATTTGGTGGTAATATCTTGTAATGACTTGATGGTTGCATCTCATAATGTTTTGTCATGCAGGGTGACAACTTTAGGGTTTGGTTTGATGGCTTGCATGACCACTAGTGTTCTGGATACAGACAAACACATTGAACCAACAAAGCAATCATATAATCAAGTGACACTTAGTATAGACAAGCCAATTGTTGGAAAAAGGAAAACTGGTTGGTAAACATAAAGGCTGCAAGCAAAGTAAAGAGAAAGGAGAACATGATGGGTGCATATCTCCTTTCACCAACTATGTATCTATGTAAGGAGTGTTATGTTATGGAAAAACATACATAACAGCTGAACACTGAGTAATATGTACTTTAAATTTACATACATCCTTAGAGAGATGTATGCATACTTATTTTCAGTCATATTTACTGTCATTAATGCATGCACTTCCAGAGTCATATTGAGGGCTTGGTTCTGTTAGACAAGATAAACTTATCTCTTGTAATTGAATAGCATTTATCATATAGAAGTCCATGGGATAACTTCTTTTCTATTACAAGTGGTAATGGAATCCAGCCCTGAGTATGGTAATGTGCCTATTTAACAAATGTGCTTGTTGGTTATCTCTGCTTAGCTTTCATTAATTTGTACCATGTAAAATAATTAATACTTCACATTCCAATATCAAGATGCCTCACTTCTTGTCTATTTACAGTGAGCACTGTGTTAAAGGATGTTGTGGGCTTGGGGCCGAAGATGATAATGAATGTAATTAATAAAAAAAACAAAAACTTTCCCTACTCAAATTAATTTCCCAGCATAGGAGTAGTTCGACAATTCAAACATGAGATGCACTCATTGCCAAACTTGGTTCTAACACAAAGCATATAGTATAGTTGCTATCAATACTCATAGAAGTAAGAATATATCAAATAAAAGGAACTATAAAAGGAACGATAACCATTTTGTAATGCATTAGTTTTCAGGTAACCTCAGTGAATTTAAAATAGCATAATAATGGAACACTCCTGGCAACATAACGACTACAGCTCACTCCTTCTGCTACTCCTCAGCAGGAACGTCCATTAGCTCTCTTACAGCTCAGGAGAGATTATGGAAACTTCTGCTGAGGAACTTCCAGCTCTTGGGAGATTGTAGTGGAAGCTACAGAAGCCGAGATGTGTGTAAGGGTCTCTCCACCGGCAAGGCCTTGTGCGGAACCTGTACAACAGGAGAAGAGAGTAAGTGCTAATTACCAAATGGGGGGCAACCCTAAAAAGGGGAATCCAATCTCTGGGTGGAGGCAATCATTTACATAACAGAATATAGCTTGAGACCTCTGAGTGCTTGGTGGTACCCACAATATATTTTGTTTTCCTGCCTGCCAATTCTGTGTATATGCTCACTTGCACATTTAAAACTCTCTGGAAGCTATTGTGTGTTGTTGTATGTGCTCTCACATAAGCTGGATATTTAGAAACAACTTGGGAATGTAGGGCTTTGGTCCAAAGTCTGAATAGTAACTACATCTGGGACATTTGCCAGACACGGTTTACGCACAGCGTGATTTAACAGCAAAGGTTACAGGACATAGCAGTAACTGAGATCTGAGTCTTATGTGGGCAAAAAATGCAACACAACAGGAATTTAAATGTTATGCATTGCTTGTATTTATGACAGTTAAAAGAAGAGCAAATCTTATTTTATGACTTTCATTTTGCAGGACACTTGTTCTTAATGATGTGGTCTTGTGGCATAAAAGTTGCCCCTTCGGCCTTTCAAATGAAAGCAGTGTTGTCTCTGAGATACAGTACTTGTTTACAAATTCAGTTTCCATGTCTGCTTTGAGTACTCATTCAGACAACCACTAGGGTGTTTGAAATAATAAAATATTCAATAATTGAGTCAATTTTAGGTCAGGCATCAGTATGTTAAGCAAGCTGAAATGAAACACTTTGCACATCCACTTCTGCATGAGACGCCCTGGTTTAAATATTGTGCGCTTCTTCCACAATGCTATTTTATGAGAAATATATATATATTTATTTTCTAAAGGGATATTGCACACACATAAAACACTTCACACATAAAGCACACCATCTTGCTGAATTCCTTTATGTGTGAGGAGCATCTCCTCTTAATTGCAGTGTATAAAAATAAAATTTTTCTATTTGAAAATCAGAAGCACCTTGCTGTCATACAGCTTGAAGTGGCAAGTGTGCTCTGCAAGAGTGCGCCAGCCTTCCCCCTCAAGCACAAGTATGCCTATTGGCATACAAGGAGCCACTGAGCCTAATGCAGCTGTATCTGCAGAATCCCTCTCTGCAGACTTACTGTTTTTTAGGCTGGAGAACTTGGGCTGAAAGCCAGGATTGTATACTTGTGTCTGCTTGAGCCTGAATGAGAATGGAGCCTTGCAAAGGGGGTAGACAGGAAATCTGCAGCTTTCACGAAGAACAAATGCAGCAATAAATGCATGCATGTTTTTATTGGGGCATATCTACTAAATTGTTAAATAAGTGAATTTTAAAAAATTCCATGGGAGTGTTTCTTTAATTGGAATGTTCCTTTCAGCAAATGTCAGCTAGTCTGAGTTGAGGTGACTGACCTATTTACACAATGTATCATCAAAGAGAATATATTATGTTTACTGCTAGGGAGTAAGATAATGTTCACTTTTATTAGCAGTGTGAAACAGTGAGAGCTCTAAAGACAATCAATTTGTGCATGAACAGCATTCAGAGTTATAATGAACTCAGCATCTGTACTTAATAAACAAATAATAAACAAATATATTATATTAATTTACAGTATGTCTAGAAAATCATTAAAGTATCTTTTTAATATTTTTATATCCCATGCATTGTATTTGGCTTCTGAAACACCCATATGCCTCCACACTGACAACCATATACCTCCACATAGAGAGAGCTTAATTTCAGGGTATCCATGAAAATGGTTGCCATTTCTCAGGTACATTTTTGAACGCTGAAAAAACACACTCATTACTGCAAATACGTATTTTTTCTAATGTCCCAAAGTAAAATCAGACCTGATTTGGCCCCAGCATGGGCCTTCCCTCCACAATTTCCATGTCTGCTTATGCATTGAAATTAAAGTCAAATTGTCCCAGGACTTGGTTGTCATAAGAATGGAGTTTGAGGGGTGCAATTTCTATTCATAAAGTAACATTTTGGAACCAACAAGATCTGCCGTGCATGAAAAATGTAGTAAATGGTATACATGTAGCAAGCCAGACATAAAGAATCTAAAACAGTAGGATTGGTAAACTGTGCCTGAAAGCATAGTGATGTTTGGTCAAATAAAAAAAAGAAACAAAACTATTTACAATATACATTCCCAATTAAGATATGTTTTGCATATAATCATTTTAATTATGCATTTTCACTGGGGTTATATCTAAGCAGCATATCTCTTGTCTGTAGCCTTTGAAAGCACCCCCTTCTTCTCCAACGAAGACATTCTGTGGCTGTCCAATCACAAGTCTGTGTTCTAAGTAATTGCTGCCTCTTGAGTTTAGCTATACTGAACTAAACTACCAGGAAGTAACAGGATCAATTGTCTGCTTGACAGCAGCTGTACTTTTTGTAAAATGGAAAGAAAAAGCTGAAGTGCTTTATGTGTGTAAAGTGTCCCTTTAAAGTTTAAAATGTAGTTTATCTTTATACTAAATCACTGGACATTTGCACTTGACTGGTCTTGTCTTCTGGAATACAGATAGAAAATCTGACATTGAATTACCATATACATACTAAACCTGGATACTCAGTGAAGGCTAATAATCTCAATCAAAATCTAATTCAGCTCTTCAATTAGACCAGATAAAAATGTGACATTTTCTCAAGAAAATCAATATACATGTTTTTAAATAAATCATTACGTGTCACTAAATGCAACAAATATTTAAAAACGGAAAGAGAAAATTTGATGAGTTGTTACCAACTCCGTCCACTTGCAGAGCCTGAGAGTGCGCATGTGCTCTGAGATAGCGAATGTATCCTAATAGAGAAGCATGTGATTGGAGCGGGGAGCTTCCGCCCGGTGCTTGAGTAAGGCAAGGTTAAATCCTTTCTTTACAAGTTTTTACAGGGGGGATCTAAGAATACTGTCCAATAGTGCATTTATAACACTGATTCTTAATTCACGAGTAAGGAGAAAAATGCATCCCCAAGTCAGTTTAGTAGATCCCTGTTAGTATGAACAAGCACATCATATTCATAAAGACACAGGCAACAGCCTGATTAATTTGTGAGCAATGCATTATTTACTGTCGCACCATTGCTTTCTCCAGTGAAATGGAAAAACCTTTATGCTATTATTTAAGTTTACATTAAAATTACATTAATATATTTCAAAACATGTTTTGCACACCACTATTTTAATGTAAATATTGTTAAACTGAGCTAATTTACTGTTAAAGAATAGGTTAACCAGCCTAATGTCAATTTTTTTATTTTTCTGACAATTAATGTAAAGCTCCTTAATTTGCCCACAACAAAGTTTAATTTGAAAATCCTTCCATAATTACAGAACAGTATTAAATTAGGAGTAACATAAAAGTTTGACAAACTCCAGCAGGTTTCTAGTTGAAATACAAATGACATGTATATAGAGATATCCTGAATCTAACATTAAAAATAAATTAATTCAGTGTAGTGAAAGTGATCATTATTTTCAAAGAAAGAAAACTGGAAACTAGAATAATTGCTATAACAACAGGCAAAATATAATTTATACGACTCCGTAGTGAAGTATAAACTAAACAATGGGAAAGCACAAAACGATATTGAGGATACAACCTGTGCAACAGGAGCTGATCTATGGAAGATCTACAAATATAAAATCACAAATAGTGAAGTATGTAGAGTTAAAGGACCACTATAGTTTTCCTGGCACTATAGTGCCCTGAGGGTGCCCCCACCCTCAGGGTCCCCCTCCCGCCGGGCTCTGGGGAGAGGAAGGGGTTAAAATCTTACCTTTCTCCAGCGCCGGGCGGGGAGCTTTCCTCCTCCTCTCCTTCTTCCTAGCGACGTCATCGGCTGAATGCGCGGTGATTTTCACAGTGAGAAGCACGCAAGCGCCTTTAGCGGCTGTCAATGAGACAGCCACTAAAGGCTTTAGAGGCTGGATTAACCCTCAGTGTAAACATAGCAGTTTCTCTGAAACTGCTATGTTTATTAAAAAAAAGGGTTAATCTTAGCTGGACCAGGCACCCAGACCACTTCATTAAGCTGAAGTGGTCTGGCTGCCTATAGTGGTCCTTTAAGGTGACTAAATCCAGGAGGTAGAAAACTTACAAAAGAACAAAGATGTTCTGCGCTTATCTCCCCTCTGGGGTATGTAAGAGGTGGTGCAGTCTCCTCCTTATATGATAAATCCTCAGGGGGATAAAGAAAATAGCAGAAAGAGTAGTACTGTTAAAAAGTAACAAAATTTAATACGCTGATTGCACTTACATCAATGCTGAAATCAGCTAGCATGTCTCCACTAGCAAGTGGAACAAGGTGGTATATCCATCAAAACGAAGTGGATTGGTAGTCAGATGCAGCGAAAGAAGTACAAAAACAGAATAAAAACAAATAAAACCTGGAGGTAATACAGTCCAGACTGTAGAATAATTGCTCCATTTGGCATAAAACCACTGGTTCATTATTTATTCAAAGCAACATTTGCTACTTGAAATTTAATTTAAAAAGTTAAATTTTTATAATATAAAGTGAGGAAAAAAATAATATAAAGGTAGTAAACTTAAACCTGATTAATGGGTAGCTTAATAAACAAAACTGCAAGAGGGATTGTGTTGTCCCAGTCTTACAATATGAAACGTGTTGATTATGAGGGAGTCCAGCAGTATTTGTGATTTTAATTCAACTGTTTTTATTACTTGGAATAAAAGTTGCTTTTACTTGCAAAGAACAAACAGTGCACATTCCCACCCTTTATTGTAAACACGATACTCCATTCACACTGGTTGTAATTTAATTAAGCTTTGTAGTGTGATTGGTTGCTATCCCATGTCCATCATGGTATTGATTGACGCGTGCTGACTGTACAGAAAAAGAAATGGTGTAAATAAAGTGAACATTGCTGTTCCCTACTGTACGACATGTCTGGCTGATATTAGTGGGGGAACTTCTGCGGAAGCTCTCTCTTTGCAGGATCTTTGACACTACTAGTTGGGTTATCCTGGAAGGAAAGACTGTCTCTCTGCTACATTGTCCCTTAGTAGAAGGGACAAAAGCTAGGTGGTGCAGGGCTGAGTTCCAAGCTTGAGACCTGACCACCTGTCTCTACTACACGGGTTTAGTGTATGAATTTTGATATATCTATGTATATCTATATATTTTGTGTTCAAAACATATAATGAATAGGCACTGTGGGTTGGGAGAGGGGTGAGGCAAATTCCAAGGGTGCTTTTAAAATTGCTACCATTGACATGCACATGATTTGCAGTTTTAACTAATTGCTTTTACAGATCTGAAAAGAAAAGACATAATGCATTCACTGCTACACCCTAAATAAAGAAAGTTACAATGTTTCCTGGTTGATTACAAATGTATATAACTTTTTATGTTCTAGCATTATATTAAAGAAATGGGAAAGGGTTCATGTTGCCATGTGGTTCTAATATGATTTTATAGAATAAGAGTAGAAATTGCTTTTTCATTCAGCTAGCCAATTATGTTAGTGACCAAAGCTTAACTTTCACAATTGCAATGATGAAATAACATGACTATCAGGAAAATTATTGATGATGCCATGAGCACAGTAGTAAGAGTTCCTGAACTTTAGCTTCCCAGTGCTTTCTCTCCATAAGGAGTGATAAGGAACCGAAGATCAGTGCATCATCTCACAGACCGTGCTCTATTTCATTGTACGATCCCTATGTTCTTCTCATAAAACATTTAGATCAATAATCTGAGACTTTAGTATTGCATAGACAGTTCACAAGGAAGCATAATGATTTAGGTTTATTCTATCAGTCCTTAAAATATCAAAATTAATTTATATTAATTAATGTTATTCAATATTAAGATACTTTTTTCATTTTTTTTATTTTTCCTGCAAAGCAATGTATGCAGAGGGGTGAAAAAAAGGAGGAAAATATGAGAATCATCCTGGGACAAGAGAAGAAAGGGATTCATAGGAGAGGGGAAATGTTTGGAGAATGTGAGTGCGGTTATTAAGGTCTGTCACGAGATTTTACACCTTCCCACCTGACATCAAAGGTAGCGTACGTGACCCTTATACTATAGGTATCTTTTTTAATCATTACCTTAAATTACAGCATTCTTTAACTACCATAATAATAAAAGTAATTCTAGGGAAAATCATGTCTTAGCTGGTGTACCCAGGGAACTCAACAGACTGCCTTTAAGAGCTTACAATTTAAGGAAGGACACTTGCTAATGTTGTTTGTAGTTAGTGACGGCAAAGACTTTTATATTAGCATTTGCCATTACACTTAAAGTGTATCAACTACACTAAAATTCTGTGCTACCTTTGTTATTAACAATGAACTCTTATCTATACAGTTTGCTTGGCAATTGGATATCAAATGTACAGATTATTCCCATATTCAAAAAAAAGAGAAAACAAGCTGAGTGGCAAAAAAGCCCACACCAGTAAGTATGGTAGGTTGCTGGGAATAAATAAATAACACACAGTTATCCCAACATATATTAAGTGCCTGTCTCACAGTGCATTGAAAATAAACAAATTATTGTGTAATATAATTAGTTTGTTAGGTGAATTAATGGCTATTAATGGATACCCTCACATTGAGCAGCACCTATAAGTGACGTGCTCAGATCTCACAGGCGGATGTCTATCATTATTACACTGTCCCTTTTCTGTCCACCAATTGGTAAGCTCAAGGAGAGAACAAAAAACTGAGGCAGGTATTCCTAATTTAGTATTTTCAGTTATATTGATATAAACTAAATAAGCTTTTAACTGCTCACCTTGCAAAGAGCCTTTTTTTTTTACCTGGCTCTAGGTGGTAAAACCTGTTTGACAAACACTTCTTTAGTGTTGGAGCGATTGGTATATGGAATCCACAGGACCAATTGGTAAGGTGCAAACACAATTTATTTAAATACAAATGTTAAAAACAAATATAAAACCAAATCCAATAAAAAGTCCATTGGTGGTCCTCCCGAGACGCTTTTCAGTGACTTGCAGTTTTTCAGTCGTTATAGTCTGTTCAAGTCCACCATCCAATGTAAACTAATGTTCCTCCTCTGATTGGTCCTCCCATTCGTGATTTAACCAATCACAGAGACTGTGTGTAATGTTCTGGCATACAGATTCATTCAATCTGGCTGATCCCCAATTAACTTTATTAATTGTTACATGCACATCTAAGGACCCACACTATGATTTGAATGAGGTCAGCTCATTGGCATGAGATGAGTTTTGAGAAAAATAATTCCCAGCTCACCAATTAACAGGGCCGAACAAGCTCCTATTTAAAGCCTTGAAGAAAGCAACCAAAATGGAATTCAAAATACAGACTGCAGGGTCAGTATTAAGGCACTATAACCACTTGTGGCAATATAAAGTGGTTATGTTGCTCAGCATGTTCCCTTTACTACTTAATAGGAAAGTAATTTTACTTTACAAACCTTATATAAATATTTTATGTGCAAACTTACAGTTGGGCATCAGACGCCTGACCTTACTTTTGTGCTAAAGCATAGTATTAGTCGAACAATGGCTGACATAATGATCACGTGACTTGCTGAGGATCTCCAAAAGCAATTACACTGTCACAAGTGAGCAAAAGTGGGAAGGATAATGACCTACATACAATGAGCAGTTATGATGACAGATGACTTGATAATAATGGGCATGTGACAGCTATCAGCAAAAAGCAAATATGGAAATTATGCCATAAACTGATAACAAACACCTACATCTGTAAAACCTCACATAAGCAGAACATCACCGGCCTTGATAATAGATAACTGAAATCCATCGGCAGTGCAAGTTATTGCATTTTCTACTTTCAAGGACAAGTTACATACAGTAAACGCTCAGTGCTGGAAATAGCTGAGTAAACATGTTCTATGTGTAAATATTGTATGATCAAGGGTGCAGCCAAAAACCAATGTCCATATACCCAAACTGATGCAGATCACTGATTATTTTGTATTTATTTATGGCAACATGAACTAGATCTGTATCTATAGAAATTTAACAAATAATATTTTAATGTCGTTTGTTTATTTTATAACTTTAGGAGTGCAAAGCAAGAAGCACATGCAATGCTTGGCATAGTGTAAAACCGTGTTTTCCAGACCAATTCTCTAGACCCACCAACAGTCCAAGTTTTATCAGTATCTCCACTGGAGTAAACCAGGGAAATACATAAAACCTGGATTATTGGTGGGTCATGAGGACTGGTTAGGAAACCACTGCTGTAGGACATACAAAACGATTGTGACGGATCTCCCTCTACACCGACTGGATACCTTCGCCGAGATTACTTCCTAGCTCTCCACCGGGACACCAGTAGCACTTCAGCCCCTAGCCAACTCAGCTTAACTGGGGTCTCTCCGTAGCTTCCCGCCCTGGAACAGGGTCCTGGCTACAGCTCCGAGTGATTATGATCTCCTGCAGAGAATATAGCTGTAAAGCTGGTCCACTCAAACATTAGTGGAGACTGAGTGAAGTGTGAAAACTAACTGGTTTATTCAGGCAAGTCACACAGAAATTATACACAGAACCCCAGCATGGGGTTTCCATTGTATTCCCCATAACCCTGCCCAGGCATCTCTGTGTCCAGGAGATAATTCAGTTGGTAACCGGTAAACTAATTACCTCCAGGACACAGAGGGTACAACACACAAACCTCTCCCCCCAAAACATACTCTATACAATAAAATACCCCCACATGTCCTATATCCCTGAATACACCTGATCTGAGCGCCCAAGTTGTCAAAATAGCGCTCGGAACCATGCAGTGTAGTGGAATCGCCACTGGGGTAAAGTTCTGACCAGCCACACACGGGGTCCCTGCTCAAAATAGTTCCAGAGTGTTTGGTGCTTTTGCTGGTCAAATTTCGGGAGTTCCTGCGGACAAAATACAGGGTGCTCCTCCTGGCTCTCAGGGAGCGATTGTTCCTCACAGTCATGGGCACCTTCCCTCCAAAAAGAGCTCTCCAGGCAGGTCGGCAAGCGGGTCAAAACACCGGACAAAGATGACTGGGCACCGCGAGGTCCATAGCCTAAAACAGTTCCAGAGTGGTCGCGGTTAAGTACCGCTGAAGTCTGTTTGCGGGTTAGTTCGTGCGAATGACCACCAGGGAGCGAGCGTTTGGCTAAATTTGGGACAGGGAAGGTACTGAAACAGGGAAACCGAGGAAAAGTCTCTTGTGAAGGCTGGGTAGGTTAACTCCCGAATGGGTCTTTGGATATGTCCCATAGTCCTTGGGCAGGAGGCTAAGCTATCAGGCTCCTCCAGGAGCTTGTGGCATAGGCACATTTGTCATAACAATCATTAACAAATATGACATAAAACGTGAGCCATCTTATCTGTATTAAGTGAGGGAGTAGAACATGTAGACATTCTGGGTAAATAAGAAAGGAAAGAGAGTGAAGTTACCAGAGTGTCATGTTTTCTGTTCAGGTAGGTAATTGCAATATTACAACAGGGGATCCTGCGAATTCTGTGAGAAAATGGGGGAAGATTTTTAAGTAAAAAAGTGATGCAAATATGTAAAAGGTGAGGAGTCACCAATGTAATGTGCCCACTATTTTAACTGGTGTCCATGGTGAGTGCCCTAATTCTTTGCATTATTTATATAACACAACGCCTTGGTAAATCTCCCATCTAGATCCAATACGTTATTACATTTCTATTGAGGTGATGTCTTATAGTCATAGTAATTTAGAAGATAATGGATAGAGTATCATTCTAAAATATGTCTGTAGCCCTTGTGGTGTAATAAGGATAAAGAGAGTAGCTCAAGCTTGATAAAGACCTCATAGCAGGGCGAAACATTGCTGATCAGTCACTTTTTTGACCTTATAAATTTGCCTATGGTTTGAACACCTTGTGTGCCTCTTTCCTGTTTGCTATTGATCTTCTGGTGGCAGAACATTCCCTGTGAACAGGGTAATAGTTCTCAGTTCAAGATCCTGAGCTGCGTTTTTCAGAAGTGTTTAGATAGCAAGATGTTTAGATAGCATCTGAAAAGCATGGTTCAAAAAAGGTTCTATTTATGGTCAACTTCCTCAGGAGAGAGAATGAGACAGAACATTCACTTATGCAGGGTTATTTACTAAATTGAGGATTCAAAGTGATTTCAATTTTATGGCCAGAGTGGCCAAACTGGAAGCGCTTTACAGAAATTTTCCCAGCTTGGCACTTTGACTGTAAGAGGGTTGTTCATTAAAGTGGAAGTTCAAATTGAATTCACAGTGAATTTAAAATTTTAGGCCAACATTGCCAAACTGGAAGATGTCTAAGTCAGCTATACTTTCAGTTGTCCAACTTTGGCCTTAAATTTGAAATTCACTTTGATTCCACTTTTAATTCTCACTTTAGTAAATAAACTTGAAGGCTTGAGTGCACAGTTGGTGTTCGATGTGCAATCACTATGAAACCAGCATGGATATGTACTCAATGCAGCCATTGAGAGATCAGTGTAATGTGAGTTTCTGACATAACACAGACCCACAACCAATCACTGCTTCACTGTCTTCTTATTATCTTATTATCTCCTTCTTTCTTTTTTCTTATCATGACTTAGAAATGCTAAATAAATAAGGGAAATATTGTATATGTGGGCCATATATGGTCAGGGGATGGATATGACATTATGTCTAGATACATTACATTTATAACTGGAATAACTTTGAAAGTATACATTTGTTATTTCCAAATTATACAAAGGTAATATGTGAATTGTCAGGGTTCTGAACTAGGTCTTTTTATCTTTAATGTGTATATGATCATCCATCTTTGAATGACATATCTCTTTCTTTGTAGATAAGAATACAATTAGGTAAGGTAAAACAGTCTGAAAAAATGTAAAACCTCTGACGAGGATTTAGTCAAAATCAGGGACTTGGCAGCAGGGCTGGTGCAGCTTTATGCCTTAGCGTGTATGTGATGTTTGGGTGACCAGTGGGAGAAGGGAGCACAATGCTCCATGTCAGTGGGCCCATGTAGCATGGTCTCGCAGTCCACAGTAAAGGGTCTTATTTAACCCCTTAAGGACTGAGCCAAATGTACACGTTGTGAACAAAACAAAACGTAAACAAAACCTGGCATTTGCGCTACATGTCTGTCCAACCGTAATTCACCTCTTTCATATTAAATGCACCCACCCTTATTATATATAATTTTATTCAGGGGAAACAGGGCATTCATTTACTATCAAATATGTAGCTATGAAACATAATTTAATATGAAAAAATTGGAGAAAATAAATTTTATTTTTTTAGTTTTACATGACATTTTAACTGTCAATGTCATAATACTGTTTGCTATTACTGCAATACAATACACATATTTGTATTCAGCAAAGTCTCAGGTGTAAAACAGTACCCCCTATGTACAGGTTTTATGGTGTTTTGGGAAGTTACAAGGTCAAATATAGCACGTTACATTTGAAATTGAAATTCGCCAGATTGGTTACGTTGCCTTTAAGACTGTATAGTAGCCCAGGAATGAAATTTACACCCATAATGTCATACCATTTGCAATAGTAGACAACCCAAGGTATTGCAAATACATACCCCATGTCTAGTCTTTATTAGTAGCCATTTGGTCACAAACACTGGCCAAAGTTAGCGTTAATATTTGTTTGTGTGAAAAATGCAGAAAACACCAATTTTGGCCAGTGTTTGTGACTAAGTGGCTACTAAAAAAGACTGGACATACCCAATTTGCAATACCTTGGGTTGTCTACTATTGGAAATGGTATGCCATCATAGGGGTAATTTTCATTCTTGGGCTACCATAGGGTCTCAAAGGCAACGTAACCAATCTGGCAAATTTTAATGTGAAAAAAATGAAACAAAAGCCTTATATTTGACGCTGTAACTTTTGAAAACATCATAAAACCTGTACATGAGGAGTACTGTTGTACTCGGGAGACTTCGCTGAACACAAATATTTGTGTTTCAAAACAGTAAAAAGTATCACAGCAATAATATCGTCTGCATAAGTGCTGTTTGTGTGTTAAAAATGCAAAAAAACGTCACTTTTACTGGCGATATCATCGTTGTAATACATTTTACTGTTTTAACACTAATATTTGTGTTCAGCGAAGTCTCCAGAGTAAAACAGTACCCACCATGTACAGGTTTTATGGTGTCTTGGAAAGTTATAGGGTTAAATATAGTGCTAGCAAATTAAATTCCCTATACTTTCGGCATGGGTTGTCAGGCAGATCCCGCTAATAGTAATTAATTAAAATACCTAATTATGTAAAAATATTACATAAATATATATGTAGAATTAATATATGTATATATATATATATATATACTTATGTCTATATACATGTATATATATATATATATATATATATCATTTAAAAAAATATTTTTATTTATATATAGGTATATATATAGTGATGTATACGTATATATTTATGTATATAGATATATATATATATTATTTCTTTCTACGTGTATTTTGATATAAATATATATATATATATATATTAATATTACAATATAGTTAGAACGAAATAACACACATCTATATATTTTTTAATTATTTTTTTTAGAATTTTTTTTATTAAATTTTTTAACATATTTACATATTTATTTTTTATATTATATATATATATATATATATATAACAATAATTATATATACATATATAAAATCAGTATCAGTCTACTTGTAATTTGATATTAATATATATATATAATTATTTATATATTAATAGTAAAATACACCTAGACAGTGTATGTGTGTGTATGTATATGTGTATATATATACTTAGATCATATATATATATATATGATCTAAGTATATAATTTTTTTTTTACACTGATTTTAACTTTATTTTATTTCCAGCCAGCAAGGGGACTAACTGTCATTACAGGCAGTCCCCCTGCTGGCAATGCAGCAGCCAGCTAACCCCTCGCAAGGACCTCACTCTCACATGGCCGGGGGGAGCCAGAGGAGGCAGGATCCGCCGCAGGGGACTCGCCGGCGACCGGGTAAGTAACAAAAACCGTGAGGACGTACTATTACGCACTGCGGCGTTTAGAGCCACTTAGAATATGGTGTACTAGTACGTCCTCCGGTTTTAAGGGGTTAACCTGTGAGATTCTAAGTAAAGCATGTGCTCTCCAAAAATATATATAAATAAACTAAACAGATAATGTTCCTATAGATAAAAAGTAGATATACCTTTAATGGAATATAACAACTAAAACAATGAATAAATACTTTTCCCTAAAATATCAATATAACCTCTAAGCTGGGGTATAAAACACACTAATGTCTCTACAAAAATAGTAACATAAACTTCCCAAAATGGAAAAAAACTGCAACAGTTTCAATTAATACAGAAGCAAAATGGAAAGTTTAATGAGAACACAGAAAGGGTCGAACAACTAAATGTTGCAAATCTCTGTGCAATCTTCTGGTAAAAAGTTGATGGTATGTAACAATAATAGTAAACAATGACAAACACTGTATGTGTACCCATCTCAGAGTGAAAAATATATTCAAATTAAATGTACAAAAAAAAAAAATACTTTAAAAAAAAACCATAAAAAATGGGCACCGAACATAAAGGGTTAATATCAAAAGCACACCGCTGATACACCAAATCAGAAAGATCCAGAAGATGAAAAAAATATTTATGGGTGACAGCTCTGAGGTCCAAGTCTCACTGTGCACTGTGTAGCATGCAGATAGATGGTTGGTGGACTTGCGTTGAACCTAGGTGATCACGAAGTGGGTTATCTGTGGAAATGATACAGCGGTCGGAAACTTCTCAAAAGACTGCAGCTTCTTACTGCATTAATGCTCGGCACACCAAACAACGAGAACAAATTAGCGGCAAAAGAAGGCACAGCTACTACACATTTTGTCCTTGCTGCAGGTCTTTCTCAAGACAACGTGCAGGTGGGGGCTATTGCCTTATAAACCCTCACAGTCAGGTGGTGAAGCATTCTTGTCAAAATCTGGTGTGAATCATATGTTTTTTTTTTGTTTTTTTTTAAACTAGCCTAATCAACCACTAGATAGCTTAAAGGGATTAACCCTGAATACTACAAGAAAAAACAAAAAATAATGTTACATAGTTACATAGTTACATAGCTGAAAAGAGACTTGCGTCCATCAAGTTCAGCCTTCCTCACATATTTTTTTGCTGTTGATCCAAAAGAATGTGTGTGCTTATTTGTTAAAAAAAAGGGACAAGACAAACTAATCCCTAGATATAATCATAATCCAAGATTTATCCTTAGCAAAGGAATAATTATATGTTAATTAATTAATAATGATGTTAGAAATAATGATAATAAATCTGACATTACATAGATAGGAAATAGTGATAAAAGAGTTCTGTATAGAAAAATTTATTAAATGATAATGCAAAATGAATATAAAAATATATATAAAGATAAAAGGATGAAGCAAATGGCTAAATGCTTGGCTCAAAGAGTGCTGCATCTATAGTGTCATTAATTAATTCATGTAATCATAATTGATGTTAACCAAATATATATATATATATATATAAAATCTAAAACAAATGGACAGAATGCTAAGCACATGCAGTACAGTAGCTGGTGCAACTAAAGACAATATCATAGATCTGTTTAAGTGATCATTGTTAGGGTCTAACCAAAATATATAATGACCTCACTGTTCACTATAACTGGATATAGAAATACCAGTTTCGTCATAGGCACACATGAACTTAACGCCAAGTTGTGGTCATTATGATTTATATAAATCTGTAATATGTTTTGAAAAAAATTTTGATTAAGAAAAATTTGATCAAATAGAAAATAGGGAAGGTATGAAACTTAGTGGAAGAAGCAGATCTTCAAATGCATCATGTATATACATCAAGGATCAAACAGAATACAGATAAGGAAAGTATAGAATTCAATACAGGCATCTGGAGCTACTAAGGATTAGCCTAAATACCCCAGAAGTATATGATGCTAGAAGTTCAAAAAGCAAAGCAGGTAGAATAGAGTAACTGAAAATCAGAGTACCAGCTAGCACTGATCCAGTTCCTTATTGAGACCATTGGGAGCCATAGAGTTGAGCTTACAGATCCATTTGGATTCTACCCTTAATAGATCTCTTTTGTATTTGGCTAGATCTCTTTTAGCCGCGATTAGCTCTAATCCCACCAATGTGACAGACAATTGATCACTGTTGTGGAAGATTTCAAAGTGGCAGGCGACAGGAGATCGCCTATCTTTATGTAGGATGGCTAATCTATGTTCTCTAATCTAGATTTTAGAGGTCTGGTGGTCTGGCCCACATACTGCCATCCACAGGTGCAGGTCAACATATACACAACAAACAAGGAATTTAAGTTAATCAAGTGGGTTATATTAAAGACCTCATTGCTATTGTAGGATCTCAAAACAGAGACATTATGACACAAAAGAACTGCATGTTAGGCAAATGCTAGGTCCAAAGTGGAAATTTCCAATAATAGATGTCTTCTTAACAGCGCCAGACTTAAATTTCAAGGGGGCTAATATATTCTTAAGGTTGGAAGCTTTCTTAAACATGACCCTTGGAATGTCTGAAACACTATATTCTTATTTAACCTGCACCCAGTCTGAAAGAATGCTGCTTGCTGGAAGCAGCTTCCGGTCTGACCACATAGAGGGTAAAAAGACCCTATACCATGCTACAACAGCAGGTAAGAGCCACAGAAGGAGGCTCACTTTCGAGGGGTGAGGTAGGAGTAAAAAACACACAATGGGGGGGAGTAAAAATCATTCGATGGGGAGTTGTAAGAGACACTAAGTGGGGGACATACACAGGCTGAAAAGAAGGCATAAAAAAGAAACAAAAAGGGGATAAAATAAAGGTGGGGGGGAGGGGGAGAGACAAACAGGGGAAGATGCACTGGTCCCCCCTTGCACTGGTCTTGCTTGACATATGAAAATCAGTATATTTAAAAAAAAAAAAAACCAACACATTTTGGAAATACAATGCACATATTACATGAATCTGTAAAGTAGAAAGATTAGGTTAATAGTATGGAGAATAGTTAACAACAGATAAAGAAACAGCAAACAATGTCATTCAGCAGGCACAGCCCAGTGAATTATTATGATGCATAAAAAGAGGTATTGACTCATCTGATTAAATTCCATTTATTTCCTCTTGAGAAATATGCAAACCTATTATTGTTAAACTCAGTTTACTGCTAAACACATTTTGATCAAAACAGTGTAATAATAATGATTACAGTAAACATTATTAATAAAAATGCTTGTTAGTTCCAAAAAATGAAATGTCTTGATGGACTAATTTCTGAAATTTTGAGAAACCTAAGGGAAATAATAACCTAATTATGCGACATTCTGGATCAATAGAAGGAGTGAGTAATAACTTTAACTCAATTCAAAGGGTACTCAGGCAATCAATGCACGTTCTATGTATTTTGTAAATCTTTATTTTAATACTTAACTGTAACTTTTTGCATACACAATTTTGCATAGTTTCAATTTTTTTTTTGATAGCACCTTAACCTTGTCTTCTGTGTCCCACCTCCCCATTCTAAAATAGATACTTCTTGCTGGTTATTGTACTGCAGAATGCACTGTCATAGCTTAGGCACATACAGCGCAAACTGTCACCAGAGCTCAACAGCAAGAAGGCACTATTACAGTAAGAGAATGCTCAGCCACACAGATAGTAATTATAACGTATTAGCACATCTGACTGTCTCTCTTCCATTCCTCCATCCCTTCATTGCACAAAGAGATAGAGGAGCAACCCAGGCACATTGGGTGCAATTCTAGCTTACAGTTAGTTATGGTACCTGTTTTTTCAATGTAATTATCTTATTTTTTTTATAAATAGTTATTTTCACAAGCCCACGGTTTCCCTTCTTCCCTTGTAAATTTTTTATTTTTTTTAAACTTTATTTTGGATTGATTGTTCTTGCATTTTTTAAATGGATGATTAAGAGTTCTTTAAATATTAATAGGTTAATTCTAGCCAGGAAACACTTTTAATCCTTGTTTTTCAGCGTAAACCCCTGGTTTTGTTATTTTGCTTTGCCATGTCTACAGACCAAAGCATGAATTAAAGTGTTTTATTCATGTATCATCGTCTCAAATATTATCCTCACCCACACCCTTACCAGAAAGGAACTACATTTTC
Organism: Pelobates cultripes; assembly: GCA_933207985.1. NCBI lineage: Eukaryota > Metazoa > Chordata > Amphibia > Anura > Pelobatidae > Pelobates > Pelobates cultripes. The sequence continues at coordinate 235,983,684 of OW240916.1, forward strand.
TTTACCCTTAATTTATTAGAAAAAAATTGTTAAAATATTGCACAATAAAACGACATGTACTTCTGAAGAGTCTTGACATTTTTTTTATTTTTAAGGGACTTTACGCGACTTTGTCCTGAACAGCCACTCACCACAATCTGAAGTGGATGATTTGCTTTAAAATAGAATTTCAACAGGGAATATTAATTTGGTCATTTGTACTGATTTCATAGCAATGAGAAAAACATTGACCATTAAAAAAATTCCCTACTCAATCAACTCTTCGCAGGTAGACACTGATTATTGGCTTTGGTGGAAGCTGAAGTTTCCAACGCCCAACTTGTTCTACGTTGTTTTCTCCGCTGTCGGTTGGTTACAAGTGTAAATCTGCACGTGATTGTTTAATGGAACAATCTAAACACATAAAGTACTTTAGCTTGCCGAACTGCTTTATGTTTGAAGAGTGGGACAATTAGATTAGAAAAGTATGAATTTCAATAGAAATGAGCACTTATACATTTTCTCGGGATGGAAGGGATAGAATGAAAAGGGTAGTGGAATGAGGAGGGTAAAATAATGGGACAGATGAGATAGCGTAAGGGTGAATTAAAAGGGAAAATGAGTGAGGAGGTTATATTTAAAATAATAAGAACAAGAATGGAGAAGACAATACGAATGGCAGATGGTATGAGATTGAGGGTTGAAATGAGGCAGGTAGAATGAGTAGTGAAGTAAGCAAAATGGCAGTTTGAATGGGGCACAGAAAATAAAAATAAAACAAAAAAAAATAGATGCCACTAGATTTAGTAATCAAGGGAATAACAACCCACTTTGTTTTGGACCTTGTTAGAGTATATTGTCGCCTTTGTTCCATGCCACCACCAACATCCAGTGTAATCTGATGATGTATGTCAAATATACACAGAATGGACAACCCAGTCTAGTTCCAGGATGCCTAATGACACAATAAGAGAGTTGGGGTTACACCTCCAACAGCAAAGGGCTATATCTCTGTATGCATAGTTTTTCATAGAGAAACATTGCACATACAGACACCAATCACATGATCACTTCAAACCACTCTAAAAACAAAACACTCTAAAACATAACACCACAGCTCAATGTGGTGGTTATGATGCCTATATTCTATATGTACAGTACCCCGTTGGCCAAACAGTTTGGGAGAGGTTTCACAAAAACCAGAGAACCCAGACCCTATATAATGCCCCATCTTCAGCTGACCTGATAATTCGCTACTTACATTCCCCTAGACTCTCTTCACCATCACCACCACACTGAGCTGTTGTGGTTATATTGTTTAGCCCCTTTACTCTTTAGAACAACAACCGGAGGTCATCTTCTAACTTTAATGGGAGTTTCAGCTCTGACATAAAATTATGATGGAAACATTTTCCTCTTCAGTTGTGTTTCCATCTTGACTATTTCAGCTTAAAACTTGTAATTCACTGGTCGAATACTGACAGTTCACTGACAATTTAGTGAATAACTCTGAGTCAGTGTAGGAAGAAAACACTCTATATGCTACTGTTGGGGTTGTTAGGCAACGCACCACAGTGTGACATGTTTGAGTATTTTCATATATCAAAATGACTTGCCATGTTATGACAATTGTCTCCTGTGTTCATCCTAGTATTTCTGGTTTATTTCTCACACATTAATGTCCAAGAACTCCCAAATGAAAATAAGTTTAAAAATATTTTAAAGAAGTTTGAAATAAACAAGTATTTATTTTTTTATATAATTGTGGAGTAACATAATTTTGTAGGGTGTCATAAAGTAAAATAAATAATCACATTTAAACAACATGGATCCAATTTCGCAACCCCACATTATTGCTGATTTATTCATTAATTTCTCATATGTCTTGATGAGTCCTGTATACTAATAGAACCCAAATACATGAATAGATCCCAACAAACTACCTAAAGGTCAAGGTTTAGAGATTTGCCAGTTCAGTTGCAATGGGGATATTGTAAAACCTGGACCTTTTGGGGTACTTTAGGAATAGCTCCAATACTTAAGAAAAATGGGAGACAAAAAGTATTTAATTTTACATTCTAAATCCACATCCTTTTTATGTAGCACCTTACATCCTGTCTCTTTTATTTTTAACCTCCATTTCCTGTTCCCCCTCTCTTCTTCATTCCATCTTCCCTCATTTCATGCCCCTTGTTGTATCTTTCCCCTCCCCAAACTGCTTCATATTTTTAATCAACAGCAGTTGCAATGCAGGCAGTGTTGAGTGAGGATACCACCTACAATAATGCTTGTTGCCACTGGTGGTTTTAATATTGAAACACTGATAGATTTTGTTTTTAATGAGAGTGAAAAGGTATGTGACATCAGATCCCAATAGTTTACTAAGCACCTCTCTCACCCCAAATGAAGCACAGAGAAAAGACAGTGACAGACAGCAGAGAGACCTGTCCCTGACACACAAAAACCATCAATGGCAGAGCAAGAACTTTTCACCTATCATTGTGAAAAAATATTGTTAGATGATTTTCTTGTCTTTATAAAAATAATTATACATTTTCACATGACTGACAATTGCCAGTGTTCAGTTCACACCCTTCAAACAATTCTTTTACTAGTTCACTAGCACAGTAGGTTTAAGTGATAGCTGAACTTGGCTCACTTAGCTCCACCTAGTGATATAGCTTTATAACATTCTTTGTTAAGGGGACAGCAATGCCAAGTGTGTGTTTGTGTCTCTCTCTCTCTCTCTCTCTCTCTCTCTCTCTCTCTCTCTCTCTCTCTCTCTCTCTCTCTCTCTCTCTCTCTCTCTCTCTCTCTCCTTTTCAGACTTTCAGCTGTTAAACACATCAGGCCCAAAGCAACTGGAATAACTTAACATAACAAATACTTCAAGTGATTTCCCCAAATTTAACTGAAAATGCAACTTATAATGGATTCTCCAGTCTCAAAATTATTCAACCACTTCATGGTATCGTTAGCACTTCATAGAACAACCTATTGCTGTTATGACCTGATGCAAATGATCAGAAGGCATCTGATATATTTTAAAAAGTCTTCTTTATTTATTTTTAACGTTTCATGTTTGTTTATGCTATCTTCCTGAGATCCAGTTATTTGATAACATCTCTGCAACACATCTGCAGTGTGACATTATAATAATAATGTAATATAATGTCATGTATGTATATTTTTTATAAACTTACACAAAACTATGAATTTTTTTTTTTTTGGGTTAAAGGAGAACTTTTACTGAATTTCGAACTTTATATTTACCTATTTCCTATATATTACAAATATAAATTTATGAGATGTGAAAATTTAAATAAAATGTAAACATTTATACCAATTTGTCCAGTAACTGGGTGCATCCAGAGTGCTTGGGCTGTAGTGGTTGTGGATTTCAATGTTTTATTCAATGGAGTCATGTCCAGAGAAGTACTGGAATGTGTCAAGACAGTTTTTAATTTTTTTCTCCCTTTTGCTTATGTTAGCCTTCTAATGGAATAAACAGCACTAACAGCATTTACAGAAGTTATTTTATTTTGATGTGCATGTCTCTCTCAGATATGCCCATCATGTGATATCAGTAATGTTTCCTCATGATTCATGGGATGGATCAAAATTTATTTATTTATTTTTATTCAAGGTGTCATACGTTTTACATTCAATTTTTTTCTGCTTATAAATATTGAACTTTAGACAACTGTAGCACATATTATATGTGAATTTTGAATTACATTATAAATGAATATTGGACAAACACGGCCAGTTTTCTGGGCCTGTGCTATTTGAGCACTGGTCCAGAGAGAAGCACCAGAGTGATTTTTATCACTGATTAGGTTGTTATAATGCCTGGGTTACTGATTATGTCAGTAAACTCTTTTTTTTTATCATGGTGAGTGCACACACAAACACACCCCTGAATATTGACACTGCACATATTCAAACACGCAGACACTGCTCACACATGCAACCCTACATGGACGGCTAAAGTGTAGATCCCTAGCTGTCAAAGCACCTTAGGAGATATATAGCAGTTGAGGATCTAAATTCTTGTCACCCTTGTGCTAGAGGCGACCTAAACATTTTCTTTGCACAGAGTCCTACATTAGCTCCCCCACTGTTTGTGCTTTCATAACATCTCCAGTTTCTCTTTACATTAGCAAGAAGCATGTTGATTGTTTCATATTTGGCAGAGAGATTTGAAATCTTATTGAGCAAGGAAGCATATGACTTTATACTAAGAATGCTTAAAAAGGGCCCATTGTTTTGTAAAGCAATTAATATCAATGTCACGTCCAGGATCGCAATGTCCAAAACAAAATGCAGTCTATAATGTTTTTTTCCCCCACAAATTATTATGACGCAACATTTTAATTGTAATATGATTTATAAATTTCACAGGAAAGACACTTCATGAAGGTTTTCTATGTACGTAGTTTCTATCATACAGCCATCATCCATCGTACTGCATAAAGATAATCTAAATGAATAGCCGAGCCTTTTAAAACATGTTTTACCTCATGCCCTTAGTTACAAAAGCCAGGTCTGCCAGTACATATCATAGGCTTCTCTGCTCCAGAAGGCATTACATTGATTTGAACCTTCCAAGTGGTGTTTTGGGCTATATTGTGGTTGTTCTAACTGTACCAAATGCTGCCTGGTGGTTATTTAACATATTAACCCATCTGAAACATGTACATGAAATCCTCTCTATAAGCAATAGATATTGTGAGCCAAATATCACCTTATAATTCTGTTTTAGTTTTGAGTTGAATTCATTAAGTATATTACTTTACTGAGAGGGTAGTGGATGCATGGAATAGCCTTCCAGCTGAAGTGGTAGAGGTTAACACAGTAAAGGAGTTTAAGCATGCGTGGGATAGGCATTAGGCTATCCTAACTATAAGATAAGGCCAGGGACTAATGAAAGTATTTAGAAAATTGGGCAGACTAGATGGGCCGAATGGTTCTTATCTGCCGTCACATTCTATGTTTCTATGTTTCTATGATCATATCAAGATTTTAAAGAAATTCACAAAAAGGTTCGGCATGCTTTCCATTAATTTGCGATGCTTTAAGCATGTGTCTTCATATGGAAAATTGAGTCTTGTGACTGCAATATAATGATTGACACTATCATTTAGTAAAAAAGTTAACAAGGTCTTGTGTTTGCACAATGGTCAATGTGTAGGTCTAGCACCTGTCGCAAACATACAGCTTTGTAGAACAATAACCTTTTTATAATCATGTGCTTTCACATGTGACTTAAATGTCGATTTAGATCATGAAACACCTGGCAAAAGCCTTACACGCAAACAAGCTTTAGTTCACACATAGACATGTGTAATCAAGGGGGTTTATAGTTTGCAATGGCCATATCCAGTATCAGTGGAATGGTATTAGCAAAAATTTGGGTATTTTAGTAATGTGTTTTTAATGAACAGGCACCTTGCAAAAACGGTAGTAGCTTAAATGCATGTATAGTCATAATCTGAGCATTTGGTAGGAAAATATGGGGAGGGTGGTGTAACAAACCGGGCAGGTACAAAGGATTATAGAAAAATCATTGCTTTTTTCACCCAAACAATGCTTTTTCTATATAAACTAATCATGATTAAGCTTTGGATGAGCCCCACCACCCCACACACTTATGTTAGATTATATAAATTCTGAAGAATTCTTATAGTGTAACAGATTTGCTTTGATTTGGAGCAGACAGGCAGTGAGCTTATATTTCTACCATGTTTAATATTCAAAGTGTAGTATGGACCCATCCATATTGGGGTACATTGAAAGCAGTGGTGGGCTTAAAACCAATGTGGCCATATGGTGCGGCTAAATTCCCATATTTTGAACATGAGGCAGGCATTTTTTTTAACTACCTTTGGAAGCTTAGTTGAGAAATAAACAAAAGTATTATAAATCAAAAGAGCGCAAACATTCAATAACAATATTCTCAATCAATGGTTAAAATTATAGTCTCATGCAATAGCAACTGAGCACACAAAGAATATCCCAAAATTCTTGTGGTTAAAATTTATACAAAAAAAGTTCCAGCACTTAGTAAATAATCTAGGGTACCAAGAATTATATAAATTCGACCTTATATGTATAGAGTCCCAGTTTGTATTCAATACATTGAAGTATAGAGCTAGGAGGATGGGGATATCTGTCCTGGTTGCTGCACAAAGTATCCAAATGGTAATTATTCCAGATATATCAGTACCTTTAACCCCTTAAGGACCAAACTTCTGGAATAAAAGGGAATCATGACATGTTACACATGTTACACATGTCATGTGTCCTTAAGGGGTTAAAGGATACAAAAAGCCCACATAGTATAGTATTGCACACTTTATTTAAAAGCCCCCTAATGGAACCCTTATATAAAATCATCCGTCCATCGGAGTGGTAACATCTCCATAATAGTATTACATCGCTGTTTGTGTGGTTATTGGCAACAGTACCACATCGATTTTATATAAGGGTTCCATTCCATTTGGGGGCTTTAAAATAAAGTGTGCAATATTATACTTTGTGTGCATTTTGTATCCTTTAAAGGTAATGATATATCTGGAATAATTACCATTTGGATACTTTGTGGAGCAAACAGGACAGATCTATACTTCAATGTATTGAATACAAACTGGGACTCTATACATATAAGGTTGAATTTATATAATTCTTGGTACCCTAGAGTATTTGTCTAAGGGGATTAGTCACTAAGCGCTGGCACTTTATTTGAGAAATGCTTTGAAGTTATGCAATAGGTATCAGAGAATGAATCTGTCCAGTTTGTTCCCAATCCATTGCACCTCACCAATGGCTATATATGTTCCAACCTGCACTATTGCTTCTACTAAAAATGGAAAGAAAATAATTTCATGCACATTGTTATATATTTTTTTTTGTGTGTAATAAAATTATGCATCAAAAATCCGTCCACAGGATATATTTTCAAAAGGTCTTGAATAACAGCTTTCAACATAATTTCACATAATATAATATGAGCTCATAATAAAATTTCAGCACTAATGCATTGTTCTACAGGGTGAGAAAATGAAATGCTATTGATTGTTTTAGAGCAGTTTTAGACAACCTTCAGCACTCCAGATGCTCTGGACTACATGTCCCCTGAAGCTATGCCAGCATTATGGCTACAAGAGCATTATGGAACGTTGTTTGCAACATCCGGTGAGCCGAAAGATGCCTACCCCTGTTCTAGAGCTTGTGTGCCACATTCCCGGCATGTGACGGACATAAACACAGCAATATTTTGTTAAATTAAAACAGGTCACAATCATTTTGTCCCAGCTCTAATGCAATAGGCAGGTTCACGAGGGAATAACTTCCCTATAACTCATATCTTAGCGTATGTTATGTTTAATAAGTACCTTGTAGGGCATTATGCTCTAAGGTGCAGTAATGTGCATATCTAATTTCATTACACAAAATAAATACGTGTTACGTCAATACGTATCTAAGATTCTGTTTTGTTTACTGATAATCATTATTCATTTTTGAGATACTGTCATCATGTTTAAGAATCCAGTATAAAACAAATAAAAAAGGTTAGAAGAGGAGAAGCTTGACACAAACAAGCTATTACATAATCCCAGAAGCTAAACAAACGTTAATTATATGTTTGTGATTATGTCATTTGTTAACTTGTCAGTTGCTTGTGTGATTCAGCTTCGGAATGTAGATTGATTTTTTTTTTGTCTTGCAATCTGATGTGAATGCTTCTTATTGAGACTTTTTTTTTTGCTTGACCTTACTTGAGTAAATTGTTAAGAGTCAGGTTGGCAAAGGAAAACGGAAGTCTTTTTATGAAATTTCAAAATAGAATGGTAGATATGGCAAGTACAACTGTTTGATTAATCTGGGGCATTGTTAATAACAAGGACTGTAGTAGCATAAACCACTCAGGATGGATGGATGAATTGGACCAGGCAACTGGCCGAGCCACGCTCTTCATTAAGTCTTTAAGTGGCCGATCAAGATAAAAGCAGGTGACTCTCACTTTCTTTTGGCACTCTGGCTATTTTTTAAATCATTTTTTTGGGGGTGATGTTTGTTATGGACTTTTTTTATTTTTCCTTCCTGTTGTGTTTCCCTTTTTTTTTGCTCTAAAGATGTGGTGTCCTGGGCTTGAGATAAGCCTATACCTCTGACCACTGTATCCAAAGAAAAGGAAGGGGTAAAGGCATTTAACTTTTTTCAAGTGTGAAAACGGTTTAATATAGCATATCACCATATTTCACATGGCAATGTTTTGGTCATCAGCTTTATCAAGCCACATTTACTTGAGCTGTGTTTCCCACAACGACCAGCCAGTTTCTGTTTAAGAGTGATGAGAGTTATCATTTGTAGAATACTCAGTGTGCCTGGGGGTTAGTGGATTCACAACTGTACCTCAATGCTGTAACAACATGGGGTACACTTTGTTTTATGACATGTCCTTATAACTAGGTTTCTCTATATTCGTATTCCCCAAGTCTCTTTGATTTATGCATACTCGGCTATAATAGTCTTCAAACATAAAGCATTATAGTTTGGAAAGCTCATGGCACTGTATATGTAATATGAGCCATGACAGCCCTGCATGCCTATGTGGTGAGTAGTCATTCAAGGCAGTTATGGATTGATGTCTGAATGTATCAATATGTATGGAACAGGTTAAAAACATTTCCAATCAGCTCCCATCCTTCCTCTTGGTTCATGGGCAGCAATCTTCTCTCTCCATTCCTTTCCTATTCCCCCCCACCCCCCTCTTTTGTTTTCTCTTCTTTTTTCATCTGTCTTTCTACTTGTTTTCTCTTTCTTTTCTTTCCATCTTTTTTTGGGTGGTTTTTGTTCTGCTTTGTTTTTTCAGTTTATTGTCACATCGGCTGAGTTTTCTCTGGTCAAAGACCTGAGGAGTTGGTTGCTCAATGTTAGAAAATTGGGAGAGAGGGTTCCTGCTCACGCGGGGTTGGATGGAAGTAAGATACTCGCCGGCAGCTTATGATCATTAACAGGGCTGGACTGGCCCACCGGGATTCCGGGAAATTTCCCGGTGGGCCGTCGGCACCTGGGGCCGGGCAGGCAGCTGGCTCTTCTGGCGGCCGCAGAGGGAGCTCTTTTGGCGGCTCAAGGGGGAGCAGTCTGTTCTGTCTCTGCTCCCCTGCCCCAGCGTGCAGCTTAATGAGACCGGGGCCGGAATAGCTTGTGTTTTTATGAGTGAGCTTGTGTTTATGTCAATGACCTTATTTATATCAGTGAGATTGTTTGTCTGTGAGGCTGTGTATCAATCAGCTTGTGTCAGTGAGATTGTCTGTGTCTGCATGTGAGTATGCTTACTGTATAATTAAAAATTATACACTGAAAGGACCAATATTTTATATTGGAAACAGCTAAATATATATATATCATCTAGGGTGGCAAGACATAGCCTTACATATTACATGCAACAATATATGGCGCAATGACTTATGGGGCTGGCATAGATTTTTTTTTCCAGGGCTGCTTTGGAATCCCCAGTCCGGCCCCGATCATTAATTGTGTTAATAATTTGTCATTTCTAAATAAACGCTGTGGCCAAGCTCTTTACCTAATGTGTCTTGTACCTTATATGGGGTCGAATTTGTTTTTCAGGCATGCTTTGCCAATCATGTCTCTGCCTTTGTGCTATTTGCAAATCTTTTTCACTTATTTATAGCAAATATGTCTAGAGCCCTAAAGCACCATTTCCCTCCAGCTGGCAGTTTATAATCATTTATGTTAATGTGATTAAAAATGTTGAATTTTAATAAATGTTGTGGCCAAGCCATTTTCCTCTACACAAGGTGTCGTGCATTATTGGGTGTGGGTCTGGGGTTAAAGGTCTTGAGGATGAGGTTAGTAGCATACATGGGCAGTCATGTTACAGTGTTTCATTACAAAACAAGGCAAATAACACAGTTTTTTCTTTTCCTTTTTCCAGACAGCTAAATGTGACACATATTTTCCTAACCTAACCAATAATTTTTATTGAATGTGTGCAACTTGTACCTTGTTATCACTTTCAGATATTGTAGGAAGAGCTGGTGAAAATAGAAGTACAAACATGAACTGTGCTTGCATTTAATACAATGGAAAAACTGGAGAGTAATGGAACACTCAGATAAGAAAGAGAGATGTACATAAAATGAATTAATTAGTTATAGACAAATGCTCCTCATTGAAAAGCTGATTTCAGCACAGCCATTCTGCTGAGAGATTATGACTCACACAACATCCCTAACTACGTTTTAACCGTCTGTCATCAAAAAGCCTGCAATAACTCGCCCCCACTAATTGATTAACATCGTTAAGTGGCAGAGCACCTAAACAGCCTTATTGCCTATATATAATTAGTACTCCCACCCACTTAGTGGTAGAATCTCAGTAGTATAAGGAGAGATTTGCCTGTGGTCATTCCTTAGTCCCTTATCAATACCCAATATATGAAGGTATCAGGTTGCCAGGATAGGATATGCTTTGTGGCAGGCTTATGTCATTTATGACCATATACTGTAACTAAACCCTTATTGGCCATACTGTGGTATGGATTAAGATGCAGCTGGTTTAAAGGGGAGCTCTGTGCTTTTCTTATTACAGTGGGCCCAAGTCTAAACAACTGTAATACCTAATGTTATCAGTGCACATATGTGTTAATAACATTAAAATATCCCTTTAAGTGATTTTTTTAATGGATTCGGGATTTGGGTGGATAGGCTCTGGGGGCATTGCCAATGAAAAAACTTGCTCACTGGTTTGAGTATGGCAGTCCCACATAAGGATAAATGGTAAATCAACATGAAAAATGGTACCCTTTGTGGGATTGGCTTATGTAAAGTTACCAAATTAAGTTGCAAACGAAATTCACATCATTCACATTCTCAATCGTGTATTGCCTTGCCCATTCCAAATAAACGAATAACCAAACTGCATTGAAGATTTGTATCCATCATATGATTCAGGACTTGTTTGATTTGGTCATTTAACAATTTGGTTGTTTATTATTCGGCCAAATTTCCAAAATACCCAATTTTCATCTAAATCGTGGTTTGTCCAAACCCGAATGCTGAAGTGTATTTGTAACCACTTTAATTCAACTCTTCTCTATTAAATCCTGATTTTGTTTGTTGTTGATTGCATTATATCTCTGGTAATCAAGGTGCAATTTATTACAATGTCAATAGGATGAGATTAGAGTTAAGGTGAAAGTTAGGCTAACATTGGTTTTAGTGAGAGGTGCGGATAAGTTTAAGGATAGAGGTAAAGTTGGTTGGTTTTCAGAACTTCTTAATGGCATTATTTTTCCGTAATACATTATCATGTTGTATGTCCTCTACATAATGTGATATATTCCCTCTCTACTGCAATATATGGCAGCAATATTCAATCATACTTATTTTTGATGCCTAATGCTGATGGGAGTCACAATCCGATCCAACATTTCTATTTATCGACCTCCTTCCTCCTTATGCATTAGCTTTTGTGCAGAGCCTACAATTCTATGGTACTTGTAGTGTCTATTTAAGCTTTCCATTTGTTTTGATTTTATACACAAATTTGGCTACAAGGATGTAATTTTCTTTCATTGTTTCTTTTTTTGTTCTTTCTTTCTCTTTTATTTTCAGCTGTGACAGTTTAACCCCTTAAGGACACATGACATGTGTGACATGTCATGATTCCCTTTTATTCCAGAAGTTTGGTCCTTAAGGGGTCAACTATACTTTTGTTGATAGAGGCATATTTTGATAAGCTTTTAAGTTTCAAAGGTAAGTGGTCACTCGAATTAGTGAACTGTCCAGAATTGTCCTCAAGTGTATAACGTGATCCCTATCATCTTATTAACCTTACCCATATACTTCTTACGCATGTGTTGTAGTGTGTTTTTATTCATCGCTGTCTTACACTTACTGGAAACTTATACTGGAAAATTATACACAGTTTTAACACAGCCTGCTATCAGTTGGTTAAAGACTATATAAATACAAATATCTTTCCAATGCATTTACCTAATTTAACTTTCACTTAATCTGAAAGGCCAACCCTGAAAGATAAACAGAGTAAAGTAAGCAGGGAAAAAGAAACGCATAACAAAGTCCTGTAGGCAAAGTTCATAAAGCATGCAAAAGCAGAAATTATGTTATAAATCTGTGTCTTTTGTGGCAGTTTTATCTTTTAACTCTCAAGTCTAGATTAATATTCTCTTTTTATTTATCTGGTCTTGTTCTCAGAGAAACAAAACAATTCAGGCCACATTTACATGTTTTTTTTAAACCCCTTAAGGACACATGACGGAAATATTCCGTCATGATTCCCTTTTATTCCAGAAGTTGTGTCCTTAAGGGGTTAAAGGAGAATATTTAATTTAATGTTAGCCCGAAGGAGAATATACGGTAACCATAGTAGCTTTCTTACGCTTGGTTTAACCTCTTAAGGACCAGACTGTTTTGACCATGTTGTACGTTAAGGACCAGGCCTGTATTAACATTTTTGTGGTGTTTGTGTTTAGCTGTAATTTTCTTCTCTCTCATTTACTGTTCCCATACAAATTATATATTGTTTTTTTTTTTCAGGACAAGAAGGGCTTTCTTTACATACCATTATTTGTATCATGTCATATCATTTACGTCAAAAAATAAAATAAAATATGGTGAAAATTTAAAAAAACAAACATGTTTTTTGACTTTTACTTGAAAAATATTTTACTTATCTACAAAAGCTAATGAAAAAAACTTCTAAATAGATTCAAAAGTTTGTCCTGAGTTTAAAAACACCCAGTGTTTACGTGCAAGTTTTAGGGCTATAAGAAATATATTGTTTAAATTTATCAATAGTGACATTGTAACACTGTTATCTGTAATAAATCTCTGAATCTCACCTCACATGTACATATATTTTTTTTTAAAGCAGACAACCCAGGATATTCAAAATGGGATATGTCCAGTCTTTTTTAGTAGCCACTTAGTACCAAAAACTGGCCAAATTTAGCATTTATATTTGTTTGTGTGTAAAAAATGCAAAACACAATTATGAACGCTAACTTTGGCCAGTGTTTTTGTGACTAAGTGGCTACTAAAAAAGGATGGATATACCCCATTTGCGATACCTTGGGTTGTCTTCTTTTGCAAATGGTATGCCATCATTGGGGTAATTCTCATTCCTGGGCTACCATACGCTCTCAAAACCAACCAGGCAAATTTCAATGTAAATAAAAAAAGTTAAATCAAGCCTTATATTTGACCCAGTAACTTTCAAAAACACTATAAAACCTGTAAATGGGGGGTACTGTTATACCCGGGAGACTTCGCTGAACACAAATATTAGTGTTTCAAAACAGTAAAACGTATCATAACAATGATATCATCAGTGAAAGTGCAGTTTGTGTGTGAAAAATGCAAAAAGTGGCACTTTCACTGACAATGTCATCGCTGTAATATGTTTTATGTATGTTTGTCTTCCGAGTAAAACAGTACCCCCCATGTACAGGTTTTAGGGTGTCATGTAAAGTTACAGGGTTAAATACAGTGCTAGCAAATGAAATTCTCTGGACTTTCGGCCTGGGATGTCAGGCAGGTCCCTCAAATTGCAATCAATAAAATTACTTAATTATGTAACAATATTACATAAATATGCACGTAGCATTTAAATATATATACATATTTATATATTTTAAAGTCTACGTGTATATTTATTAAATTATTTATGTCATTTTGTATATGGATATATATATATATATATTTCGTATTATTTTTATTTATTTATATATATATATATATATATATATATATATATATATATATATAAAATTTCATTCTAAGTGTATATATATATATTTATATCAAAATACAGTTAGAATAACATTTCATATATATATATATAATTAAAAAACTTTTTAAAATTATTTAAAAAAAGGTTTGTTTATTTTTATTTACTTAATATTTATATTTTATAATAATATATATATATATATACAATATATATAGTTATTATATATATATATATGTATATATATATATATACATGTGTAATTTAAATATAACTTAGTTTGACATTTACTTACACTTAGTTTGACATTGTGTCTATAAGATATATATACATATTATATATAAATATAATACATGTATATATATATATATATCTCTTATATATATATATATACATATAAATATATATATATATATATATATATATATATATATATATTTGTTTTTTACACTGATTACTTTTTACATTTTTAATTTTTTTATTTTACTCATGCAGGGAGACTGCCTGTCAGCACAGACAGTCCCTGGGCAGTCAGATAGAGGGACACCTATTGTGGCCATGTGACTGCTCTGTTAGAGCGATCACATGGACACGTGGTCCTAATTCGCCGTGGAGAGACTGGGCTGCAGGCAGTCTCTCCACACCGGGAGCAACGCCAATCACCGCTGATTGAACAACAGCGACCGAGCGACGGTCCTTAAAGTGGATGCAGAACTATGCATCATTGATTGAGCAGATCAAGGGATGCTGCATGTGGATTCCCAGCTATTATTTTACAACTCCCACAAATTTGACATTAATAATTAAAATAGTAAAATCCTAGCAAGGATTATAACCAGACTTGAGTGATTCCATATGTTGCATTAGTGGTTCAAATTATTGCATTTAATTGGCAGGCGTGTTTGGCAGTCTAGATCTCAAGCATATGGTGTTTTAATTTATACTATATATATATATCATTTATGTATGCATAAAAAATAATACTAATTATCAAAAATTTAAAAAATAAAAATAAACCCACATTTATTTAGTTTTGCCCATTATGTGATGTGTATACAATCAGTGTGACAAAAAAAATGAACTCAAAACAGGTTAATTTATCAGAAATTTTAACAGTGAATTCCACATGTTGTGAGCTTTCTACTAGTTTGAAAACCCCAGATTTATATTCTGCTTTATTAGCCAAGTACCCCGATACCCCACATGTAACCTTTTCCAAGTTTTGTGAAAATATATAGGCTCAATTTAGAGACATGCTCTAGTTTTGACATACCTCTCTGCTTAATTCCCAGAGGGGCTCTTTGGTATAGAATCTGTGTCATCATACTGACGAGCATCAAATTTTGATACTATTTCTAATGCTCTCTTAACCCTAATTCTATATACACCTAGCTAACCATAACCCTGACACTAACAGGTCACTGTTTAGTAGTTTGGCCCAAGCAAACTCTCACTAAACCTAACCTTCACTAACCCTAACTATAACTGTTCACATTTTATTAAATTGGCAATAACTAACCCTAAAACTAATCCTAATACTTTTGGGAATATAATCCTAAGGGCTATCAATGGTATTCTTTGTGCATGGTATAATAAAGTTTTTGCCCTGCATCTTCACCTTTTGAGTATGTAGCAGTAAAGAGCTAAACACGTGTCTGGTGTTGTTCCTCCATAATTAGATGCACTTGCTCAGTTATCCTAGTCTCATTATGCAGCTAACAACAGGTTATGGGCCAAGAAGGATTGCAGAAAATCAATGGAGCAGACTTTGCTTTGACGGAAATGAGAAAACTATGAGTTATGGGAGAGAAAGTTCTTGGGACATCTGTGGTTGATAGATCTCAATGAAACCATTCTGATCCGGATGATACTAATGATGAGAATTAAGATAAATTTAAGAATGAGCAAGCATATGCTAAGTTAATTCAGTTCTTAGATGATAATAGTCTGGCTTTAATCATACGAGAGGCAGCTGGTGGTGGAAGAAAAGAGCTTCAGATATTGAGAGACTATTATGCAGACAAGGGAAAACCCAGAATAGTTAATTCAGAGAGCTAAGGACCCTTCAAAAAGGTATACATGACAATGTGTGTGAGAATGAGCAATTACAGCTTTAAAAGTGACGAATTGCTGATAACGATTGCAATGGAAAAGTACCAACAAGGCCTAACAAGGTGGAAACAATTGTCTGGAGTTGCTGTATCTCTCGTGCAGAGAGAACTGACCTGCTTTTTGATCTGGACTGCCCTTTTGGGTGGAATCACTTTGATATGCAAACGGCCTGGTTCTATTTGTAATGGCACAAGATGAGCTAAATCAGTTTGAGATCTTATTGGAACACTATTTAAAATGACAAGATGTCTGTTAATCAAAATTAAATTGCCAAAGGAATTATGGACAAAAGCAGTAATGACTGATCCAAAACAGGTACTTTAACAACTGCCCAGTAGAAACTTAATATTATCTGTTACAGGACAAAAGACTATTAAAACAAAACCATCCTTAAATTAATTTTTGAGGGTCAGAATGTTTTACAAATAAGTAAGATAGGAAGAAGATCTATTCAAAGTGTGAGAGAGGAATTTATGTTGGACATGACAGGAACAGCCATTCTTATCTAGTATATTATCTGGACACCAGAAATGTTCGCAAGCACAGGCTTGTGGCATTTGTTACAAAGAAAGCTGTTGGAAAACAACCTCAAACTCAACTATTGCATAGTGAAGAGAGAGTAGTTTGCTCGGAAGAGATCAAGAGAGTAGTGTGTTCAGGTTTATTAATCTAATACATCACATAAAGCATACCCAGATGCCTTCCCTGCTTTTATCATTCGACATAGAGAAGGCATTTTATATAATCCTTTTTTATTGAAAGATTTTACAGATTTTACAAGTAATAGAAAAACAATATATTAGGGGAGGGGAAAGGAAGGGAAAACTTGGAAGTGGGAAAAGGGGGGTATCCATCCATTATAATGGTAAGTATGTTAATGTACAAGGCACTTAAGTTGAAAAACATTCCATAACAAGTTATTAAAGGTTATATGTTTTTTGACATTGGTTTCCCATTGATCCTAGTGGTATTTCAATTATGCAAATATATGTGTGTTATTTCTATGTGATAATTCGTATGATTTGTGTTAGTTTTAGTACTTCTTTAACTCAGGGTGTCTTTTTAGATTTCCAATATCTAGGTAGGCATGTGGTTGCAGCTATCAGAATGTGGCCTACTATAATTCTATCTATTTTACTGATGGATTCAGGGAATTTTTTAAATAGAGCCAGTTCAGATGTGAAGCTACCTATGTTACTGTTCACCTTAATAATTAAGTCATGTATCATTTTCCAATATCTAGTCAGTCTTGGGCAAAACCACCATATGTGGGCCATGTTGCCCAGTCCTCCGCAGTCTCTCCAACACCTATCGCTGTACTTATTATTCATATTATGCAATTTAGACAGGGCCAGATACCATCGATAAAGAATTTTAAAGTGGTTTTCGTGATGGTTGGAGCAGAAAGATAGGCTCTTCAGATCTGAAAAAAAACTGAACCGATCCTCCAACTTATATTGGGAACCCAGCTCTGTCTCCCAGGATAACATATGCTTCAGTTTAATTGATGGTTTATCGTTATGTAACATATAACAGATAGATATAATGCCCTTCCTAATTGGGTCATGCAAAAATTGCTTTTCTAGTTGTGATATTTCTAGTGCTTTAGAATTTTTGTCGGTTTCCGGTATGTTGTATATTTCTTTTAATTTCTCAATCACCAACTCACATTCATCCTTACATTCGGTCGCCAGTCTATGCTTAAATTGTAATCTTTGATAAGACAAAATAAAGTTTCCATGGAAAAAGTCATCTATATGATACAGTCGTTGTTCTTTAAAGGACCACTATAGTGCCAGGAAAACATACTCGTTTTCCTGGCACTATAGTGCCCTGAGGGTGCCCCCACCCTCAGGGACCCCCTCCCACCTGGCTCTGGAAGGGGGAAAGGGTTAAAAACTTACCTTTTTCCAGCGCTGGGCGGAGAGCTCTCCTCCTTCTCTCCTCCTCCGTTCCTCTTCCTGGGCTGAATGCGCACGCGCGGCAAGAGCTGCGCGCGCATTCAGCCCGTCGCATAGGAAAGCATTTACAATGTACAATTTACAATGCTTTCCTATGGACGCTGGCGTGCTCTCACTGTGAAAATCACAGTGAGAAGCACGCAAGCGCCTCTAGTGGCTGTCAATGAGACAGCCACTAGAGGATTAGGGGGAAGGCTTAACCCATTCATAAACATAACAGTCATCTGAAACTGCTATGTTTATAAAAAAATGGGTTAACCCTAGAAGGACCTGGCACCCAGACCACTTCATTAAGCTGAAGTGGTCTGGGTGCCTAGAGTGGTCCTTTAAGTAATGATGAGTTTAAGGTCGGGATTTTAAAGATTCAATTGGCATGACTCTTTATAGTTTTGTCAAGTGACAGTTGTTTTTAAGTACTATATCCCAGGCTTTAAGTGTGGTCTTAGTGGTCATAAACATTTTAGTTACTCCAGGTCTCCTTACAGGGCTTAGCCAGGGTAATTCCCCAAGTTGAAAGGGGAGAATGCTAGATTCCTCCATCTCCATCCATCTCGCGTTTTTTTTTGATTATTAAAGCTTACAACCGCTGCAGCATTAGTTGCAAAGTAGTACTTTCTGAAATTAGGGACACCAATGCCCCCATGAAGTTTTTGGTGCTGCAGGGATGTAAGCTTAATTCTGGGTTTGTTGTTTCAAATAAATTTTAGCATTATTGAATATACTTTGTTAAAGAAGGACATTGGAAAAGATAAGGGGATAGTTCTAAAATAGTACAAGATTTTTGGGAGGATTGACATTTTTTTGAAGGCAATTCTTCCTAACCACCATAACTCCATACCACCCCATCTCTCCATCTCCTATTGTAGGTCTGGCCATGCTCTCTTCAAGTTATGAATATGCATATTGGGTAAATGTTTGCATAAATTAATTCCTGAATATTCCAGGTAATCCCTCCTCCAATCGAACAGATATGATAGTCTTAATTCATCCATCAGATTTATGCAAGTGGAAAGGTAGGACCTGGGTCTTGGATACATTTAATGTATAATGAGATACTTCTCCAAACTGGAGTAGAATAGTATTGAGAGATTTTAGAGAGTATTTTGGGTTTTTGAGTGCTAGAATGATGTAATCTGCAAATAACCCTATTTTATGAGTGGATCCCTTGATATTAATACCTGCGATTTCTGGGGTCGTCCTAATCAGTTCGACCAGGGGTTCCATCGCCAGGACAAAAAGAATTGGAGATAAGGGGCAGTCTTGATGCGTCCTATTAGTTAGAGAAAACGTTCTGGATTGGAAACCTGAGGCCCATACATGAGCTGTGGGTGCACTGTATAGTGCCTTTATCACAGTAATAAAAGATTGTGGAATATCAAATCTGCTCAGTGTCTTCCATAGATATCCCCAATGTACCCTGTCCAATGAAAGGAGCAGAGAAGGAGTTCTTGTTTAATTGATATGCTGAATTAAGTTAATGAACCATCTCGTTCCATCAGATGCATGTCTACCTTTCACGAATTCCACCTGGTCATTATTGATCAATAAAGGTATTAGATTAGTTAATCGGTTCGCTAGTATCTTAGAATACATTTTTGTGTCGTTATTAATAAGGGATATGGGCCTAAAATTAGAGCATCTGTCGGGAGTTTTACCCGGTTTTGGCAAGGTGACAATCTGTGCGGACAAAGACTCTCCTGACATCTTCCCCCCGGACTTATAAAAGTTGAATAGTTTGGACATATGAGGAATTAAAGTTTCTGCAAAGGTCTTATAGTATAAAATGGTGAATCCATCAGGACCAGAGGCCTTTCTAGATGGCATGAGCTTAATCGCCTCGGCTATCTCTGCTTCAGATATATCACGCTCTAATTTTTCCAAATTATCAGAAGACAGCCGAGGCAACGAAACCCTGTCTAAAAAATTATAATAGTCGCCTCAGACGGCTGGGTGAGATTTACATCAGATTCCAAATTATAAAGTACACTATAATATTTGGCAAATTGGTCACTAATCTTATTCGGGTGAATATTTTTTGTCCCTGGTCATCTATTAAGTACGCAGTTTTAGAATGGGCATTCACCTGCCGGAGTTTGGACGCCAGTAGAGTTGAGGCCTTGTTACCCTTTAAATAAAACACTTTCTTGAGGCGTCTCACCATGAGAGTAGTTCGATCCAAATTTATTTTGTGAATTTTTTATTTAATCTCCCCTATCATTGCTGACAGGGAAGAAGATGCCAGGGAGGGCCGAATTTATTTGCCTGATTTAGGTTGTACAATTCTTTTTCCAAATTTCTTAAGTTGCCGTTAATTTTCCTCTTCAAGTGAGTCGCCCTAGAAATGAAATGGCCTCTCAACATAGCCTTGTGCACATGCCATGTCACCTCGTCAGGAACCTCATGCGAAACATTTTCCAAAAAATAGTCATTCAGTATCCCTTCAGCTAGCGATCTATTTTCAGGATCATCTAATAAGTAATCACTCAGTTTCCAGTGCCTATTGGGGGAGAAAGAAACCATTTCGTCTATATGCAAAGTTATGGGAGCATGGTCAGACCAATTGATATCTAAAATATCAGATCTTGAGATGTGCGGTATGAGAGCACCCTGTATCAGAAACCTGTCCAGCCTGGAATACATGTTCTTGGATACTGAGTAAAAAGTAAAGTCTCTTTCATTCTCATGCATTAATCTCCATGGATCATACAGTCCACATTCAACCATATATTTGAGCATTTCACAGCTAATCTATCACTATCTCTCCTATGGAGTTTATCCAAATTATCCCTTGCATTATCTAAGTCACCATCCATTACAAAGTAGATATCTCCACACATCACCAAAGTCCCTTTCATGTTCTCATTCACCAAATCCATAATTTTCCTAAAGAAAGTAAGCTGTTAGGAAAGTACACATTGACAATTGCATACATAACGTTGTTAACCTTACCAATCCACACTATGTACCTTCCGTCATCATCTGTTATTATCTTTTCTGTAGAATTAGCCACATTCCTGCTAAAAAAAAATGGAAGTACCTCTAGACTTAGTTTTGTAAGTGCAATGAAATTGGGAAGGGAATAACCGTGTCATAAATTTGTACTCTTTTCCTTCCTTAAGATGAGTCCCTTGAATACAGACAATATCTTTTGTTGGATTTGACTTCTTTGAACAATAGTCGCCTCTTGTGAGCGGTGTTCAGGCCCCTCACATTAAATGACATGAGTTTAATGACCATGACTCAAATCAGAGTACACAGCCATAAAAAAGAGATTGTATAGAAATGTGGGAGCCCAAAGGCTCGTGTCCGAAGAGGAGAGTTATGAAATCAAACAATCGTAATAACAAATACATTTGTTTAGACAAGAGTGAGCATGCTAAAACATTTGAAGCATAACCTGTTAGCTTCTTGAATTGCTTACAGTGCATTAGTAAATGGATGGGATAAAAAGGAAAAATAAAAAATTGGGAATGATAAACTTGGATAAATTCCCCTATACGAGGAGAGAAAAAAAAACTATGTTTAGAAAAAGGGCCACGAGGGAGAATAAAAAATAATTCTCCATCTCAGGGTATTAGGCCCAGTTTGGGAGTAGCGAAAACTGCCTGCAGCAAGGGGAAAACAATCAGAGCTTTAAAGAAAAAAAGAAATGAACAGTGGTATGCAGAGAAGATCAATAAAGAATGGAGTCCTTCTAGTTCTGTGATCACATCTCTAATGAAGTCCGATATATGCTCAGAATGTTCCAGGCCTATATCAGAAATCAGTAATGTAGCGGAGAGGTAGTATAATCCACAGGGTCTCCGCTGGTAACAGGAACAGCTTACAATAATCCAGGCAAAATAAGTACAACATGCAATAATCCCAGTAGCGTTGTATAAATCCTTTCCTTTCCAAGAACTAGATGACACATAGGCTGGGAGTCAACTGAGCTTTTAATCACAGGTCACAGTATATATGCAGTTCCCCATGCAAGGGGTTTCCCTACTGACATTGCAGGGGTTGTACAGTAGGGGACTTCATGGGGGACTTAACAACCCGGACATTTCTCCCATCATGCACTGCTGCTCGAGAGGGAAACTCCCACTAGAATACCCAGTTAAGTGGATTATCCCTCCGTGCAGCAGAACTAACATTTACCCACAAAAATCCATAACTTCTACATTATTCGTGATATTTTACCGAATGACCGTTCGGTAGATAGCTGGGGTCTGAGCGCACCTTTTGTGAAAGTACCGCTCAGCTCCCAGTCTAACTAACCGAACGCCGCACGAAGACACATATTATTTTACATTCACCTCAAAATACTCAATGCATATAGGGAACAAACTATGACAGCACTCCTGAACGGCCTGGAAGTCCAGCGGTATTCGTGCCGTTGAGTAGCCGATTTCAGTTCCAGGCGCTCAACGACCAAATACTGCTGGGCTAACAAAGGATCCAAGATGGCCGACCGCCGCGTGGTCGGTAGCCGAACGGCGGCCACCCTGAATCTCAATAATCACCGAAGGATACATTGTTGCAATGCTTAATGAGAGCCACACGACCCCTGTGTGTGGTCTCTCATTCGGTAGTTTATTCGTTTCACGAATAGGGTTGAAAATCCCTGTTCGGGAAACTACTGTATGAATGCTGGTGGCTTTCCTGCCGCCAGCATACGAATGCTCTTGTTCGCCTAACATGAACAAAATAGGTACATGCTTGGTTCTCACATTCTTAAAGTTACAGCAACACATTTTTACACATATAGTCTGAAGTGGCTAGTTTTGCCACAAGTAATATACATTCAAAAACGTCACTGACCTATAGACATTTAACCAAGTGTTGATGCACAATAAAGAGCATAAAGAATGTGGAACCAAAAAATGGGAGAGAGAGGGGAAATAAAAAAAAGGGAAAGAGAAAGAGAAAAAACAATTTGTAAGTAATAAAATGGATGTGATAAAACAACGTGGAGAAAGTAATAAATCCAAACCAGCAATATGTATGTTGGAGCTTTTGTGCCTTCAAAAAATTAAAAGAAAGTATCTTCAAGTGACATCCGCCCTACTTTTCTTGTGGGTGTGTCTTGGAGTAGAAGGTGAGGTTACGTGAGGTTGGGTTTGACGTCTGTTCATGGCATTAAGAAGATCCATCCCTTCCTCAGGAGAAGTGATTGTGAAATTGCTGCCATCCATATGAAAGAGTAGTTTTACAGGGAATCCCCATCTGTAACAAATCTCTCTTTGTCTCAGCTCTGTCATGAAGGGTTGAAATTCTCTGCGGCGTCTCATAGTGTAGGCTGAGAAATCTTGGAAAACTTTGATATATTTATAATCCGCAGGGAGACCTGATTTGCAAATAGTGCTCAGGATTTCCTGTTTTATATGAAAAAAGTGTAGTCTTACTATGGTGTCTTTTGGAGCTGTTGCAGGTGCATTGCCAGATTTAGGGAGTCTGTGGATACGATCCACTATTAGATCTAAATCAGTAGCTTTGGGTAAAATCGTTTTAACCATTTTTTGGAAATAATGTATCAAGTCTGAGGTGTCCACATTATCAGGTATCCCCCTGATCCTCGATTTGTTACGCCTGCTCCTGTCTTCAGAATCCATTTTTTCCGCTTGCAAGGTGACCTGTTTCTGAAGTTCCTTCACAGTGTTAACTAGATCTAAATGTGATTGTTTTTGCACCTGCATTTTGTATTCAACATCTTCTGTTCGTTGACCAATGTTTTCTAAAACTCCCTACATAGTGTCAAAATCTTTTCTAAAGTCATTCTTTAAATCCACTCTTAAATTTTGTATAAGTTGAATAATCATACCAGCAGAAGGTGGTAAATCCTCTGCCATTTCAAGCGGCATATTAGATTGTAGGTCATGGTTTTGAATCCTGAAGAAGCCATCTTGAAATTTCTATGTTAGAAGTGGCAGTGGCCATCTTGGTGGTGGCAGTGGTTACATGTACAGTGGTAGACATCTTGGATGTGGTAAAATCATTAATAGAAGTCTCATTAGTAGCCATCTTGGTAGAGGCTTCATGCCTGATGTTTTGTTGCATAGAAGAATAATAAATGGAGCCTAGTTCTTCCTCCAGTAAATCACTACTGTCTATTAAATTGTCACCATCAACTATCAATTCTTTGTCTTTTAGGGAGATGGAGGGAAAGACCCCCCGCCAGTGTTCCCAGCCGTGAGGCCGAGGACCTCGATGGGGACCTCATGCCCCCTATATCCTCCTCTGTATCTCGGCCGCTTTTGTATACCAGCGACCCGGCTGCTTTAATTACAGCGCGCGAGCGGCTGTCAGCTTCTGTTAAGCCGTTTGTGGGAGATTGTCCGCGGCACTCCGAGAGTGTCGAGTGCCCAGAGTGCACTGAGCCACCCTCCAATGCCGCAGCACTTGCAGCCTCGATCCCACCGCTCTGAGAGTAATGCGAGCGGGTCGCGGCTGCGCTCTCTTAAGAGCGGGTCTGGGTAACTGGGCGGGTGGGCGGGTGGGATAGTTTTCACCACTCCCACCAACGTGGATTTCTGTGGCGAAATATGCCACGGGACAGTTTTGTTGGCAGGTGAATGGGCCTGCAGGCCTTTACTCACCCCTGCAGCTCCAGCCTCTCGATTTTGAAGTACAGGCACGTTTTTTTCCGTTTTTTTTTTGTTTCTGCATTGTTGCCAGTTGTTCAGGTGTCTCTTTCTGTGTAAAATTCTCTGTCATCCAGGCTTAATATTTTTTTTATGAAACATTTATGTCCCCTTGCCTCAGGAGCTCCTCTAGAACGTGGCCATCTAAGATGGTGGCCAGACTCCGCCCCATTTGATAAAATCCATCGGGGCAATCTGAGAGAGATGATGGTCAAGATCAACTTGCCTTTTTCTTTTATTACTGCCATCATTGTATTGTACTGCAACCCTAGGACAGACATTTTTGCCTCTGTTTTCCTTTCAGATACATTCTCACTGTCAAATTGTACCAGACAGGATTGCCCATTATTGCCTTTGTTATTTATATTAGCCATGGAGCCCCTGGCTGAGACCACATGAAAGACAGAAGAAATTGAGAGTCTCTGGATTGGTGAAAATTAACATAAAATTGGTCTATTTGCAGATGGTGTTATTCTTTCTCTCGCTAATCCTCAATTGGACCATTACATCAACTTGACAATATCTCTTACTATAAAATCTACTCACATAAAACACAAGTGCTGTCGTTCAACATTCCACAGCCTGTGCTGGCTGAATTGAAGGAAAGATACCAGTTCGATTGGAGGGATTCTTATATATCCTACTTGGATATTAATTTGACAAAGAACCTATCAAAGATGCATCTTTTTAACTTGTGGCTTGAACTTAAAACTGACATGGAAAGATTTCAGGCCTAGAAATATAATAGCTGGGTAGAATAACATTGATTAAAATGAATATTCTCCTTAAAATCTAATATTACTTTATGACTATTCCCCTAGCTGTTTCGTTATCTTTTTTTAAGAAAGTACATTCTGACTTACTAAAATTTATTTGGAAAAATAAAATATACAGAGTTAAATTAACAATCTGGCAATTGTTGATGAGTTGTGGGGTTCTGGGGGTACCAGATTTCAAAAAATACTATTATGCAACCAATGCAGCGACTGCCATAAAATTTAATTTGGATTATAACAAACCAAAATGGCTAGAGCTATGCTGCTTTCTATTTTAAAACATCACCTGCCCCACCTGTAATTAAAGATTGGCATTTAAAATCTATTTTTAATAGTGATAATTTCTTCTCTCTTTCATGTAATAAAAAAAAAATGGATCTGGATGATGCTATAGACCCCCACCCCAGTACTTTATGATTTTGGTTATAGTGCGAGAAAAAATTGATAATTTGATATTATTGAGCCAATTTGAATGTAGGAAAAAAGTATTTATTTCAGCCCAACCAGAAGCTTTAATTAAGTTATTATTATTATTTTTTTTAACTAATGATACTACACAAAATGTTATGTTATCGAGGGAAAGGGAGTTAGGCATTCGATAGGACCTAAAAGAGTAGTATGAGATGTTCGCATCTCTCAAAGGAATTAGATAAGGTTCTTAGGTATGAGGAGAATTATTATAAAATCTTATACCAATGGCACCTAGCCCCTTCAAGGTTACATAAAATGGATATTAAACTTTCAGATAGGTATTGTACTTCCTCCCTTGCCACTGCTTTTAGGATACACTGCTTTTAAGATAAAGGGGGTGTAAGACAAATAAAAGCTGAAAGATAAATAGATATGGCTGTGTTTTATGGTTTATTTGTACAAAATCTGATGCACTATAAATGCAGTAGTAGACACCCAATTGAAGCAATACACAAATATGTGACATAGCACATCAACTTTCTTTTCTTGTTGGGCATATTAATGTAGATGCATTTTTATGTGTGTGTATATATATATATATATAGTTCTGTCTGTAACATTGAGCTCTTCTATTCACCTACCCTTTAAACTCCCATCTGCCCTAAGACTATAACACTTTTGCTGGAGAGACGCATCTGAAGGCATCCAACACAATATAGTTCATAAATTCACAAGGGATGGCTGACAGCAAAACTGTTTACAAACAATTCTACACAACAGCCTATACCCTGTCTCACCTTCTGTATTAGTTACTTATTATAATGATTAGTACATTATATATTAGAATTACACTTCTCACTATGCTAGCAGCAATCCACACTTATGAACTATTAATAAGGGGTAGGCAATCTTCAGCACTCCAGATGTTGTGGACTACATCTCCCATAATGCTCTTACAGCCAAGGGGGGTGTAGTCCACAACATTTGGAGTGCTGAAGATTGCCTACCTGTGCATTAGATGGATATTCATTACTAATAGATTTGTTATCTTACCACTATGGATTATGTACACCAGGATACTATGCATGTGTTTACTTTATACACTTTCCTTTATACACAAGAGCTCTCTGCTCCAATCCAAATCAATGTAAGGCTGCACCCTTATTATCTTTGGATACGCTTTTCATGGGGACTTCTGTAGAAAAATCATTAAAAACATTTTTTTTTCTGGATTATGATTAAAAAGCTTATCCAAAATATTAAATTGAAGCCATAGTGCTGAGAAGGCAAACATTCTGTAAATACCATATTTTTTAACTTTACATTTGTATAGTCATCAAACTACCACATGTACCATCTTCTGTAAAACATTCCACTTTGATATAATTGTCATTCCTTTCCCTAGGCATAAAACTCTCTAAATAAATATCCTCCCTAGGGGAAGGAATGATAGTAAATATCATCCTGTCAGGTCTTAATTCATCTCCTCACCTACTGAAATTTAACGTCTTTTATCATTCAGGAATGGGGGCTATTTAATCAAGAAGACCACCTGCATCTTCCACAACCAAAGATCATTTGCTTATCCCCTTTTCTTGGTTTTGGTATCCTTCAATATTTGCTTTTACTGCAATCGTAAAATCCTGAAATAGCTGAATTTATATGGAGTTATATAAATTTGAGGAGGTAGTATAATAATGACAAGCAGATTTTTGTCTGTTGTTCTTAACCCCTTAAGGACCAAACATCTGGAATAAAAGGGAATCATGACATGTCACACATGTCATGTGTCCTTAAGGGGTTAAACCCCCCCAAACATTTGGCAGCTGCTTTTGCAGTACCTACCCATGTTAATGATTGCATTTTTACATAGTTACATAGCTGAAAAGAGACTTGTGTCAATCAAGTCCAGCCTTCCTCACATATGTTTTTGCTGTTGATCCAAAAGAAGGCAAAAAACCCAGTCTGAAGCGCTTTCAATTTTGCAACAAACTAGGAAAAAATTCCTTCTTGACCCCAAAATAGCAGTCAGATGTCTCCTTGGATCAAGCAGCTATTATCCCACTAATTAGAAATTATATCCCTGTATGTTATGTTTTTGCAAGTATTTATCCAATTGCAGTTTAAACATATGTATGGACTCTGATAAAATCACCTCTTCAGGCAGAGCATTCCATATCCTTATTGCTCTTACTGTAAAAAAAAACCTCTTCTTTGCCTTAGATGAAATCTCCTTTCTTCCAGCCTAAATGTGTGACCTTGTGCCCTATGTATAGCCCTGTTTATGAATAGATTATTTCTCATTATGTATGTGTGTGAGTGTGAATATACAAGTGTATATATTATATACACAAATCATATGTAAATGTGTATCTATTATATATTTTTCAGGTGTTTAAGTTCTATGGGAGTGGGATGCATAACTATGCCTAGGCAGGGCCATCTTTAACGCATGGCAAAAGGGGCAGCTGCCCCGGGCCCTGTCATCCTAAGGGGCCCAAATCAGCTGCCCCGGGCTCTGTCATCTTATGGGGCCCAATACAGCTGCCCCTTCAGCCCACCGGCCGCCATAGAGTGTGTGGCCCATGTGGAACTACCACCGTGGGCCACATGATGAGGGGGCCCATTGGGTGGCCCATGATCTAAGGGCCACCCGATGGCAATGTATTTTTGGGGGCCCGGTCAGCGCTGTGGCGCTTTAAGAGCACAACCGGGCCTCCTGTGATGATGTCACAATGCTGGGAGGAGGTCACTGCCTCACAGCATTCACCGAGAGCCGCATGGGAAGAGAAGGAGAGGACGGAGGAGGGAGACAGAGCTTACACTCATCAGCCTGAGGCAGCTACTGGACCCAGGGGAGTCACGCTCCAGCACCTAAAAGGTAGGACACAGGAGGTTGACTAAAAAATCTACATTTTGCATGTGTGTGTGTATCTGTTTTTGTGTGTCTGTGTATCTGTTTGTATGTGTGTCTGTATGTGTATCTGCATCTGTGTGTCTGTGTTTGTGTGTCCATTTGTGTATCTGTATGTCTTTCTGTGTGTCTGTATGCCTATCTGTGTATCCGTATGCCTATCTGTGTGTCTGTATGTCTGTATGTGTATCTGTGTCTGTATGTGTATCTGTATGCATATGTGTGTCTGTATGTGTATCTGTGTGTGTATCTGTGTGTCCGTATGCCTATCTGTGTCTCTGTATCTGTTTGTACATGTGTAACTGTATGTGTATTTGTCTGTATGTGTATCTGTGTGTTTGTATGTGTATCTGTGTGTGTAAATGTTTGTCTATATGTGTGTTAGTGTGTGTATCTAAATGTGTATGCGTATCTATTTGTCTGTATGTTTATCTGTGTGTGTATTTGTCTGTATGTGTATCTGTATGTTTGTATGTGTATCTGTGCGTGCAAATGTTTGTATATGTGTTAGTGTGTGTATCTAAATGTATATTATTCTGTGTGTCTGTGTATCTGCATATGTTTCAGTGTGTGTCTGTGTATCTGTATGTGTGTCAGTGTGTGTCTGTGTCTGTGTATGTATCTGCATGTTATTGTGTGTATCTGCATGTTTGTCACTGTATTTGTCTGTTTATCTGTATGTGTGCTAGTGTTCCTGTTCATCTGCATGTTTGTCAGTGAGTGTATCTGTGCATCTGTGTATCTTGATGTGTGTAAATGTGTATCTACATGTGTGTCTGTGTATGCACTTGTGTGTGTATGTGTATCTATCTTTGTATGTGTTTACCTGTGTATGTTATTATTATTATTATTGCCATTTATATAGTGCCAACAGATTCCGTAGCGCTTTACAATGTTATGAGAGGGGGTTTAACTATAAATAGGACAATTATAAAAAACTTACAGGAACAATAGGTTGGAGAGGACCCTGCTCAAACGAGCTTACATTCTATAGGAGGTGGGGTGTAAAACACAATAGGACAGGAATTTGCAGTCAAATAAGGTGGGTTGCTCTTTAGGAGAGAGCAAGAGACAGGTATGTGAGGTAGAGGTTAATCTGGGAGGCCATATGCTTTCCTAAAGAGATGGGTTTTAAGGCACTTCGTAAAGGATGCAAGACTAGGGGAGAGTCTGATGGTAGTAGGCAGGCTATTCCATAGGAAGGGAGCCGCCCGTGAGAAGTCCTGCAAGCGTAAGTTTTCCACGGACAGGAGGTGGTCACGGGCAGAGCGGAGAGACCGAGAAGGGACATACCTATGGATCTGTGAAGAGATATAAGAGGGGCTAGAGTTGTTCAGTGGTTTATAGGTGTGAATTAGTACCTTGAATTGACTCCTATAGCATTCAGGAAGCCAATGTAAGGCCTGACAGAGGGGTCAGGTGTGAGAGAACTGACTAGAGAGCAAAATCAGTCTGGCAGCAGCGTTCATTATGGACTGTAGTGGTGCAGTACGGCTTTTGGGAATACCAATCAGGAGAGGGTTACAATAATCCATGCAGGAAATTACTAGAGCATGGACAAGCCCCTTGGTAGCATCTTGCGTAAGAAAGGGGCGGATGCGGACTGTGTTTTTAAGATGGAACCTACAGGATTTGGCAACATATTGGATGTGTGTATCTTTATGTATGTCAGTGTATGCATCTGTATGTGTGTCAGTGTGTGTATTTTGTCTCAGTAAAAATGAGTGCGGCTATTTGTGTGTTTATTTGTTTGTTTTTTTGTGTTGTTTCTTTTTGTGTTGGGGTGGAGTGTGTGATTGCATGCTAGGCCCAGGGGGCCCAAGCAAATGCCGCCCAGGGTCCAATCAGTATTAAAGATGGCCCTGTGCCTAGGGTAGTGAAACTTTTTAAACTGCAGCCTCTACGCTCACTCTCATGGTTGTTTGTTGGATTTGACTGTCTTTTAAAGGAACACTCCAAATCTCTAAAACACTTCAGTTAACAGAGTTTTCCCTCCTTGTCACTTTATAAAAGCTCCACTGTGCCTGGTACTTATGATTTCCTGACCAATGTGATGCTAATGCTTCTATGAGAAAACTGCATATTTAAGGTCTCTAAGTTCCTTATCTGAACATTATTCAGTCATAATCTGTACACTATCTTTGATATAGTTGTTAATACTACCCTTGCCTTTACTTTGGCTAACATTTGTGTAGCGGAGTAGAGGTATTATCCAAGGTAGCTCCACTGGTAGACAGGAACAGCAATCCAAGACAGGTACAAAACAGGTAGCGTAGTTACAATCCCTTCCCTCCAAGAACTAGACGACACATAGCTTGGAGGTCAACTGCCAGGTTTATTCACACATTTGCTTTTATGTCCTTTTCCCATGCAAGGGAGGTAACTTAACATATCCAATCACATCGTGGTTACCTCCTCTCCCTCTCCTCCCCTTAGATTAACAGTTAAGCTCATTAGTGGGAACAGAGTTTTCCCCCATTTCTGGATGTCCCCTAAATACAGGGGGTACGGTGACAAATGAGGGGTCCCCTGGTTGGTCTGTTCTGGGTGAGCAACATACTCAAATTTCACCCAGATCAGACCAGGGGTTCGGGAGTTACAGACATTCAAAGATTTGACCGACCGCAGGGATTTGGTAGCCGAAAACAGCTCCATGGATTCTGGCCCTGCGGTCGGTCTATTACACTGAACTGAAAATACCGAATGTTCAGCCATCCGGCTCTAATCTTAGGTTCGGATGAATCCCCTAGTCTGGGGGATTCATCCTACCGAACGGCGGGCCGTTCGGCAGTTTGAATCGGGCAGTTCCGTGGTCCTGGAGGTCTGAGCGGTGTCTGGGTAGTCGAGCGCCCGGTTTTAGTTCCAGGCGCTCGACGACCAAACACCGCTGTTCGGCAGTTAAGATGGCCGCCGCCACGTGGGTTTTGTGCGAACGGCGGCCACCCACGAACCCAATTACCTCTCTGGCAACATTGTTTCCCTCTATACAGGGGAAGCACACGACCACAGCAGGGTGGTTGTGCATTCGGCACTTTCCAGCGGTTCGCATACCAGGTATTCAGCGATTATTAGGACAAATACAACGCAATAATAATGCAGGTACAGTCTCTTGTGGCTGCTTCTGCCACAATTTGCTATCACTGTTTTTAAATGGTTGCTTTTAATAATATTCACCATTCACTGGCTGTACTGCTTTGCTCCTTCTTGAGCCCACCTCCACTGAATCTCACGGCCTCAATATCCATTTCTTTACAGATTGTACTAAGTGCTTCTTCTTGCTCCTTCACACCTTCTTCCACTGTTTCATCTAGAGCAAGATTTATCATAAGGTGACTGTGGTTATATCTCCTCCTGCATCTCCAAAATCACATTCTGAATGCTTTTCTGCTTCCTGCAAAAAAAAACCTCAAGTACATCTGGATTGCTTTTATTTGTTGCACTATCTCCTGTACTTTTATTCCCTAACTATTTCCTTCCCTGTGTGTTATTTCACCTTGAACCACAGCCACTACCATACTTTTTAGCTTTGATTTTTCTCTCCTTTATGACACATATTTGTAATTTTCAATTCTTAACTCAATATATTGGAAAAATTACATGCGTTCAACCCATTCTTTGGTGTAAAACCCTCTGTTCGCTACTGCTTCTGAGACTTGACTGCAATTACGCAATAGTCTGTCATTCTACTTCAACAATTTCAAAATTATTGTCAGAATTTCTAAGTTTGTTCTTGTCTACCCATTCCGTAGATTCTCCACTATCTTCCTGTTCACTTATGTTCTTAATTTCTCATTCTAACTCTCACCTGTACAGTTCTTATCTCACATATTCATCTGTGTTCTTTCTTAATCTTACACATTCTCATTCCTAACCTGTAATACTGTAACAAACTTCCTTCTCATATTCAGTCAGGCACCTCCTTCAAACTTCAGCAATTTTACCTTTTTCAATAGGCCTTTCTCAATCCTCCACAGATCAATATACTTCTGGAGTGTGACCTCATCTGACCCACTCCTTACAGTCTCTCTCATTATTATATAGAAATAACATGAACCTTTGAGTCTTCTTTCCATAAAATACTACCATGCTACTTGGTCAAGCAAATCCTGTTTAAATTCACTTCTTAAACTCTTTAAGCACTATGTGCTAACTATTGGTGACGACGTGAGATTCAACAGGTGATGTTAGCTTAGTTGGGTTTATATGCAGCAGGCATAAGACGTGTTTTCACTTCTTTTGTCATATGTAGTTATATCATCTGTAAAAATTCTTTAATATGTATTTGAGAGGTTTGCACTTTTTTAATTTTAGATACAGATTAACAGACACAGCAGGAGTGTCATATGGCAAATCACAGATAAAATAAACATGCATGCTGTTAAGGGCTTAGATAGTAGTACAGGAACTAATAATATAAATATATATATTTATAGATTACCTGGTTGATTGGATTTATGGTAAACTCAGCACATCTAAGCATGGGTGTAGGGCAGGGGTAGTCAACCTTCGGCACTACAGATGTTTTGGACTTCATCTCCCATAATGCTTTGCCAGTATTATGGATGTAAAAGCATTATGGGCGATGTAGTCCTCAACATCTGGGAGTGTTGAAGGTTGCCTACCCCTGGTGTAGGAAATGTGAGGACTGGGAATGGGCAAATGCACCCCCCTCTCAAAAAAAATGTGTTTATCTTTTAAGATCATAAAAGACAGATATGAAAAATATAGCATATGTTAAGAGTTGCTTATCCCATTCTCACTAGTGATACTATATCCTTTTACCATTAAAAAACTGCATGATTTAATGTATGATCTTCAAGTGGGCCTGGGATTTTTATGAAGCGCCCCTCCCCCTGCCCCTCCCCCCCCCCGCCCCACAGGTTGCTGTTGGCTCCTAGGATGAAGAATCCGTAGAATCCTAGCACTGTACAAATATCATACGAAAGAGTAAGCTGAAGTAAATTATCTTAGAATATACTTACGATGACCATTTATTTATGCAATATCAATAATATTGACTAAATGACACACTTGATCAACCATGAATAAATATCTATTAAATCTACCACCATAGATAGTAACATAATGTTCAATATAAACTCATTAAGGCATATACCTCTTATTGATAACAACCTAATATTCTCACTATAAAACTACTTTTTATTTAGTGTAGGTGACATATTTACTGATTTTATCATCATCTGCAGTGGATACCTCCACAAGTTACCTTTGAAAACCTACAGGTTACCATAAAAATGCCAGATAAGGCAAACATAATAAAGACAAACAATAGCATTGCATAGACTAAATAAACACGTTTGTATAGAATAGATAACAGCAGTGACAAAATGAAAAATCACAATTTAAAATATGGATGTGGCATGTATGGAGGTTGCAACCCCCCTTTGAACCACCCGCATGATAAAATGAGAGATAGAGAAAAAAAATAACTGCACTCCAATCACGTGAAGATCCGGGTGCTAAACTGGACCAAGGGCCAGCACCAGCCCTAAGGAGTAGATATCAGTGGGAGAAAGAGGATCAAGGCACGCCAAGTATCTTCAAATGTATTTATTGGGACAAGTGAGACACAGCAACGTTTTGACCTCTGAAAGGGTCTTTGTCAAGTTTGACAAAGACCCTTTCAGGGGTCGAAACGTTTAGGTGTCTCACTTGTCCCAATAAATACATTTGAAGATACTTGGAGTGCCTGGATCCTCTTTCCACCATAGGGAGAGATAGAGACAGATATGTAAATGTAGTGAAACAGGTTCCCTTTAAAGTGTTACAATGGTGCTAAATAATATTCCATATACAATATCATCCTACACATACATCCTAGTGCTGGTATTCTAATGCTGATGGTAGAGTTTATGAGCACTGAGATGCTCTAGGGGAGTGTTTGACTTATATTATCATCACTTAATAACCTGCTTCACTAAAACAGGGAGTTCAGCAACAACATGGAATGTTATTTTCAAACAAAGGAAATATGGTCAGATTTAAATAATACTGCTGAATTTACAACAAAATTGATAGAAAATTAAAACATAATGCCAAAATGGGCAGAGACTGAAATTGCAACCTACTCTTCCTACACTTTGGACCACAATCATTAATTTCCGTAATAAAGTATTATTGGTGGCAATACCTTATATACTACATTTTAATTGCAGAAACAGCTATCCACATAGGCATAGAATTTACACAAATCCCAAGATTATTTATTGTGTCTGATACATTGTATATAAAGTCATGAGTCTTATAGCTTCTGCATGGGAGTGAAATATTTCAGAAGATTTTGTCAAAATTAAAAACAACTTAATAAAATTCAGTTTTATTTTCTAAATGGTGAATTGAAATAAAATATAAACACTAATACAACATTTAAACCAGAATAGATAGATTGAAAAGATTAACCAGCTCAGCTAGTTTTAGAATTTAGCAAATTGAGGGTAAATGTGATATTCAGTGTTTAATTCAAAACATTTTTCAGTGTAAATAAATCCAGAGATATCTTCAGAATACATGGCTCCCAGTGCAACGTATTATAGTCTGCTCCCTTTACACACCATTCTCACCACTCTACTGACCCAAGACCTCCATCACATTTTTTTTTTTGTTCTCTTAACTAATATTTATTTCCCTTAACAAATATCCTAGGATTATCCTACTTATTAGAAACCGTTATTTCCCATTTATAATGTTTTTACTTTTTTATCATTATCGATTCCAAACTCACACTCTTGTTTTTATGGAAACATATTCTCATGACATCATGCACTAGAAGAGAACAGTGATCCACAAATTCCACTGTACATCATCAGAGTAGCATAGTGTAGGATGTGTATATAATACATCATGCCATATTATCTCTTCCATATATACAGCTAGTGTTAGGTACATGGTCAGGATTTCAAAGTCATTGTGTTTCTTTAAAAAAAAAAAAAAAAAAACTATAGTCACCAAAACAACTTTAGCTTAAAGGACCACTCTAGGCACCCAGACCACTTCAGCTTAATGAAGTGGTCTGGGTGCCAGGTCCTTCTAGGGTTAACCCATTTTTTCATAAACATAGCAGTTTCAGAGAAACTGCTATGTTTGTGAATGGGTTAAGCCTTCCCCCATTCCCTCTAGCGGCTGTCTCATTGACAGCCACTAGAGGCGCTTGCGTGCTTCTCACTGTGCTTTTCATAGTGAGAGCACGCCAGCGTCCATAGGAAAGCATTGAGAATGCTTTCCTATGTGACTGGCTGAATGCGCGCGCAGCTCTTGCCGCGCATGCGCATTCAGCCGACGGGGCGGAACGGAGGAGGATCGGAGGAGGAGAGCTCTCCGCCCAGTGCTGGAAAAAGGTAAGTTTAACCCCTTTTCCCCTTTCCAGAGCCGGGCGGGAGGGGGCACCCTCAGGGCACTATAGTGCCAGGAAAACGAGTATGTTTTCCTGGCACTATAGTGGTCCTTTAATGAAGCAGTTTTTGTCTATAGATTATGCCCCTGAAGTTTAATTGCTCAATTCTGTGCAATCTAGGAGTTAAATAATGTATAACTTCATAACTATATAGAATGCATAACTGCATTCTATATAAGCCTAACCCTAAACTAAACCATGTCTATGAGCTTAACGTATCCCTTACCATCCTCCTATCTCGAACTCCAAGCAAGTATGATGTTGGTGTCCTAGATTGACGTGGGGGCAACATTGCATTGACTATAGCAATGAGTATAGAGTGCAACATGACTACAACATTTTACAATGCCGTGACATATTTGGATGCAATTACTTCTTAGATGTATTGGGTGACACTTTGTAGTCAACATTTCAACAGAATGAATTTAAATGAATACCATGGTATAAGTAGTTGAACAGTTATCTTATTATAGAACGAGGCAGAAAAGAAGATGGAGGAAGCAGTACACTGGGTTTTCAGTACGGAAGCACCATTAATATTGCACTAATCGTTCTAAGGGTAGACCAACATACATGCCCTTAGAAGACCAAGAAGCAAAACCCTAGGTTAAAATCATTTTGAGGACAGATGATTGAAATCTGCTTGCCCCGGCCCTAGCTGTATTGCTATCCTGACCATTGTCATCATCATAAACATAAACCTTCTTATGTTTTGATTTCAATGTTGCTGCTGAATCAAAATTACTGACAAATAAATCAGGCCTTAATCTAAGCCAGCCTCAACATAAGCTACCACGTGTAAGGAAAAACCTCACCGTAAAAAACACAGTTAGAAATACAAAATACGGATTGCCACTTTTCTTAGCATTGTGTTTCCCTAGAAGATTGTTAAGACCAAATTCATCATCCTAATAATACAATTATACACGTAGGAGGGTGATAAACCTTTAACCCCTTAAGGACCAAACTTCTAGAATAAAAGGGAATCATGACATGTCATACATGTCATGTGTCCTTAAGGGGTTAAAGCAGAGAATTGCACAGATCTATCTTCTGTACTTCATAAAAGATAGCTGACCTCAAGGACACAGTCGTCCTTTTTTCCTTATAATACACCACCAAGGATACATTGCGATGTAATGGGTGATCCTGATACTCAGATGCTGAGTAAAAAAAAATTGTGGCTGTACAAAAGATAAACTGCTACTTAAATGGAATTAACATTTAGTCAGCATGATCACTTTTGTAGTAGCGGCTAATAATATTAGATATGTTGGAACAATACTATTAATGAAGATGCCATGGCCCTTTCCCTGTATATCAAAGTTCTCAATTTTTCAATGTTATGAAGTTAAAGAAAATCACCTGTATTACTCGTAAAATACTAGTCATTCCATGCATGTTTGATTTTTACTGGAAGGTAATCTGAGCTAGGTGTTCACACTTCATTGCTTACCTACAAGCAATAAAACATTGCTTACCTTAAGAACACAGAATTGAGGCTGGCTGCAGCACTAAGCCGAGAACGATCATGTGCATTCAAGACAAAAGCTTCACTTTCCTCCATAAAAACAGAATCTTCCAAAGATGATTTTTTCATATTTTCTATGGTGTATTTATACAACCACAACAATGGAAAAACTGACAACGGTGAAAGCTGATCACTGTGCCTGTGCCTTTAGCAAGGTTGTGAAACAGTAGCCTTTCCAGTTCCGGAACTATGCAGTTGGCTCGTATTCATGTCAGTCCAGTTTCTTTGCACGTTAATAAGTAACTTCCAAGATTTTGTAAATATGCAGATTTTATTCAACCTGTGCAAATCCTTTAAAATATGAAATATGTCCAAAGGGTATGGATTGCTCTGAATAGATAAGATCAATTGCTTAATATATTGGAATTTTTTTTCCATTAGCATTTTCTTTGCTATTAAAGTTTGTGTAGTGCCTTAATAATGTAAATAGGAAGGCTAATTCATTTCAGCGTTTATAGCTATTGATTTATACTTAAAGATTTCTGCAAGTTTCCACATAGAGCATGTCTCGTCAGGGTACTTTTACACTTTTCTCTATTTCTCTTTTTCTCTTTTCTCTATTTAATGTTACAAGTTGCATAGGTGTTTATTTACTAAATAGTGACTTATGGTAAACTGAAATGTAAAAATGAACGCTAAAACAGCCAAATATTTCTAACTCATCTGGGATTTTGTTCATCTCAACTAGCTCATCTAATTTTTCAAATTTCAATTTTCAAATACCGCAGCTCACTGTTTAATGAACATGTTTTTTAGAGTTACCTCCTTGTTGGTGAACGAGTATATGCTTATATATTGTATTATATGACATTATCTATTGTAATCCGGAGAACTTCTAGATCAGGGTTTGGCAACCTTCGGCACTCCAAATGTGATACTCCTAGCCATCAAACATCTTTTTTCCCCATCAATTATCTATTTTTTTGGTGCCACAGGCAGAACTTTGAATAAAACTGAAACAAACATGTTCAGTCATCATGCTAGTCATTTGCTCAGTTATATGTCCCTATTGTGCTTTGGAAATATCAAATTTGAACAAACATCTGCTGGTCGGAACTTAGATCAATGACAATTCAGCTGAAACTGTATGCATACGTCTAATCAGCAACTTATATCCAAAGCATCATTTCTACCCATTCTTTAATAACTTATTTCCATTTTCCTTAGTGCAATCATAATGACATTTCAAGCCTCTCGCTGATCTGGAGCTGGATTTATCCTGTATCTCCATAGGTTTTGAGGGTAACAGGGAAGAAGTGGAATAGAACAAGAGGAAATGATGAGGTGAAGATGAGGGAATAAATCTAAAAGTTATTATCAGAATGAAAATGTGGAATAGGAATGTAGGATTCTAAAAATGACTTAAAACAGCAAAATGGTCCAGTTTCAAAAAGGACAAACTAGCAGGGATTTAGAGAAGAACACATGAAAAGGTACATGGATGAGAGGAGGGGGGAATGGTACGTGGTGGTCAGGGCCAGATTAAGAGCCCAGTGGGCCTGGTGCTGACAATTATGATGGGCCTAATTACAGAATCATATCGACCAAAAATAGTAAAACACTCCCAAGCGTCATGTATCTGATGGAGATGGTGCTGGAGAGAAAGAAAACAGCAGCTATAAGAAAACACATACCCTAGGCTAATCTCTCACTAATTTATGTTTTCATCTTTCAAGTAAATCCATAACCCCTAACAGCAGTGTCCAGTCAAGCAAGAAGTCAATGGGCACGGTAAAAGGGTGTGCCACTGACACAAATCACATAACCTGCCAAAAGGGGCGAACATGCCCAAAAAGAGGATATGACTGCCAAAAGAATTAGAAGGCCAGCCTGGTATGAATGCATGTCTGGCTGCCTGCCAATCATGCAGCTGGCCAACTAAGGGCATACTATGCAGACAGCACCCTGAACTTGGCATAAATGCATCTAATGATGGGCTTGCTCAACGCTTTCTAAGGACTGTCCCCTAGCACTCGCTGGTCCACTTGTCTCCTTACCTTCTTACTAACAGGCAGAAGCTCCTGGTATATAGTCTGGGACAGAGAAAAGCTGTATGTAGTGAGTGTAGAAGAAAGGGAACATGCCAAAGTGTTAGAAAGACCAAAGTCAGCATTACCTTAAAGGATCACTATAGGGTCGGGAACACAAACATGAATTCATGACCCTATAGTGTTAACACCACCATTTAGCCCCCCTGGGCCCCTTATACCTCCATAAATATAGCAAAATCTTACAGTATTCAAGCCTGAAGCTGTAACTCTGCATGCTGTTAGACTCAGAAAAACAAGCAGTCTGCTGACATCATTAGAAGTGGTGGTCTAATCCAATCACAGTGCTTCCCCATAGGATTGGCTGAGACTGACAAAGAAGCAGATCAGGGGCAGAGCCAGCATGATTCAAACACAGCCCTGGCCAATCAGCATCTCCTCATAGAGATGAATTGAATCAATGAATCTCTATGAGGAAAGTTCAGTGTCTGCATGCAGAGGGAGGAGACACTGAATGTTTGGATGCATTTTGGGCAGCCATGACCCAGGAAGGATCTCTAACAGCCATCTAAGGAGTGGCCAGTGAAGTTATCACTAGGCTGTAATGTAAAGACTGCATTTTCTCTGAAAAGACAGTGTTTACAGCAAAAAGCCTGACGGTAATGGTTCTACTCAACAGAACAAATTCAATAAGCTGTAGTTGTTCTGGTGACTCTAGTGACTCTATATTCATTGTCAGCCAGTCCACACAAGTTGTGTTCCCATACATCCCTCTTAAGTTTCCATACTTAAGTAAGAGTATGTGAAAAGTAGTTAGGGTTGCCACCTTTCTTGGAAAAACATACCGGCCTTGCTAATTTGCATAATTAAATATGTATGGGTGACATGATGTAAATCACAAGGAGTGACATAAGAGAAAATGCTGTAAAATCACCAATAAACTCTTTAGTTTGATTCTGCTGTATAGATGGATTTCTCTCAGTGGTCCCATGTCTCCCAGTGCCCCCATGTGTCAATTACTCCAGGTCTCAGTGTTCCTATGTATCAGTGTCTCAGTGCCCCATGTCTCCCAGTGTCCCCTAGTGTCGTGTCCCCAGGTCCCCCAGGGATCCTATGAATCACAGTGTCTCAATGCTCCATGTCTCCCTGTGTCCCCATGTATGCCAGGGTCCCCATGTCACTAGGAAGACGGGAAGACCTGGGGAAACGGGGAGACCTAGGGACACGGAGACACCAGTGACACTGGGAGACTAGGGGACTCTGGCTGGGGACACTGGGAAAATAGGGGACACTTGAAGACATGGGGATACAGACACCAGGGACACAGACACTAGAGACACTGGCTGGGGGACATGGGGACATTGAGACATGGGGGCACTGGGAGACATGGGGACAAGGACACCAGGGACACTAGCTTGGAGACATGGGGACATTGAGACATTTGAGGCATTGGGAGACATGGAGGCACTAGGAGACATGGGGACAGTGAGACACTGGCAGACTGGGGGCACTGGCAGACTGGGGGCACTGAGACACCATGGACACTGGCTGGGAGACATGGGGACACTGGGAGACATGGGGACACTGTGTAAATAAAATAAAAGCCAGGTGGAATCCCTAAGAGTAGTGTGTGAAAAAAAAAATGTAAAAAAAATTTTTTATTTTTTTTTTATAAATCAATGGGCCTATTCCATGGGCCTGGGCCTGGAGCTGCAGCTCCATCAGCCCCTATGTTAATCCGGCCCTGGTGGTGGTGGAGTCACAAGCTGAAGTGCAGCACTAGGAGTAGTAAGGAAACTTGGAATGAATCAGTGTAAAAAATTGTAATGGGAAGTGGATGAGTGTAAACTCAAATGGCATGAAACGAGAATGGGACAGGATCGAGAGAAAATATTGAAGCACTGTTAAAGCTACAGCTCATTGTAGTTGTTATGATGCCAGGGGTACCATTGCCTGTCTCCACTACTAATGCCAGAGAGCCAAAAGATTCTAAGCAACTAACACTCTCAGTCAATGATCTAATCCAGGTCTGCCCAAAATGTAGATCCCAGGATGTTGTAGAACTACAACTTCCATGATTCTTTGCATGATTTTAGAATGCGGTTAGAATGACAAAACATCATGGAAGCTGCAGTTGTAAAACATTTGAGGATATATCTATTGGGCACCCCTGATCTAAGCCCTACATTTTAGGGTTAGCTCAGGAGAGCTACTGGGAGTATCTGCTTAGGAACTTCTGTCTCTCCAGCATCAGCAGAAGAGGAAAGAGTTGCCCCTAGCAAACCACATTCAAAAAGTTGTTCAAAACCGTTTTGACTACTTATATGCTATAGTTATAATGAAGTAGAAAAAGGTGGCGCCACAGAGATAATATGTACAATTAAATATAAGCAGGTAGTAACATAGAAATAAATAATGATATATAATACAGAGAGAGAACAATAAAATAATAATAGGTATATACATATATATATAAAAAAAAATAAAAAAAATAAAAAATATATATATATATATATAAAAAGAACAGTCCAAAAACAGTCCAGTAAAACCTTGGTATAAGAGAACAATCACAATTCTATCTGAGGTAGAGACGTCTATGGAGTAGTGGGATCAAGGGGTTCGTGGGATCGGTATGAAAGAGAAAAGAAAATCTAATAGTGCAATAGAACCCAAATAGGTAGCAGCTAATAACAAAGTCTATATGGTCCTATTCACGTTTTTGAGAGCTAAAAACTAGCTCTAGTATAAACAGTGTACAGTGGTATAATCCCCACTTATGGGATACATGAGGGAGTGTTGTAAGTAGATATCTCATCAGATGGGGACCATATGTAACATAAAAAACAACAATAGTGCTCACTGTGATAAAACCAGGAGAGTTTTTTAAAAATACCAAATGGTTACTCACATTTAATTGGGCAGACACAATGCTCAATGATAGGGCGTAAGTGGTATAATCCCCACCAAGGATGCTTTGGAGAAGTATCTCTCTGGAATAAGTAAAACTCAGATGTTAGGTAGTAAAATAATAAAAATGGTAAAAAAAGATAAAATGGCTAACTCACAACAAAGAAAGTGGCCAAAATACAGTTAGTTAACATTTCCACACCCTATCATTGAGCAGTACGTCTGCCCAATAAAATGTCAGTAACCATTTGGTATTTTTATACCAAATGGTTACTCATCTTATCTTATAGATAGGATAGTCTTATGCCTATCCCATACATACTTAAACTCCTTTACTGTGTTAACCTCTACCACTTCAGCTGGAAGGCCATTCCATGCATCCACTACCCTCTCAGTAAAGTAATACTTATAATTTGCCATTTGGCTTATCCCTCCTGGAACATCAACCCTGTTACATATCTTAGTGTCATCAGCAAAAAGACATACCTTACCATCAAGACCTTCTGCAATATCACTAATAAAAATATTAAAAATAATGCATCCAAGTACTGATCCCTGAGGTACCCCACTGGTGACAAGTCCAAGCTTTGAATATACTCCATTGACAACAACCATCTGTTGCCTGCCATTTAGCCCCTGCCTAACCCATTCAACCATATTGGAATCCAAACTTGAAGATTGTAGTTTATTGATAAGCCTTCTATGTGCAACAGTGTCAAAAGTCTTACTGAAATCTAGGTACGTAATGTCTACTGCACCACCCTGAGCTATAATTTTAGTAACCCAAATGGTAACTATGGTAATCATTGGCCTTATATGCTTTATTTTAACATATGCATATACTGAATACATCGTTACTAGGTTTACGCATTCTATATAGAAAAAATCCAAAGGACAGGTTATGCGAGGTGGAGACAAACATTTGCTCCTGTAAGTCCTCTTATTGTTTTAATGTGAGATTTAAAGGGATTTGAATCTTGAACAGGAAACAGAGTTTCAAACTACTGCAGAAAATCAAAGGTGTATAGGAATAATAACAGTAAAGGCGTTTCGAATAAGGCTTGATGGTAGGTTACATGGAAACAATCATTGAAGAAGTGACCCTATCAATATGACATCAGTGTGACATATGGTAATACCTAAACAGATAGTTGCAGACATGCAGTAGAAGAATGATAAAAGAAATAGCCTTAGATATCTATTTTCCATCTAGAAATTTGACCTTTGCGTATACTTCAGAGTTATACCGTCTAAAGTCCATATCGGAAATGTAAATAGATCTATATATATATATAGATAGCTGTGCAGCTCGTATAAATTCAGATATGATTTTTTTCCTTACCTGTTCAGCAATTTGTTTCATGGCAAGATTATAACTAGATTACAATTGTATTTATTTTTACATCTCTAACATATTCTGCAGTGTTGTACAATAGGTAATTCTAACAAAAAGATGTTTGACATACAGGAAGAATAGGTGGAGGGCAGTGCCCAAATAAGGTTAACAGTTAGAAGGATGATAAACAGTGGAAAGAGAGGAAAGCAAATGATCTGGATATAACTGAAAATATGGGGTGTTTGTGAAGAGTTAGC
Organism: Pelobates cultripes; assembly: GCA_933207985.1. Classification (NCBI taxonomy): domain Eukaryota; kingdom Metazoa; phylum Chordata; class Amphibia; order Anura; family Pelobatidae; genus Pelobates; species Pelobates cultripes. Next base: position 236,027,675 of record OW240916.1, read on the forward strand.
GCAGTAAGTGGGAGATTGCAAAGGCAGGTTATAAGGGATGAGGAATTAAGGTTGAGCCCATAGGCTTCTTTAAGAAGAAAAAAAAGTGGTTTTTTTATAAGGATTTTTTTTAAAGGACTGCAGAGATGGGGAGATTTGAATGTTGCGTGGAAGGGCATTCCTTAAGGTAGGGTGAGCCCTAGAGAAGTCCTGCAAATGAGAGTCACAGGAACGAGAACAGGATTGTAACAGGTCACTGGAATTGAAGAGGCTGGGCTGGAACATATCTTATCAGGAAGATGAAATAAGCAGGGGCACAGGTATGGAGAACTTTGAACCGAATCCTAAATGAAACAGGAAGCCTGTATAGAAACTGACAGAGGGGTGAGATTTGACAGTTGTGGGACAGAAGGTTGAAGAGTCTGGCAGAGGCATCAACATGGACTGGAGAGAGGCATTTTCAGGTCAAAAAGTAGAGCATTATAATAAACAAGGTGGGAAACAACAATAGCATGGGCAGACATTTTGAATAAAAAGGGAGAATACAAAAAATGTTTTAAGTTGAAAGTGTCATGATTTCGTGATACATTTTATGTAAGTGGTGAATAATAGGTCAGAGTCATAGAGCACACCGTGACAGCTTAATTGAACTGAAGAAAAACAGAGGCAGATGTAGCCCTATAGAAAGGAAATATAAGGAGTTTGATCTTGGAGAGGTTGGGTTTTAGGAAACATGAAGTCATCCAGTCAGATAGAGAGAGACACGCCAGATGATGGGGAGAAAGATCAGACAAGGAGAGGTAGATTTGGGTATCATTAGTGTGGTTGGTCTACTGTGTCAAGAGCTGGAGAAAGATCAATAAGCATACTTTGCAAATGATGGCATTTGGAGTATAGACAAGGTTATAAAAAAATCTTGGAAGCAAAGGGAAAACGATAGGTAGGTTGACAGCTAGTCAAAAGAAGGTTTTTGTTTAGTATGGGTGTGATCAGTGCATGTTTGAAGGATGAGAGGAAATTTCAGAAAATTACAGAGAGATTGAAAATGTTAGTCAAAGATGGGACAGTCGCAGATCATAGCATAAAGTGAGATGTGAAAGAATGGGATCAAGGAAACACATAGTTGGGCAGAAAGAAAGGAGTGCATAAACCTCCTGTTCAAAAAGTGGAGTGTACATACTAAGTGTAAAGGAGGAGGCCAGCAAATGATTGAAAAGTTGAAGGGAGAAGTGAGTGTGGTTATTTCTTTCAGTATGTTGTCTATCTTTTCAGTGAAATAGGATGCAAAATTGACAACAGTGAGAATAGAAGACGGGGTGGTGATGTGGGTGCATTTGTGAATTAAACATTTTAAAGAAACATTTGGGGTCATCTGAGAAGGTGAAGTTGAGGGAAGTGAAGTATATTTGATGACAGACGTAGGAACACATCATAAATTAGTAAAGTTGGAAGTCAGCCTTACTATGAGAAAACTTCCAGTAACATCCGTCAAGTACATTTGAAGCCATCATGTGGATTTTGTATGTCAGGGCTGGCTTTCAGTTCACCACTAAAGTGATAGCACTGTGCAGTTAAGTACCATGCTGCAACTTCAGTGGTGTCTTCACTGACATGGATTGATTCACTTCATATAGCTAGCTGGGGGCATCAATGTCCTTGCACTCTGTGTTGCTTCAGCCAGTTATATTGTCACTAAGGTCCGAAGCTGTGCAGCTGCAACTTTAGTGATGAGGTTGGTTCTAAGACAACATGAAGAACATGTGTAAGGATTTGGTTACCAATATTTAACTTTATAGGGAGAGATCAAGGGGTAGTAGCAATATACCCTCCTATTGTGCAGCAAAGTTGACGTTTAGACAAACTTTCCCTCTCACGATAACCCCCATGTATCCGTGTGTTTTTATATCGGTTTGACTGTGAACGTGTGTCTATCTTTGTCTATGAATGTGTGGATGTGTATGCTTCTGTGTTTGTATCTATGTGTGTCCCTTATTTTTACACTCCCATGCCCTGAATGTTCAATCCTTGCAGTGTTGGGGGAATTGAGCACATATAGTTCAATGGCAAACTTAAAAATAAATCTCAAATTTTTTATGTTATTTTGTTGTCTAGACTAGCTCTGCGGTTGCAGCAATACTTTTTTCTTGGCGCACACCAAAGATTAGTAATGGATTTGGATATAGTTAGCTGCAGATTTTTCACACTTACTTGGCTAGAAATGTCATTTTGACATTTGATATGAAAGAATAGACAAAGGTGTATTTGACATAGTTTGGTTGTATTGGTCTTTTGAAGATGAATCTTCTAACACATTTGTTAAACCTATTTAACAATCATACAGTTGGTTTGGTACAACAAATATGCTCGATTGAGATATAATGTGCTCACCCAACCAAATGTAAATTGTGTTCTTGCACTTCCAGATATTTGTAGATATTATTCTGCGGCTCTTCTAAGCTGAACCATAGACTGGATGATAGCCCCTACCCACAAGGTATGGATTGATGTTGTAAAAAATGTTTGTTGGCTTTTCCTCTTTGCTGTTGATCTCTGCAGTACACTGCTTGGCCCATAGCCATTCCCTTATAAGGACCTCCTTATGGATCTGGAATAGTATGTGGAGAAACTAATCTCTCCACCAACCTACTCCTCTGTTGCCAATCTGCAACAATCTGGAGCTTGCATCTCACATTCCTCCGACATCGTGCCAAAAGCTGACATATTCTAGGACATTCTGCACTTTGCATATGGTGTCATGTGATGTCATTCTCACTGAGGATTATTTACAATCAAGAGAACCTCTGTCAGTCCTAGAGGACTTTTATGTCCAAAATTAATAGACAACGCACAGACAATCTATTTCGCTCTCTAACTCCATTTGAAGTCTTGGCAAATAGTGACTTAGTAATTGCACATTGTTTTACAAATCTCTATCAAGTTCCCACATCATTTATAAGTAGAACTGACATGTCCCTGGATTATATATGACTTGATTCAGAGTGGAAGAAGACCTTATTTATTTTGTCATACCACCTATCTCCTCTTTCAGGTTGGCTCTTCTGTCACCTATCGTATGATTATTACGGAACTCCTTGTAATCTCAATACACTGGAAATTTACTCATGCTCCTTTTTTGGGGGAGTGGATGTCCCACATGGAAAAGTTGTCATCTCTTGAGGACCTTAATGTATTCTCTAAGAAAAGTGTGTCCAAGTACATGAACCTCGTGGACTCAATGAGTTCTATACATGCCCTCTTAAACGTTCAGGGAGGCTTAAGCCCCTTTCTTCTCTTTTCTCCTGTTTCTCTATCCCACTCTTTGCCCTTCCTCCCTCTGTTGCAATCTACCCTCTCTGCCCCTTTCCATATCTTTCCCTAGTTTTTTTTGCTTTTTCCTCTACTGCTAGTTGAAAGGCGGTTCCATACTGCATTTCATACTTATTAAAATGGTTTCTGATGGCAGGTGGTTACGCATCACATTTGTCTTTTTCTTTTGTTTGTTTATTACCTTCCTCTTTCCTTTGGATTTTTGTTCCTTGTATTTGTATTTGAGACATTTTTTCTGAAATGTGTCTCAATAAGCATTAGATAAGCAACCAGGTAGAAGACCAGATGCTGAAAATGCAGCACTATATATATATAGATAGCTGTGCAGCTCGTATAAATTCAGATATGATTTTTTTCCTTACCTGTTCAGCAATTTGTTTCATGGCAAGATTATAACTAGATTACAATTGTATTTATTTTTACATCTCTAACATATTCTGCAGTGTTGTACAATAGGTAATTCTAACAAAAAGATGTTTGACATACAGGAAGAATAGGTGGAGGGCAGTGCCCAAATAAGGTTAACAGTTAGAAGGATGATAAACAGTGGAAAGAGAGGAAAGCAAATGATCTGGATATAACTGAAAATATGGGGTGTTTGTGAAGAGTTAGCGCAGTAAGTGGGAGATTGCAAAGGCAGGTTATAAGGGATGAGGAATTAAGGTTGAGCCCATAGGCTTCTTTAAGAAGAAAAAAAAGTGTTTTTTTTATAAGGATTTTTTTTAAAGGACTGCAGAGATGGGGAGATTTGAATGCTGCGTGGAAGGGCATTCCTTAAGGTAGGGTGAGCCCTAGAGAAGTCCTGCAAATGAGAGTCACAGGAACGAGAACAGGATTGTAACAGGTCACTGGAATTGAAGAGGCTGGGCTGGAACATATCTTATCAGGAAGATGAAATAAGCAGGGGCACAGGTATGGAGAACTTTGAACCGAATCCTAAATGAAACAGGAAGCCTGTATAGAAACTGACAGAGGGGTGAGATTTGACAGTTGTGGGACAGAAGGTTGAAGAGTCTGGCAGAGGCATCAACATGGACTGGAGAGAGGCATTTTCAGGTCAAAAAGTAGAGCATTATAATAAACAAGGTGGGAAACAACAATAGCATGGGCAGACATTTTGAATAAAAAGGGAGAATACAAAAAATGTTTTAAGTTGAAAGTGTCATGATTTCGTGATACATTTTATGTAAGTGGTGAATAATAGGTCAGAGTCATAGAGCACACCGTGACAGCTTAATTGAACTGAAGAAAAACAGAGGCAGATGTAGCCCTATAGAAAGGAAATATAAGGAGTTTGATCTTGGAGAGGTTGGGTTTTAGGAAACATGAAGTCATCCAGTCAGATAGAGAGAGACACGCCAGATGATGGGGAGAAAGATCAGACAAGGAGAGGTAGATTTGGGTATCATTAGTGTGGTTGGTCTACTGTGTCAAGAGCTGGAGAAAGATCAATAAGCATACTTTGCAAATGATGGCATTTGGAGTATAGACAAGGTTATAAAAAAATCTTGGAAGCAAAGGGAAAACGATAGGTAGGTTGACAGCTAGTCAAAAGAAGGTTTTTGTTTAGTATGGGTGTGATCAGTGCATGTTTGAAGGATGAGAGGAAATTTCAGAAAATTACAGAGAGATTGAAAATGTTAGTCAAAGATGGGACAGTCGCAGATCATAGCATAAAGTGAGATGTGAAAGAATGGGATCAAGGAAACACATAGTTGGGCAGAAAGAAAGGAGTGCATAAACCTCCTGTTCAAAAAGTGGAGTGTACATACTAAGTGTAAAGGAGGAGGCCAGCAAATGATTGAAAAGTTGAAGGGAGAAGTGAGTGTGGTTATTTCTTTCAGTATGTTGTCTATCTTTTCAGTGAAATAGGATGCAAAATTGACAACAGTGAGAATAGAAGACGGGGTGGTGATGTGGGTGCATTTGTGAATTAAACATTTTAAAGAAACATTTGGGGTCATCTGAGAAGGTGAAGTTGAGGGAAGTGAAGTATATTTGATGACAGACGTAGGAACACATCATAAATTAGTAAAGTTGGAAGTCAGCCTTACTATGAGAAAACTTCCAGTAACATCCGTCAAGTACATTTGAAGCCATCATGTGGATTTTGTATGTCAGGGCTGGCTTTCAGTTCACCACTAAAGTGATAGCACTGTGCAGTTAAGTACCATGCTGCAACTTCAGTGGTGTCTTCACTGACATGGATTGATTCACTTCATATAGCTAGCTGGGGCATCAATGTCCTTGCACTCTGTGTTGCTTCAGCCAGTTATATCGTCACTAAGGTCCGAAGCTGTGCAGCTGGAACTTTAGTGATGAGGTTGGTTCTAAGACAACATGAAGAACATGTGTAAGGATTTGGTTACCAATATTTAACTTTATAGGGAGAGATCAAGGGGTAGTAGCAATATACCCTCCTATTGTGCAGCAAAGTTGACGTTTAGACAAACTTTCCCTCTCACGATAACCCCCATGTATCCGTGTGTTTTTATATCGGTTTGACTGTGAACGTGTGTCTATCTTTGTCTATGAATGTGTGGATGTGTATGCTTCTGTGTTTGTATCTATGTGTGTCCCTTATTTTTACACTCCCATGCCCTGAATGTTCAATCCTTGCAGTGTTGGGGGAATTGAGCACATATAGTTCAATGGCAAACTTAAAACTAAATCTCAAATTTTTTATGTTATTTTGTTGTCTAGACTAGCTCTGCGGTTGCAGCAATGCTTTTTTCTTGGCGCACACCAAAGATTAGTAATGGATTTGGATATGGTTAGCTGCAGATTTTTCACACTTACTTGGCTAGAAATGTCATTTTGACATTTGATATGAAAGAATAGACAAAGGTGTATTTTACATAGTTTGGTTGTATTGGTCTTTTGAAGATGAATCTTCTAACACATTTGTTAAACCTATTTAACAATCATACAGTTGGTTTGGTAAAACAAATATGCTCGATTGAGATATAATGTGCTCACCCAACCAAATGTAAATTGTGTTCTTGCACTTCCAGATATTTGTAGATATTATTCTGCGGCTCTTCTAAGCTGAACCATAGACTGGATGATAGCCCCTACCCACAAGGTATGGATTGATGTTGTAAAAAATGTTTGTTGGCTTTTCCTCTTTGCTGTTGATCTCTGCAGTACACTGCTTGGCCCATAGCCATTCCCTTATAAGGACCTCCTTATGGATCTGGAATAGTATGTGGAGAAACTAATCTCTCCACCAACCTACTCCTCTGTTGCCAATCTGCAACAATCTGGAGCTTGCATCTCACATTCCTCCGACATCGTGCCAAAAGCTGACATATTCTAGGACATTCTGCACTTTGCATATGGTGTCATGTGATGTCATTCTCACTGAGGATTATTTACAATCAAGAGAACCTCTGTCAGTCCTAGAGGACTTTTATGTCCAAAATTAATAGACAACTCACAGACAATCTATTTCGCTCTCTAACTCCATTTGAAGTCTTGGCAAATAGTGACTTAGTAATCGCACATTGTTTTACAAATCTCTATCAACTTCCCACATCATTTATAAGTAGAACTGACATGTCCCTGGATTATATATGACTTGATTCAGAGTGGAAGAAGACCTTATTTATTTTGTCATACCACCTATCTCCTCTTTCAGGTTGGCTCTTCTGTCACCTATCGTATGATTATTACGGAACTCCTTGTAATCTCAATACACTGGAAATTTACTCATGCTCCTTTTTTGGGGGAATGGATGTCCCACATGGAAAAGTTGTCATCTCTTGAGGACCTTAATGTATTCTCTAAGAAAAGTGTGTCCAAGTACATGAACCTCGTGGACTCAATGAGTTCTATACATGCCCTCTTAAACGTTCAGGGAGGCTTAAGCCCCTTTCTTCTCTTTTCTCCTGTTTCTCTATCCCACTCTTTGCCCTTCCTCCCTCTGTTGCAATCTACCCTCTCTGCCCCTTTCCATATCTTTCCCTAGTTTTTTTTGCTTTTTCCTCTACTGCTAGCTGAAAGGCGGTTCCATACTGCATTTCATACTTATTAAAATGGTTTCTGATGGCAGGTGGTTACGCATCACATTTGTCTTTTTCTTTTGTTTGTTTATTACCTTCCTCTTTCCTTTGGATTTTTGTTCCTTGTATTTGTATTTGAGACATTTTTTCTGAAATGTGTCTCAATAAGCATTAGATAAGCAACCAGGTAGAAGACCAGATGCTGAAAATGCAGCACTGATGCCCGGTGGGACCCAATCAAGTTATCAAATTATGCTAAGGCTTGTGCCAAGGCTGTTATTGTAATCGAATTATTGAATTTCACCTCAAGGGAAGCTTAGGTACGGCTGGGGTCCCTCCTTGCAAAACCATTAATCAGTATATTGCCAATACAGCATTATACTAAATCAATTACCACAGGGAGAACTTTAAGCGCTCCCTCAGAGTTCCAGTGCTCAGTAAATAAGTAAGAGTGCTACTGCTGGGTTACCATGAAAATGCTCTGCCTCACTCTGTTAGCCCCAGATCCAAAGATTGTTTATGCGGTTTGCATCCACGTGAAGACCACATGCTCCCCCACTGGGCCACCATGGATTATAGCCTTACTGGACCACCAGGGATTATAATAGAACGTATGATACCACACTCAAATATTTGATATCAAGCAAAAATTATTATTTAATTGACTATTTTCAGTACAGTATCTCTTTAAATCAATGGAGTGTACAATTATGGCAACGTATAATATATTGCAAATGGCTTATTACATTTTACCCATGTAATCACAACCTTGTAACACCTAGGTGATATACCTGAACAACACAAGATAAATAAATAAAATAACCCCAATCAAAACTGACTCTGTGCCAGTTGTAATAGTGTGAATAAACTCTGTATGGATGAAAGCCGTGTGTATAATCAACAATTGTTGTCTACTTGGCAGAAAAAAAAGAGAATTTTTTTTTGAAAAAATTGAAAAAAATTTAAAATTTAAAAAATTACAACATTTGAAAAAAATGTTTATACAGTCCCAGTGTGTACACACTAAAAGTAACAAAAACAAGTATCAACTGGTGGATGGTATTGGATAGATCTCACAACTCCTGTTGTTGAGGAAAGTCCTGGATGTAGTGAAGTTGCTTGGTGTAATGGCTTGTCCAAGCCTGTCGGAGAATAACCTTGCGTTCCTATGTGGATCAGAATAGCTACTCCTCCGTGGTCACAGTGATCAATTGTTCTGCCTTGTAGTGGATGAGGTGCCTGGGCTCTCTTCCTTATTGCCGATGGGGTGCCTGGGCTGCGCGCTCGGGGCCTCAATTGTCCCTTCGTATCATATGTTCTATTATATATATTGAAGGGAATAGTTGTTGGCTACCTTCATACCTAGCACCATAATGGATAGAAGAGTGCCTGTACACATTGAATCCACCAGAGATTATAAACCACCCCTGCAATAAGATAAGCAGGAGTGGAATAAATTTTTTTTTTTAATGATGACATAACACAATCCCCACACTCACACAGCTCCACACACTCTACCAACCTTGCAATCACATCAGTCAACCTTACACTCAATCACACATGGCAAACCTTCCACTCTATTACACTTACTAAAACCCCACATACAAGCACACTCAGCCAAACCTCACACACAATCACTCTCAGCCAACTCCACACATACATATCACTCAGCTGGGTAGGGGAGGCATGGTGGGAATTTTGAAAATATTAATTTAGCTTGAGACCTGTGACACTTGTTCAATTGATGGTTTGGCATCTCTGAATGGAAAAAACATATCCAACCAGGGCCATTATCAGGGGGTGACAACCATGACGGCTGTCAAAGGCCCAGCAGCCCTGGAGGGCCCGGTTGTCCCTATCTGTAGTGGCAGGTCTGCCGCCAGTGCACCTGCACCGGGGCCTGCACGCTGATGGAGCCCATCGTTTGACCCATGTACTTTGGCATATGTGTTCAGATGTGACTCCCATCAGCCACAGCCAACCTCCTGCACCAAAAAGGTAAGAAACAGGAGGGTGACGGAAAAATAAGGTGCATGTGTCTGTGTGTCAGCATATATATGCATGTATGTTTGTGTGTGTCAGTATGTGTGAATGTATGCAGTGGCATACATACGATTCATGGGGCCCCGGTGTGAAAACCAATCCCTGGCCCCCCCCTCAGTGGTTACACTGCGCAGGCCGGGCCGCAACACATGGTGGAGGGCACTTAGTCGCAGGGGTCCACAGGGCGGCCGGGCTCACTGGATTGATGGGCCCGGTCGCAGCTACGACCCCTGTATATACGCCACTGTACACACTGTGACAAATCCCTCTGTCTTGAACTGAACTAACCGTATGGCTCGTTCGTTTGTTTAATTCGTATTCTCCTCGTTCCTGTGGACTCTATGGCATTCCCTTTTTAGGACCAAACAAAACTACCGAACGTCCGGCCACCCAGTAGAGAAGTGTGCTGCTGTTTAACCTCTTGGCCCCATTCGAACGTTGAGGTTAACCGCAGACACCTGTTAATTAATACAGTAGTTGGGTGGCCACCATTCGTATGCCGAACACGAGGTCGCAGCCATTTTAAAACACGCAGATGCACAGCGGTGTTCGACGCCCAACCCATGGAACTGAAAACGGACACATTTTGGCACGAACACCGCTGAAGCCGCCGACCTCCCTTCTTATTCGGTAGATTGGCACGAATGACCCTATATTCGATAGATTTCAATGGAATACACCCCCCAGATAGGAATCCCATGGAGCTCATTCATATGCAAACTGACTCTGTGAACTCTTTGGCTCCACGGCGATTGGACTGAGTGCATAGGATCTGAGCGCTATTCGGTACTTTGGTGCGCTCAGATCCTAGCTATCTGGGGACCTGTTGAATGCCTATAAAATGTTGTAAACTGTAACAGTTATATATTTTTATGTGTTTTCATTATTGTCACCTAAAATGGCGCTGAGGCTATGTCCTGGGAGATAATTCAATTACTTCACAATTATCTCCCTGAACAGAGCAGAGGGTTCTGGGTAAGGAAAGGGGAATGGCTAAGTGTATATTCTGTGATTGGTTATTTCGATGTCCTTGTCACAGTTCCCCATTTGGTCCCCTAGGGGAGTGTCCACCAGATGGGGGACTTGCATAAAAGCCAGGCATGTAGCCCTCATTAAACAGATTCCTGCTGACCCTCAATATGGAGCTTTGTCTTGTCATTGGAGAGGATTATTCGTATGGAGTATGCGTGTTCGGCTGTTTGGAGGAATATTTGATTCACATGGTGGGCGTTCGACTATTTGGAGAAATATTGCATTTGTGTACTTGTTGTTCGGTTATTTGGGAAACGGACTCATCCGTACTGTTATTGTTCAGTGCTTTGGAGCACTCAGTGGCTGCCTCTATATTCGGTAAGGGAACGTCTCATATGGCTGTAACCCCTCGCATACTGGGGGAGCCGTAACACACACACACACACACATACAAACACACATAAATACACATGCATACAAACACACACATATACAAACACACATGAATACAAACACATACATACACACACGCACACATATATACATACAAGCACACATGCATACAGACACATACATACAAACACATACATACATATAGTGGCGCACATACAAGGGTCGCAGACGCGACCGGGCCCGTCACTCCAGGGGCCCTGACTCCCTGCAGACCTCTGTGACCGGGTGCCGGCAGGGATTATAAACCACCCCTGCAATAATATAAGTATGTATGCCACTGTATGTATGTGTGTGTCTGTATGTGTATGTATGTGTGTGTGTCAATATGTATGTGTGTATGTATGTGTCTGTATGTGTGTGTGTGTGTCAGTATTTATGTGTGTGTGTCTGTATGTATGTCACTGTGTGTGTTAGAATGTATGTTTGTGTGTATTTCTGTGTTTTAGTATGTGTGTGTCAAGAATGTCTGTATGTATCTGTGTGTCGGGGTGTGTGTCTCTCAGTGTGTCACTGTGTGTGAATCTTTGTGTGTGTCCTTTTCTGGCAGTGTGTGTATTTGTGCGCCAGCATGCGTGTTTGTGTCTGTGTGTGTGTGTGTGTCAGTGTGTGTATCTGTGCGTTTGTGTATTTGCATGTGTGTCTGTATCTTTGTGTGTCTGTGTGTGTATGTACAGCACTACGGAATTTGCTGGCACTATATAATAAAATTAAATAATAATAATGTGTATAAGTGTGTGTGAAAGTGTATACACTACACACGAATGCACGCCTACATTCATACACATACTCCATACAAAAACATGCTTACATTGAAACACAATTGTGTGTATATGTATATATATATATTGTATACACATACTGCATCCAATATACAAACACACCTTGTATACACTCACTGCGGACTTGGAGGAGGGCTCTGTGGGCGGGCTTAGAGGCGGGCCATGTGGGCAGGCTTGGAGGCGGGCCCCTGGGGGACAGACCTTGAGATGTGTTGGGGGTCCCAAAATTTCTGTCTGATGGCGGCCCTGTGTCCAGCCTATGTGCTAGTCGTTTGCTTGGTTATATGTCTCAATGGTGCGTTGGAAATATGGAATTCGGACAGACAGCTGATCAGCCTTAACTTGGAAGAAATAAAATATGGCTGAAACAGAATGCAAAAGTCTAACAACCACTTTTAAAATGGAATAAAACATTGAAAATCTTCTATAACTAGTGCTAATCTTTTATCATGACATGCTCTGTCTTCATTTACATTTATATAAAAACTTTAGCAAATTACCTCATAATCCAGTTCAGATAAGACAAAGTCAGGATAAACATTGCAAATGGAGAGGAGAAATAAATGTATTGTTTCACTTATCTTTTCTGTATGTTTCCTCTCTGCCCTGCTATTATCAGATCCAAACCAGAGAACTTAGAACAAGGACAGACAAGGAAGATGGAGGTGCCCATTTGCAGGATAAGGAGGTAAGTATTTCTACAGTTAATCTAAATTGTAAGATCTGACATATTTATAAAATGTATATAAATGTATCTGTAAAATATTTTTTAAATATAAGGATAAGTTAACATAATATTAAACATCCTTGGAAGTGACAATTCCCTTTCAAGTCATGCAATCCATCATCTCTGTTCCGTTGTCTTCCAAGGCTGATGGATTCTTGTAGCATAAATCCTGGATCACAAGGGAATAAATCGTTCACTGATAGTACTGTTTCACTTGGTTTACTATTACTACAGTTTTTCCTGCTAACTTAATTACTAAATTAAACATGATCTCAGCAGTTTCTAACAGTTTTCACTCCTGAAATTAAGCTCAGTCGCATTCTCTAATAATTGTTTGCAGAATCTGTGGCAGTTTTTCAACTGTATTTTGAATTTGTTAAATTTACTGAGTGGTCAATGTTCACCCCAAGAAAAGACACTTTAGGTTATGATAATATTTACCTAACTCGTGTTTACCTTTACACTTGTGCCCTGCAGATCACTGTGACTCAATTGAATAAGTCAACATTGAGAATAAATATAAACATTCCGGGGGCGTGGCTTGACGGCTCACCAAGATGGTCGCATGAGCGGTTAGCTCCGTGCGACACCAACCCTGCACAGCGAATAGAGAAGCAGTGGGTAACCTAAACCCCACACAGACAGTCATCGATGCCCGTGACCACCATGGCATCTAAATCAGCTAAGAAGCTGAAGCATAAACAGCCCGCGTTGCTGGTTTCGGCGCTGACACCGCCACGAGCACAGGCCCAAGATGGCGCCGACACGCCACACTCGCCATCCGCGTACTCGGACCGCAGCGACCTCACCTGCATATAGGAACCAGCGGAGACACCTGCAACCGACCTCTCCATCCACAAAATGTTGCAAGCTCTGCAAACATCCCTTCAGGCCGACATGATGAAAATGTCGCGCGACATCAAAACGGAAATCCAAGCGCTTGGAGACAGGACAGCGCACCTCGAGGACAAGACAGATGAGGTTATCTCTGCCCACAACACCCTGGCAGATGCCTACACCGAATTGAGAGACAAACTGGTCTACCTCGCGGGTAAGGTCGCGGATCATGAGGACAGGGATAGGCGCAGTAATATACGCCTCCGCGGCATCCCTGAAGAGGTTCCCCCTCAAGACCTTCAAACCTATGCTGTACGCCTCTTCCAGGCCTTGGTTCCTGGCCTAACACAACAAGAATGCCTCATCGACCGCATACATCGCCTACCGAAGCCTAAATCTCTCCCAGCCTCAATCCCGAGGGACACCATAGCGAAGCTCCATTACTACACCAGCAAAGACAAAGTAATGAGGGCTGCAAGGACCTCCAAGGCTCTACCGGAAGAATTTGCAAGCGTCCACCTTTTCACCGACCTTTCTGCTGCAACCCTGCTGAAACGAAAAGAGCTGGCCTGCATCACCAAGTCCTTGAGGGACGCCAATGTCCCCTACAGATGGGGATTCCCAACCCGCATAACCATCCGCCGCGATGGCGTTGACCGCCACATCACATCGACAGACGAAGGACTTACGCTCCTGAAAGAATGGGGCATCACCCCGTCGCAACCTCCCCAGCAGAATGCCCAGATGAAGCCGCAAAGATCACGGTCACCGAGAAAGATCCCGACAGATTGGAACGTGATGTCTGCAGATAAGTGAAAAACTGACACTCTGTTTTCTAACATAGCGAGGCACTCTAGCCTAACACACTCACCCGTCAGGGTCATGGACTATAATTTTTTTCTTTTTTCTTTTCGTTTTTTTTTTTGTAATTCCTCTCTTGGGCTCCACGCCACGTTTAATACTGTTTTTCCACCTTGCCTATGCCGCACATACACTTATTAGGTGATCGGCCGCTGAGGCTGAGCCTTGCTGCCATGCCCGGGCCTTAGGCCAGGGCCCGGCCATGGCAGTGACGCACCGGTTAAAGCACAAACAGTTTACTATACAATCTCTATGTCCCATTGAAATTTAATGTCTGCTGTACTGTTTGCATACATAATGCTCCGCCCCTACTTCCGCAAGACGCACTTGCCTGCCACTGATGCCGCTACAATGGCGGACGCATTGTCACTACACATCAACATGAGCCTGGGATTGCCTAGCCAACCTACTCTGTGGCACGCGCGCGGTGAGTGTTGGCTGGGCGGTCTCAGTAGGTGGCACCTCAGACAAGCAATTGGGCATCATGCTCTCACGTTGTAGGATACAGTCCATATGCTACCACACCCACCATCCTCATTGGACACTGTGTTGGCTAAAGGCACGGAACCGATGGGATTGCCCTCTACTGTCCCACCCGGGCTCAATACCTCCCTCTCAATTAAGATGAGATCCCCCACGGGTATAACATGGTGAACGGAATTGAGGTTACCCCTCTTTACCTAGCTCATCAGGGTGGTAAGACCTGCCAACTCCCACCACCCCACTAGGCTCAACCGAGCCCTCTCAACACCGCCTATGCCCCAGGGCGCTCCAACCGGCGTTTTTTTGTACATAGTTCTCTATAATCACCTGTTTCAACATTTGATATGTTTCTGTTTCCCCCCCTCCCACCCTCTTCTCCCTAAACAATGTATACACGTTGTCAGGAAAGCACAACGACCATATAACGTGTCATTAACAAGCTCTGTTGACATTTTGGGAGGCATGGTTCCCTCGCCACGTCTGCAAATGCACACTATCCAAACAGGACAACCTACCAAGAGCGCCAAGCCCCCTCAACTGATGGACCTAGTCCTGTCACTGGTTGAAACAGCAACCGCTCCCATCCCACCATGACACTTAAGATTCTATCCCTGAACACGAAAGGCCTCAACTCGCCACACAAGCGTAGACTGGCACTGGAAGAAGCAAAAAAACACAAAGCCCAAATTGCCTTCTACCAAGAGACCCATTTCAAATGGGGCGCACGTCCCAAATTCTGCTCCAATGCATTCCCTCATGATTTTCACTCATGCTACAAAAAAAAGAAGCGGGGAGTGTCCATCTTGATAGGGAAGGGAGTAGCTTTCTCATTACTTAAGAAAACAGGAGACAAGCATGGGAGATCTTTGCTACTCCAATGCTATATAAACAATGCACCGTACACGCTTATCAACATTTATGGCCCACACACCAATCAGACGGAATTCACAGACAAAATCCTTGCCCTAGCGAGTGCACACAGATTTGGAACTTTGGTCATTGGTGGAGACACCAATTTTCTCCTTGATAGCTCTCTAGACTCCACATCTACTGCTAGGCTGACCAACACATCCGCACGTAAGTCGCACAAAATCTCGTCGTTGCTCTGCAACCAGATTCTCCAGCACAACCTTTTAGACCCTTGGAGAGTCCTCCACCCGCTAGAGCGGGATTATACCTTTCACTCGTTAGCCCACAATACATACACTAGAATCGACAGGTTCTTAATTCCGACAACGTTGATGCAGGCAGTTCAGACAACAGATATAGGTCTGGTAACTTGGTCGGACCATGCCCCAATAACCCTAACCTTACGGGAGGCCTGCTCTGCTGTGGGCAGAGGAACATGGAGACTGAATGACTCCCTGTTGAGGGACCCTAAAATTGTAGACCAACTCAGAGTAGACCTCACCGACTATTTCAAAACGAACCTAACCCCCGACGTAGACGTGACTACTGTCTGGCTGGCACACAAGGCGGTAATAAGGGGTCTTCTGATTAGAGCGGGTAGCCACGCTAAAAAGCAAAGACTCAAAGACTACTCCGACCTAATTGCCCGGATAACTGATCTTACACATAAAAATAAAACGCACCCCACGCCAACACTGCGTCAAGAGCTGTCCGTTCTACATACCAAACTAGGTTCCTTGGAGCAAGCCAAAACCACTCACATACTCCAACGTTATAAACACAATTTCTTTTCACAAGGGAACAGGGCGGGTGCCCTATTAGCTGCTAGACTTAAAACACGCACGGCCCACTCCAGAATAGCATATATTGTCACGGCTACAAAACAGAAACTCACAAACCCTCAAAGCATAGTTGACGCATTTTCAGAGTACTATAGCAAACTCTATAATCTTAGAGAAGACTCCAAGATCACACCACCATCCACGCAAGACATTCTCACCTTTCTAGCACAATCTGACTTACCCAAATTATCCCAGGAAGACATATCTTCCCTCACTGCACCGTTTACCACTCAAGAGGTAGATGCTACAATCAAGCAGCTTCCTAAACACAAAGCACCAGGCCCAGATGGCTACACCAACTTCTACTACCAGACCTTTGCCCCCATCCTATCGCCACACATATCCGCACTCTTCAACCAATGCTACTCACAAGGGGCCCTACCCTCCGAAATGTTAAAAGCCCATATCTCCACCCTCCCAAAACCAGGCAAATCTCAAACACAGTGCCAACATTTTAGACCCATATCTTTACTGAACGTAGACGTTAAACTATATGCTAAACTTCTAGCCAACCGGTTGTCTACTATCCTCCCTACATTAATACACAATGATCAATCAGGCTTTGTCAAAACGAGACAGGGCTCGGATAACACAAGGAAAATCTTAAACATCCTATCCCACACACATAGCGCTGGGGGAAAGGGCCTTCTCTTAGCGTTAGATGCGGAGAAGGCCTTTGACAGGCTCAATTGGGACTACATGCAACAGGTCTTAAGAGCGTTTGGCTTTACGACACCCATGATCTTGGGCATTATGGCATTGTACAACGCCCCAACGGCTCAGGTATCCAACGCTGGCTTTCTCTCCATCCCATTCAAAATAACCAACGGCACACGCCAGGGGTGCCCTTTGTCCCCATTATTATTTGTCCTTTCCCTAGAACCGCTAGCGCAGATAATCAGACGCCAACCCGAAATTAAGGGCATGGTAGTGGGCAAATCCGAGTACAAATTGTCCATGTTTGCTGACGACATTCTCTTAACATTGAGTGACGTGCCCTCGTCCCTACCCGCTTTGATGCTGCTCCTAAAACGCTATGGCGACCTGACATACTATAAACTAAACCAAAATAAAACCCAAGCTCTACCCATAAACCTGACTAAAGACTCAGTGCAGGGCCTTAAGACCATACATGATTTTGACTGGAGGTCTGACCACATCACCTACCTCGGGGTCAAAATCGCGTCCACAACTGAACAACTATACCAATACAATTATAAACCACTCCTCAACCTATGCAAATCTGAGTGCCTAAAGTGGAAACCAGTCAAGCTATCGTGGCTAGGCAGAATCAACACAGTAAAAATGGTCCTCCTTCCCAAACTGCTGTACGTTTTCCGCCTCTTACACCTACAGGCTCCACCAGGGTTTTTTAAATCACTTCAAAAGGTGCTGTCCTCCTACATATGGGACGCCCATAGACCCAGAATTTCCCAACGCATCCTCCAGAACCACCAGACAGATGGGGGAGTAGGTCTACCAGATATATACACATACTATAAAGCGGCTGTCTTGGAAGCGGCAGTAAAAATACACACCTCAAAAGGGGTCTACCAGTGGGTAGACATGGAAGTAGATCAACTCAATAGCACATCCCTAGTAAATATGTTCTGGACACCTAAGCCTCTACGCCCCAAAAACACAACACTCCTCCCAACCACCACGCTAACCCTACACCACTGGGATATGTTACGCCAGAAACAAACTGCACCCCACAAATACCACCCACGTTCCCCGCTGATAGCCCTGAAAGCGTTATCACCCTGGCTCTCACTGAACTCATGGGTTAAACTGGGAATAACCACACTCGACCAGGTCCTCCAGCGGAACCGCATCAAACCCTTTCCAGACTTACAAAGGGAATTTCACCTACCAAACTCCTCAGTGTTTCAATACATGCAGCTCAAGAGCATTCTACCCACTCATGTCTCCCATACAGCTACAACACACAATACAGATCTACGAGATTTGGAGACCCTATATGACAGGTGCTGGAGAGCCCCAACCAAACCCAAATCCCTTGCCTCTTGCTACAAAGTCCTTTTACGAACCTCACCAACTCCACCCCCCATATTTGTGTCACAATGGCTAAAGGAGTGCACAACGATCTCTAGCAGGGAAATACTAGCGTCTCTTAATGCACTCAAAGGACTAACGCAATGTTACTCCCACTTCGAAGCACACAAAAAACTGGTGTACAGGTGGTACCTAACTCCCCAACGGCTTCATCAAATGTATAAAACGGTTCCCCCATACTGCTGGCGATGTGGGACGGAGAGCGGAACGATGACACACATTTGGTGGTCATGTCCACGCATCCGCCCGCTGTGGCAAGAGGCGCAAACTATACTGCGAACCATAGGTATCGCCACACCACCCCTAGACATACACACAGGTATATTTCTGACATACCCCAAACTCCTAACAAAAAAGGTTAAAGGTATCATGGCACTCATAGCACTGGCAGTGAGAAATCTAATAGCGAATCACTGGAAGCTACCACGCTGCCCCTCTAAGACTCTCCTAATGGCCAAAATCCACCAATATTACACCCACGAGTGGTTATCCGCCCAAACTGCGGCACTTAAAGTACGCCTCCTAGCAACTTGGGCCCCGTGGGTAGAGTATTGGGAGGGGCAACCCACAAACCCTTCCTCCCCATCCCACCAGTGCAGCCTGCTAAAAAACCCAACATCTACTGACTCGGATTCGAACTAAGGTGACAAGCATTGGTACGTGCACATTGCACCCCAAGCATTCTGTACTCTGTATTATGTACTCAGCACTCTATGTTTTTCATAGCGCAGCATGTATTAAAGAATGATTTCACGCTGTATTTTATGACGAGATGTATCATTGTTAATCCTGACATCCCGGTCCCTACCCCTCCTTTCTTCTTTCTGTATCCCACCCCATCCCTTTGAAAAAATGTCAATAAAAACCTTAAATATGAAATATAAACATTCCGAGGATTGTATAGTGAATTTACTAATAAAACGAAATGCCTTAGCTTTGCAACCATTATTTCTAGTATTCTCAACGTTTGATTTACCCTTCTTGCTGCCCCAAAGACAGTTTTCTCACTGCACCCCCTGTTCCTTAATATTCATCTCTCTCTCTCCTTATCTATCTATTTGTTGTATTACTGATTGGTGGAACAAAAAAAGTAGGTTTGGGCACACCCAGTAGTTTCTTTAGCAGGTAGACTTTATTGTGGAGTACAGAAATGTAGACCATGTTTCGGCTCCCCAGAGTCTTTGTCAAGCCTAGGCTGGGACCCTCACTGTTTTGGAGCACCCTAGTACTCATTGAAAAAGTGTCTGTGCAAGGTCCTCTGAAAATTCTACAATGATTGGTGAATGAGTTGGTGGTTGCATAAGTGAAACACAGCTTTGAGAGGGTGTGTATATGTGTGACGGATGCTTGTGGTGTTGGGTTTTGGGAGGAGCTGTTTGTTGTGTTGCAATTTTGAAGATAGGCCACATGTGGCGCTGTTTGTCTCTGGGGATGCTGCTTGTGGAGTTTTTTGTGTGTGGATGCTGCTTGTGGAGTTTTGTGTCTGTGTGGATGCTGCTTGTAGGGTTTTGTGTGTGGGTGAGGGTGCTTGTAGGGTTACATGTGTGGGAAATGCTGCATGTGTGAATGCAGATATGGGATGAAATATGCTTGTAGAATTGTATGTGTGGGAGGGAGGCTGTTGTGGGTTTGTGTGTATGTATGGGGTTGTTTGTGGCTTAGTATGTGTGGGTGTATTTAAATATGGGCTACAGTGTGTGCATGTGTTGGGAAGGGTATTGTGTGTGTTTTTGAGGATAGGAATAGGAGGGTGTTTGGAAGATAGATGCCATAGTGTGTGTTTGGGAAGATAATTTGATATGCAGAGTGTGTGTTGTGTGTGTGGGGGGAATCGGGTCTTTATTGTGTTTATGCAGGGAAATTCTGGCTGTAGTGTATGTGTGTGTGTGTGTGTGTGGGGGGGGGTAATTTATTTAGTGTATGTGTGCATAGGATAGGGACTTTAGCATGCTTTGGGTTGTGATTGGGAGTGTTGTGTGTGTTGGCTTTAGTGTGGCTAGTAGGGAGGGAAAGGAGTGTAGTGGGTAATAGTGGCTGTAGTGTGGGGACTAAGGACTATAGTTAGGGGTGTATTGGCGGTATTAACTTATAGTAAGTGTAAGGGGTATAGTAGCTATAATGGATGGACAAGGGCAGTAGGTGGGGGATAGTAGCTATAGTGGAATGACACTGGCTGTAGTGGGGGATATCAGATGAGTGTCTTAATAAAATGTATTTAAAACACAACAAAGTTTATTCTCCACCCCATGAGGCTACACTTGAGCCAGGGAGGGGGTGAATCCTGATTTTTGATGGTCTAATGTGAGATGCTGCTCGTATGCACCCCTAGTGGGTGCCGGCAAATCCTTCTGGCTATAGCCAGATGTAACGGACCGTTTTGCACACAAGGGGTAAAAACCGTTTAGGTGATCGTCCCCCTTTCCAGAGATGCAGGCACAGCTATTGTAGAACACCAAACTCACGAACCGCCAATAGGTGAATGCTCCAAACTCCCGAACGGCATCCAATATAGCACTCCAAACACACGAACAGGAACCATACGAATCACTGCAAGCAGACGAATAGGAAAAGCATCCAAGCGGCTTACACTCCTGGCAATCAGTCTCTATCAGCATTCAGTAAATCCCCCCAAAGACGAGACAAGGCTCCGTGTTGAGGGTCAAGCAGTGGTCTGACAGACCTGTGGGTTTATTATCCTTATATACACATTCTTACACATTAGTACCACCCACAGGGTTTTACATAACAACCAATCATAAACATACATTACAGAAACACTCCCAGCAATTACACACAAAAATCCTCCCCTCTGCCTGTGATATAATTATGTTACACGATGGTTTAACATAATTAACACAGGCAGTAAAAATTAAATTTTTATCCATACACTTTAACTTTAAAACTATACATCCAATATTAATAAAACTTATATATTATTAATCAGCACACTTTAAGCATAAACATAACCAAACATCAGCCAATTCCATCCAGGGGTTAAAAAGTTAGCTGGAGGTTCCTTTATGACCGACCGCAAGCACATTTTCCTGCCCAAAACAGTTCCATAGATTTGGGCTGTGCGGTCGGTCTATTTCAGGCTGAAAAAATGACTAAGTCCCATCGCCGATTGGGACTTATTCTCTGCGGCTGTAAAATCAGTATGGGAGAAGGTAGGGCTCAGCGGTGTTCGCGGAAATGTGTAGACGATTTTAGTTCCATGAATTTGGCTACACATACCGCTGACCTCGTTCGCATTAACAAAGATGGCCACCGCCACGTGTTCGGCAAACGAACAAAGGCCACCCAGCATTTCCAATTAAGCTGCGATTAACCGCAGCTTCTGGGAGGTAAATTGCCTACACACTTCTACTTCTGGGTGGTCTGCCTGTATGGTACTTGGTTCAGTAAGCCCCATTTACTGAACCAAGTGGGAAATGGCCAGGCACAAAGGGTTTTAACCAGGTCTGGGGACACAGGGGACACCGTGTTAAAGGGGCAGTGTCCCAAACAAGTCTGGGGACACCGTCTTAAAGGGGCAGTGTCACAATCTTCCTGATGTCCCAAAAAGGTGTTTAAAGGGCCAGAACCAGACCCATTAAGAGTCCATAAGCCACAATATGCCCAGTGACTGTCTTAAAGAACCTATACAACCATACACACCCAATAAAAGTGCATACGTTTTCACCATCTCCCAGGGGCCATAGTCATGTGGAAGGAGGCTGGCAAATAGGCTTCTCCACTGCAATGTGGCAAGATTGGTCTCGTCACACCAGAAATGAAGCTTAACTATATTTCTGTCTATAGTCTTACAGGGTAATTTACTAAACACAGGATTTTGTCCAGATGGACAAAATCCATTGAAAATGACCGAATTCCGACCACAATATCTTTTCTCATATTTACTAAAACCAAATACTGTTGGCTATATAGCTCAATAAAATGAAAACTTAAATCTAATATTGACAACTATCGACATAAAACTTTTCAGCGAGACTGTCAGGATTTCCAGAAATGCTGAATTTGTATCACTTGTACAAACTGGGAACAACGAGAGTGACTCTGAACACAGCACTACAAGGAGCTCCGAAAGTAAATGATGACAAACTAGGAGTATCCTGTTTTCAAAGCCCTCCCACAACTCCAAGATAGAAATCAATGGGGATACGAGCCTCAAAATAATCAGGATAGATGTAGTTAATTTAGAATACAATTATTAATTTATCTGATTTGCACCATCAAAATAAACATCTCCTCCCAATAATAATTTACTCTGACCAGTTAGGTTTCATACCTGGTAGAACCTATACAACCAGTACTCAAAGCATCATAGATATTTTAGATGATGCTTCAAGATGCAAAACTCCAGTGTTGACCCTGTCAGTTGATGCAGAAAAGGCGTTTGGCAGGGTCAACTGGAATTATTTGAACCTAATCTTAAGGCACTTTGGTTTTAGAAGCTGGATACATAGAGCAAATATGGCACTTTATAAAAATTCAACTGCAAGGACAATTGATCCAAATATATGTTCATCCTGGTTCCCATTGCAGAATGGAACCTGTCAAGGTTGCCCTCTATCTCCTATTCTCTATATACTGTCTGTAGAACCTTTAGCAACTAATATAAGAAAAAACAAACATAGTTCAGGTTATAATGTCTCTCATAGGGACCTAAAAATATGTCTACATGCAGATAACATTCTAATCACTTTAACCAACACAGTTAAGTCATGCATAGGTCTTATGGATGAGATAGAGAGATATAGTAAGGCTTCTACCATAAGATGAGTACTAATAAAACAGTGATAATAGATGTGGGCTTAACTAATGCAGGCAAATAATTAATTATTAATGATTTTATATGGGCACAGAAACACATTGAATACTTAGGTATCAAACTTCAACGGGACACAGATAAGATCATGGAAAAAAAATTTTAGAGCTCTTAAAATATACCAATAGATGGTTTAAAGATCGAAAGAACCTGGCAATCTCTTTTTGGGGAAGAATTAATGTGGTAAACTCCTACATAATCCCCAAATGGAACTATTTATTACAAATGCTTCCCTTAGACATACCTAATAGTTGGTTAGAATTAATACAACAACGTTTTAATAGATATATATGGGAAAGCAAGAAACCCAGAATGATCTAAGCCATGTTATATCAAAAGACATCCAAAGGAGGCTTAGGTTATCCCTTTAATTAAAAATAACTACCTCTCTGCAGTTTTGGTCCATATATATAGAATACATTTACAGATTAACTCGGAAGAAGAATGGTATGTGATAGAATCTAAGGCGGGGGAAGTGAAAGATTTAAATAGGCTAATCGGGAATACAGCGGAATTCGACTATGCCTTAAATTGAGTTTCATTGAACATTTTATGTTTGACTTGAAATGAAATGGAAACAATAAGGTATAACCAATATATCTCAGCTAATGATGAACTCTGATTTAAAAACGTTTCCCCAGATACTGGCTGATTATAATTTACTATCAAAAGAGATAATCAATTATCTTAATTGAATTAAGAGTTTTCTAAAATCTCATATGTTAGATATATCCAGGGCTGCCATCAGAAATTTTAGGGCCCCTGACACAGCTCAAGATCTGGGCCCCCTGGGCCAGCCCCGAGTCCGCCCACAAGGATGAAGTGTGTTTGTGTGTGTGTATAGTGGATGTAGAATGTGTGTCATGAATGC
>OW240916.1:236059293-236089020 GCA_933207985.1 Pelobates cultripes
TTTGCAATAGTAGACAACCCAAGGTATTGCAAACGGGGTATGTCCAGTCTTTTTTAGTAGCCACTTAGTCACAAACACTGGCCAAAATTGGCAGTTTTTGCATTTTTCACACACAAACAAATACTAACGCTAACTTTGGCCAGTGTTTGTGACCAAATGGCTACTAAAAGACTGGACATACCCCATTTACAATACCTTGGGTTGTCTACTATTGCAAATGGTATGCCATTATGAGTGTAAATTTCATTCCTGGGCTACTATACAGTCTCAAAGGCAACGTAACCAATCTGGCGAATTTCAATTTCAAATGTAACGTGCTATATTTGACCCTGTAACTTCCCAAAACGCCATAAAACCTGTACATAGGGGGTACTGTCTTACATGTGAGACTTTGCTGAATACAAATATGTGTATTTTATTGCAGTAAAAGCAAACAGTATTATGACACTGACCGTTAAAATGTCATGTAGAACTAAAAAAATCATCATCAATTATGTTTCATAGCTAAATATTTGATATTAAATGAAAGCCCTGTTTCCCCTGAATAAAATGATATATAATAAGGGTGGGTGCATTTACTATGAAAGAGGTGTATTATGGTTGGACAGACATGTAGCGCAAATGCCAGGTTTTGTTTACATTTTGTTTTGTTCACAACATGTACATTTGGCTCCGTCCTTAAGGGGTTAATCCTGTAGCAGCTTTCATTGCTCTAACTTGCCCAAAACATGGAAAACATTTGCTTCTCCAAGATATCGGTTCCAGGAAAAAAAATGTTTTTGCCTCACTGAGATTTAAAATTTTCCATATTTTATATCTACTGTTTTTAATGGATTGCTTAGATTCTTATACTTTAGAATTTGTGATACATTTATCATAATTCTTTGATTGCTAACTTTCAAAACAACACTTTGTTCATTACAAGGCAGGAAACATTTAAATTAGCTGTGCAGTCTGTAAAAGTGCATATTCTGTAAATAACTTAAACTGTTAATATGTTTTTTAGAAATGTCAGCCTTAAACTATTACCTCCCACAATGGCAACTATTGATATGTCTAATCACATGGTCTATGACCTACAAATGTCTGTAGACATGATTACAGTTTAGCAAGAAGTTAAATCTATTTAGTATAACATGCCTCCTGATTGTCCTTCATTAGTGTCTCACTTTTCCATGAGGTCTATATGTTTGGTATTTATGTACATCACAGAGTTTAACAGCAATACATTGTGCAATCTTTAAAGGACCACTATAGGCACCCAGACCACTTCAGCTTAATGAAGTGGTCTGGGTGCCAGGTCCATCTAGGGTTAACCCTGCCTGCTATGTTCAGAGAAACTGCTATGTTTACATTTGGGTTAATCCAGCCTCTAGTGGCTCAATTCTTTTGGTCACTCCTGACATTGCCTTTACAAAGATACTTTTGGCTCACAGGCCCAAATGATTCATCTCTCAATAAACATGTCCAAAGAGTCTGTTACCATGCACCTCTAAATAACAGGGAAAACACTTGTGTTTATGTGTACTTGAATGCCCAAACTGCTTGACTGAACACAAGGACTAATTTCCAACATACCATTTAACTTGTTTTGACACAATCAAACTAGATAGGGTAACACATAATACAATGAAATATTACTTCTCAAAAGGATGGGCTGGGGATTAAAAGAACAACATTCAATACATTTTAGCATACTGACTACAATTTCCATGCTATGCTGATTTTTAAAACGTGCAAATTCCCCAAGGTTAACCACCAAAGATTTCACAAAAAAGGTTTTCACAACAATGTGAATAAAGAAGAAAGTCAAATACATTGATACTGTCATATAGCGATTCTGGTGTAGGAAAGTGGGGGTAATTATAATATATGGGAGAGGACCAAGTGCCCCCCAACCTGCACCCGTTGGTGTGGATTGGAGGCCAATCACTGGGCTTTTTCTTGTTTTAATAGTAACATGGGATGTGAGAGTTTTTTTAGAAGAAAGAAAACATAACATGACAAGTATTTATATTTTACAGGTATTAGTTTAACTGCCCCCTTCACAATTATCAGGGTGCGGGGTAAGTAGGGCTGCCACATCCTTACACTGTTATCTTTTCTAATGACTGGGCAATGATGGCGGCCCAATTGCTAGTTTCAAACATTTAGCAGATATGCCCCCACTTGCCACCACATGAAGGTTGGGGGCAAAGGGACATTTAAAACCTATCCCATTGCCTTTCAGTTACTGTGCAGCAATGGCTGACCAATTGATAGTTTATCAGAAATGCACCCACGTGCCATAGCAGATGGGGGGCATAGGGGGGGTTTAATATTGGGGAGTTATTGACCCCCAATAGGCTATTTTATTTATTTTTTTATTTTGTGGCTGACTTGCAGCTGCATAATTAGGCAGGTGCTGCCAGCAAGTAAAAAGTTCTGGGGTTTTTTTGTTTTAGTTTTTTTTTACATTTTGGCCCAAATGTGAAGTATGTGGGATAAGATTTTAAGCATTCTGGCCTGGATTACAGCAATTCTGCAGTGTTAAAACTCAGTCCCATACACTGCTGTCCCTCTTGAAGATGTTTTACATTATATTTACTTACCCCAATATTTATTAAATATGTATTGGTTAAATGTGATAAATAAAATAAGTGTACAAGTCCCATTGTTACAAGATCTGTCCTTTGTACCCAGTAGCCAGCATACAGATGCCTGCATCTGACATAACACCACAATGTGAGAGGCAGGTTCTGTAGGTGAGCTTACTTGCTCTCAGACACAAATTTGAATTCAAAATTAACCCCTTTTGGGAGAGTACTTTAGGGGTGGCAGTGGTGGTATTGCTGTGTCACAAGGTAATCATTTCCTATATGTCGAAGCACATATAATCTGACCAGCCTAAACTAATATTTAACATTCATTAAATTTAAGTTAAATATAATTTTAACATACAATAGTGTTAAAGCAGATTTGCTTAAAGGTTTGACAAATACTGTGCATAAAGTAAACAAAAGTTGGAACTTATTGTTCCTGTCAAAATTTATGTCAGTTTGTCTCATTTGTTGTTAAATTCCCCCATGATAATATTGTATAGCACTGTGGAATAAGTTGGCACTATATAACCTCCAATAATAATATATAATTCTGTTCTGGACAGTCCTTGGAGTAGAATAGAATTATTACCATATCTATTCCTAGTATGAACTAGCATCACTGTGCTTCTGCTTGTTTGAACGATAGGGGAGATCCTGTCTCATAATGCAGTAATTCCATATAGTACTTGGAGCTTTGACAAGCAAGTATGGAAACATTGTTGCACTTATAAAATGTAGCCCAAAACAGAATGATTCTAAAACACCACAAATGATGTAGCAAATTACTTGCACCATATGTGTAAAAAAGTGCCTTCTGTTTGAAGGCATCTCCAACATAAAGAGTTTGCATTTGGGAACATTGTTTCACTCTCGCTGGAACCAAATACCATCTGTTTAAAATTTTAAACTATGTCTCTATAAGAAATAAATACAAAAAGAAGGGAAGCTGAAAAGGGGAAACTCGAAAAAGGGGTTAACCCTTTTAAACTAGAAATTAGTGAAAAAGGAAGGAAATGAGTGCCCTTAAAATTTAACTTTTATTAATTATCATAGAAGAAAATAAAATAAATATGATGTACTTTAATATATGCTTCAGAGATGGATTATATTTCAGAGGTGAATTATATTTACAAATGGGTCATGACCTGATTTGGTCAAAAAATAAATAAAACCCAGATATAGTCCAAATATCCAAACAAATTCAACTTCAGAGAGAACTTGCAGTAAACTAAAATACCAATTCCTAATGCGATTAGAAAACTCAACCACTCTAGTTTTCTAATCGCATTAGGAATTGGTATTTTAGTTAACTGCAAGTTTGTGTCTTCGTTCTTGCGACATAGTTACTGATCAGGGTTTTCCTAAACTACAGTGGTTTGGGTTTGAATTCACTCATGCTGATTTGTATTCATTACCAACTGATATGGGCAAATTGTATCTTTTTTTCATTTGAAGCAGATTATAGCCCAATATAGGGTGTTCAAAAGGTCTACCTTGTTGATTTGCTATCACCATTATGTGTATAAATTGACAAGGGCAAATAGTATCTTTTTTTTATTTTAAGGCTGGTTGTAGCCTCATACATTGTGAATAAAAGGTTTATTAGATCGAGTATCCAGTCTCCACAGTTTTTCAGCATTTGTGAATTTGCAAAACCCAGTTTTTCACACATTACTTGATGAAGGTTTCTGAAAACTTCTGAACAGAACCTCATCTATTGACTTCAATATATTTAGTCATTTATTTTGCATTATTTTCCCTCTGAGGTTGAATTTGTTTGGATATTTGGACTATATCTGGGTTTTATTTATTTTTTGACCCAATCAGGTCATGACCCATTTCTAAATATAATTCACCTCTGAAATATAATTCATCTCTGAAGCATATATTAAAGTACATCATATTTATTTTATTTTATTCTATGATAATTAATAAAAGTTAAATTTTAAGGGCACTCATTTCCTTCCTAGGTCTCTATAAGAATCATTGAGTGTGTATTCTTAATTACTTTAAGGTAAGAAGAGCACCACTTTTTTATATCTATATTGATTTTCAGTTCCATTTCCCAGGTTTTCAAAGTACTTGGGAGTAAATCTTTCTTAATACTGCATCCTTACAAGCACACACACACTACATTCAGTAAACACACTCTGCACTACACACACACACACACACACACACACTACATTCACTAAACACACTCTGCACTACACACACACACTATATTCACTAAACACACTCTGTACTACACACACACACACTACATTCACTAAACACACTCTGCACTACACACACTCACACTACATTCACTCAACACACACTGCACTACACACACACTACATTCACTAAACACACTCTGCACTAAACACACTCACACTACATTCACTAAACACACTCTGCACTACACACACACACACTACATTCACTAAACACACTCTGCACTACACACACTCACACTACATTCACTCAACACACACTGCACTACACACTCTGCACTACACACACTCACACTACATTCACTAAACACACTCTGCACTACACACACACACACACACACTACATTCACTAAACACACACACTACATTAACTAAACACATTATGCACTCCACATACTCACACTACATTCACTAAACACACTCTGCACTAAACACACTCACACTACATTCACTAAACACACTCTGCACTACACACACACACACTACATTCACTAAACACACTCTGCACTACACACACTCACACTACATTCACTCAACACACACTGCACTACACACTCTGCACTACACACACACACAACATTCACTAAACACACTCTGCACTACACACACACACACACACACTACATTCACTAAACACACACACTACATTAACTAAACACATTATGCACTCCACATACTCACACTACATTCACTAAACACACTCTGCACTACACACACACTACATTCGCTAAACACACTCTGCACTACACACACTCAAACTATATTCTCTAAACACACACTGCACTACACACTCTGCACTACACACACACACACTACATTCACTAAACACACTCTGCACTACACACACACACTACATTCACTGAACACAATCTGCACTACACACACTGCATTCACTAAACCCACTCTGCACTACACACACTACATTCACTAAACACACTCTGCACTCCACACACACACACTACATTCACAAAACACATTCTGCACTACACACCCACACTACATTCACTAAACACACTGCACTACACACACAATACATTCACTATACACACGTTGCACTCACTACAAACACACTACATTTATTAAACACACTTTGCACTCACTACAAACACTGCATTCACTATACACATTTTGCATTCACCACAATCACACTACATGAACTATACACATTTTGCATTCACTACAATCACACTACATTCACTATACACATATTGCATTCACCATAATCACACTACATGCACCATACACACTTTGCACTCACTACAAACACACTACATCCACTACAAAAATACACACTGCATTCACTACAAACACACTACATCCACTACAAAAACACACACTCTCCATTCACTGTACACACACTACATCCACTACACAAACACACACTTTGCATTCACTATACACACCTACATTCACTACACACACACTCTGCATCTAATGCATGCATACAAACATTACATACATTACACAAAACGTACATTCTGCATCCACTATACACACTGCATCCATTACACACATACCACATCCACTACACACATTCTACATCCACTATACACACTGCATCCATGACACACATTCTACATCCACTATACACACACACACATTTCATCCTTGTGGGCGGACTCGGGGCTGGCCCAGGGGGCCCAGATCTTGAGCTGTGTCAGGGGCCCTAAAATTTCTGATGGCAGCCCTGGATATATCTATCATATGAGATTTTAGAAAACTCTTAATTCTAAGATAATTGAATATCTCTTTTGATAGTAAATTCTAATCAGCCAGTATCTGGGGAGACGTTTTTAAATCAGAGTTCATCATTAGCTGAGATATATTGGTTATACCTTATTGTTTCCATTTCATTTCAAGTCAAACATAAAATGTTCAATGAAACTCAATTTAAGGCATTGTCGAATTCCGCTGTATTCCAGATTAGCCTATTTAAATCTTTCACTTCCCCCGCCTTAGATTCTATCACATACCATTCTTCTTCTGAGTTACATTCTAAATGTATTCTATATATATATGGACCAAAACTGCAGAGAGGTAGTTATTTTTAATTAAAGGGATAACCTAAGCCTCCTTTGGATGTCTTTTGATATAACATGGCTTAGATCATTCTGGGTTTCTTGCTTTCCCATATATATCTATTAAAATGTTGTTGTATTAATTCTAACCAACTATTAGGTATGTCTAAGGGAAGCATTTGTGATAAATAGTTCCATTTGTGGATTATGTAGGAGTTTACCACATTAATTCTTCCCCAAAAAGAGATTGCCAGGTTCTTTTGATCTTTTAACCATCTATTGGTATATTTTAAGAGCTCTAAAAACTTGTTTTCCATGATCTTATCTGTGTCCCGTTGAAGTTTGATACCTAAGTATTCAATGTGTTTCTGTGCCCATATAAAATCATATTTTAAACTAATTAATTATTTGCCTGCATTAGTTAAGCCCACATCTATTATCACTGTTTTATTAGTACTCATCTTATGCTAGAAGCCTTACTATATCTCTCTATCTCATCCATAAGACCTATGCATGACTTAACTGTGTTGGTTAAAGTGATTAGAATATTATCTGCATATAGACTTATTTTTAGGTCCCTATGAGAGACATTATAACCTGAAATAAGTTTGTTTTTTCTTATATTAGTTGCTAAAGGTTCTACAAACAGTATATAGAGAATAGGAGATAGAGGGCAACCTTGACGGGTTCCATTCTGCAATGGGAACCAGGATGAACATATATTTGGATCAATTGTCCTTGCAGTTGGATTTTTATAAAGTGCCATATTTGCTCTATGTATCCAGCTTCTAAAACCAAAGTGCCTTAAGATTAGGTTCAAATAATTTCAGTTGACCCTGTCAAACGCCTTTTCTGCATCAACTGACAGGGTCAACATTGGAGTTTTGCATCTTGAAGCATCATCTAAAATATGATGCTTTGAGCACTGGTTGTATAGGTTCTACCTGGTATGAAACCTAACTGGTCAGAGTAAATTATTATTGGGAGGAGATGTTTATTTTGATGGTGCAAATCAGATAAATTAATAATTGTATTCTAAATTAATTACATATATCCTGATTATTTTGAGGCTCGTATCCCCATTGATTTCTATCTTGGAGTTGTGGGAGGGCTTTGAAAACAGGATACTCCTAATTTGTCATCATTTACTTTAGGAGCTCCTTGTAGTGCTGTGTTCAGAGTCACTCTTGTTGTTCCCAGTTTGTACAAGTGATACAAATTCAGCATTTCTGGAAATCCTGACAGTCTCGCTGAAATGTTTTATGTCGATAGCTGTCAATATTAGATTTAAGTTTTCATTTTATTGAGCTATATAGCCAACAGTATTTGGTTTTAGTAAATATGAGAAAAGATATTGTGGTCGGAATTCGGTCATTTTCAATGGATTTTGTCCATCTGGACAAAATCCTGTGTTTAGTAAATTACCCTGTAAGACTATAGACAGAAATATAGTTAAGCTCATTTCTGGCTATAGCCAGAAGGATTTTCCGGCACCCACTAGGGGTGCATACGAGCAGCATCTCACATCAGACCATCAAAAATCAGGATTCACCCCCTCCCTGGCTCAAGTGTAGCCTCATGGGGTGGAGAATAAACTTTGTTGTTTTTTAAATACATTTTAATAAGACACTCATCTGATATCCCCCACTACAGCCAGTGTCATTCCACTATAGCTACTATCCCCCACCTACTGCCCTCGTCCATCCATTATAGCTACCATAACCCTTACACTTACTATAAGTTAATACCGCCAATACACCCCTAACTATAGTCCTTAGCCCCCACACTACAGCCACTATTACCCACTACACTCCTTTCCCTACTAGCCCCACTAAAGCCAACACACACAACACTCCCAATCACAACCCAAAGCATGCTAAAGTCCCTATCGTATGCACACATACACTAAATAAATTACCCCCCCACACACACACACACACACACACATACACTACAGCCAGAATTTCCCTGCATAAACACAATAAAAACCCAATTCCCCCCACACACACAACACACACTCTGCAGATCAAATTATCTT
Organism: Pelobates cultripes; assembly: GCA_933207985.1. Lineage (NCBI taxonomy): Eukaryota > Metazoa > Chordata > Amphibia > Anura > Pelobatidae > Pelobates > Pelobates cultripes. The sequence goes on from OW240916.1 coordinate 236,068,148, forward strand.
CCCAAACACACACTATGGCGTCTATCTCCCAAACACCCTCCTATTCCTATCCTCAAAAACACACACAATACCCTTCCCAACACATGCACACACTGTAGCCCATATTTAAATACACCCACACATACTAAGCCACAAACAACCCCATACACACACAAACCCACAACAGCCTCCCTCCCACACATACAATTCTACAAGCATATTTCATCCCATATCTGCATTCCCACACACGTAACCCTACAAGCACCCTCACCCACACACAAAACTCTACAAGCAGCATCCACACAGACACAAAACTCCACAAGCAGCATCCACACACAAAAAACTCCACAAGCAGCATTCCGAGAGACAAACAAGGCCACAAGTGGCCTATCTTCAAAAATGCAACACAACAAACAGCTCCTCCCAAAACCCAACACCACAAGCATCAGTCACACATATACAAATGCTCTCAAAGCTGTGTTTCACTTATGCAACCACCAACTCATTCACCAATCATTGTCGAATTTTCAGAGGACCTTGCACAGACACTTTTTCAATGAGTACTAGGGTGCTCAATAACAGTGAGGGTCCCAGCCTAGGCTTGACAAAGACTCTGGGGAGCCAAAACATGGTCTACATTTCTGTACTCCACAATAAAGTCTACCTGCTAAAGAAACTACTGGGTGTGCCCAAACCTACTTTTTTTGTTCCACCAATCAGTAATACAACAAATAGATAGATAGATAAGGAGAGATACAAATATTAAGGAACAGGGGGTGCAGTGAAAAAACTGGCTTTGGGGCAGCAAGAAGGGTAAATCAAACGCTGAGAATACTAGAAATAATGGTTGCAAAGCTAAGGCATTTCGTTTTATTAGTAAATTCACTATACAATCCTCGGAATGTTTATATTTATTCTCAAAGTTGACTTATTCAGTTGAGTCACAGTGATCTGCAGGGCACAAGTGTAAAGGTAAACACGAGTTAGGTAAATATTATCATAACCTAAAGTGTCTTTTCTTGGGGGGAACATTGACCACTCAGTAAATTTAACAAATTCAAAATACAGTTGAAAAACTGCCACAGATTCTGCAAACAATTATTAGAGAATGCGACTAAGCTTAATTTCAGGAGTGAAAACTGTTAGAAACTGCTGAGATCATGTTTAATTTAGTAATTAAGTTAGCAGGAAAAACTGTGGTAATAGTAAACCAAGTGAAACAGTACTATCAGTGAACGATTTATTCCCTTGTGATCCAGGATTTATGCACAAGAATCCATCAGCCTTGGAAGACAACGGAGAGATGATGGATTGCATGGCTTGAAACTTCCAAGGATGTTTAATTGATGTTAACTTATCCTTATATTTAAAAAATATTTTATAGATACATTTATATACATTTTATAAATATGGCAGGTCTTAAAATTTAGATTAACTGTAGAAATACATACCTCCTTATCCTGCAAATGAGCACCTCCATCTTCCTTGTCTGTCCTTGTTCTAAGTTCTCTGGTTTGGATCTGATAATAGCAGGGCAGAGAGGAAACATACAGAAAAGATAAGTGAAACAATACATTTATTTCTCCTCTCCATTTGCAATGTTTATCCTGACTTTGTCTTATCTGAACTGGATTATGAGGTAATTTGCTAAAGTTTTTATATAAATGTAAATGAAGACAGAGCATGTCATGATAAAAGATTAGCACTAGTTATAGAAGATTTTCAATGTTTTATTCCATTTTAAAAGTGGTTGTTAGACTTTTGCATTCTGTTTCAGCCATATTTTATTTCTTCCAAGTTAAGGCTGATCAGCTGTCTGTCCGAATTCCATATTTCCAACGCACCATTGAGACATATAACCAAGCAAACGACTAGCACAGAGGCTGGAAACAGGGCCGCCATCAGACAGAAATTTTGGGACCCCCAACACATCTCAAGGTCTGTCCCCCAGGGGCCCGCCTCCAAGCCTGCCCACATAGCCCACCTCTAAGCCCGCCCACAGAGCCCTCCTCCAAGTCCGCAGTGAGTGTATACAGGGTGTGTTTGTATATTGGATGCAGTATGTGTATACAATATATATATATACATATACACACAATTGTGTTTCAATGTAAGCATGTTTTTGTATGGAGTATGTGTATGAATGTAGGCGTGCATTTGTGTGTAGTGTATACACTTTCACACACACTTATACACATTATTATTATTTAATTTTATTATATAGTGCCAGCAAATTCCGTAGTGCTGTACATACACACACAGACACACAAAGATACAGACACACATGCAAATACACAAACGCACAGATACACACACTGACACACACACAAACACAGACACAAACACGCATGCTGGCGCACAAATACACACACTGCCAGAAAAGGACACACACAAAGATTCACACACAGAGACACACTGAGAGACACACACCCCGACACACAGATACATACAGACATTCTTGACACACACATACTAAAACACAGAAATACACACAAACATACATTCTAACACACACAGTGACATACATACAGACACACACACATAAATACTGACACACACACACACATACAGACACATACATACACACATACATATTGACACACACACATACATACACATACAGACACACACATACATACAGTGGCATACATACTTATATTATTGCAGGGGTGGTTTATAATCCCTGCCGGCACCCGGTCACAGGGGTCTGCAGGGAGTCAGGGCCCCTGGAGTGACGGGCCCGGTCGCGTCTGCCACCCTTGTATGTGCGCCACTATATGTATGTATGTGTCTGTATGCATGTGTGCTTGTATGTATATATGTGTGCGTGTGTGTATGTATGTGTTTGTATTCATGTGTGTTTGTATATGTGTGTGTTTGTATGTATGTGTATTTATGTGTGTTTGTATGTGTGTGTGTGTGTGTGTTACGGCTCCCCCAGTATGCGAGGGGTTACAGCCATATGAGACGTTCCCTTACCGAATATAGAGGCAGCCACTGAGTGCTCCAAAGCACTGAACAATAACAGTACGGATGAGTCAGTTTCCCAAATAACCGAACAACAAGTACACAAATGCAATATTTCTCCAAATAGTCGAACGCCCACCATGTGAATCAAATATTCCTCCAAACAGCCGAACACGCATACTCCATACGAATAATCCCCTCCAATGACAAGACAAAGCTCCATATTGAGGTTCAGCAGGAATCTGTTTAATGAGGGCTACATGCCCGGCTTTTATGCAAGTCCCCCATCTGGTGGACACTCCCCTAGGGGACCAAATGGGGAACTGTGACAAGGACATCGAAATAACCAATCACAGAATATACACTTAGCCATTCCCCTTTCCTTACCCAGAACCCTCTGCTCTGTTCAGGGAGATAATTGTGAAGTAATTGAATTATCTCCCAGGACATAGCCTCAGCGCCATTTTAGGTGACAATAATGAAAACACATAAAAATATATAACTGTTACAGTTTACAACATTTTATAGGCATTCAACAGGTCCCCAGATAGCTAGGATCTGAGCGCACCAAAGTACCGAATAGCGCTCAGATCCTATGCACTCAGTCCAATCGCCGTGGAGCCAAAGAGTTCACAGAGTCAGTTTGCATATGAATGAGCTCCATGGGATTCCTATCTGGGGGGTGTATTCCATTGAAATCTATCGAATATAGGGTCATTCGTGCCAATCTACCGAATAAGAAGGGAGGTCGGCGGCTTCAGCGGTGTTCGTGCCAAAATGTGTCCGTTTTCAGTTCCATGGGTTGGGCGTCGAACACCGCTGTGCATCTGCGTGTTTTAAAATGGCCGCGACCTCGTGTTCGGCATACGAATGGTGGCCACCCAACTACTGTATTAATTAACAGGTGTCTGCGGTTAACCTCAACGTTCGAATGGGGCCAAGAGGTTAAGCAGCAGCACACTTCTCTACTGGGTGGCCGGACGTTCGGTAGTTTTGTTTGGTCCTAAAAAGGGAATGCCATAGAGTCCACAGGAACGAGGAGAATACGAATTAAACAAACGAACGAGCCATACGGTTAGTTCAGTTCAAGACAGAGGGGTCTGTCACAGTGTGTACAGTGGCGTATATACAGGGGTCATAGCTGCGACCGGTGAGCCCGGCCGCCCTGTGGACCCCTGCGACTAAGTGCCCTCCACCATGTGTTGCGGCCCGGCCTGCGCAGTGTAACCACTGAGGGGGGGGGCCAGGGATTGGTTTTCACACCGGGGCCCCATGAATCGTATGTATGCCACTGCATACATTCACACATACTGACACACACAAACATACATGCATATATATGCTGACACACAGACACATGCACCTTATTTTTCCGTCACCCTCCTGTTTCTTACCTTTTTGGTGCAGGAGGTTGGCTGTGGCTGATGGGAGTCACATCTGAACACATATGCCAAAGTACATGGGTCAAACGATGGGCTCCATCAGCGTGCAGGCCCCGGTGCAGGTGCACTGGCGGCAGACCTGCCACTACAGATAGGGACAACCGGGCCCTCCAGGGCTGCTGGGCCTTTGACAGCCGTCATGGTTGTCACCCCCTGATAATGGCCCTGGCTGGATATGTTTTTTCCATTCAGAGATGCCAAACCATCAATTGAACAAGTGTCACAGGTCTCAAGCTAAATTAATATTTTCAAAATTCCCACCATGCCTCCCCTACCCAGCTGAGTGATATGTATGTGTGGAGTTGGCTGAGAGTGATTGTGTGTGAGGTTTGGCTGAGTGTGCTTGTATGTGGGGTTTTAGTAAGTGTAATAGAGTGGAAGGTTTGCCATGTGTGATTGAGTGTAAGGTTGACTGATGTGATTGCAAGGTTGGTAGAGTGTGTGGAGCTGTGTGAGTGTGGGGATTGTGTTATGTCATCATTAAAAAAAAATTTTTATTCCACTCCTGCTTATCTTATTGCAGGGGTGGTTTATAATCTCTGGTGGATTCAATGTGTACAGGCACTCTTCTATCCTTAATGGTGCTAGGTATGAAGGTAGCCAACAACTATTCCCTTCAATATATATAATAGAACATATGATACGAAGGGACAATTGAGGCCCCGAGCGCGCAGCCCAGGCACCCCATCGGCAATAAGGAAGAGAGCCCAGGCACCTCATCCACTACAAGGCAGAACAATTGATCACTGTGACCACGGAGGAGTAGCTATTCTGATCCACATAGGAACGCAAGGTTATTCTCCGACAGTCTTGGACAAGCCATTACACCAAGCAACTTCACTACATCCAGGACTTTCCTCAACAACAGGAATGGTGAGATCTATCCAATACCATCCACCAGTTGATACTTGTTTTTGTTACTTTTAGTGTGTACACACTGGGACTGTATATACATTTTTTTCAAATGTTGTCATTTTTTCAATTTTTAAATTTTTTCAATTTTTTCAAAAAAATTTTTCTCTTTTTTTTCTGCCAAGTAGACAACAATTGTTGATTATACACACGGCTTTCATCCATACAGAGTTTATTCACACTATTACAACTGGCACAGAGTCAGTTTTGATTGGGGTTATTTTATTTATTTATCTTGTGTTGTTCAGGTATATCACCTAGGTGTTACAAGGTTGTGATTACATGGGTAAAATGTAATAAGCCATTTGCAATATATTATACGTTGCCATAATTGTACACTCCATTGATTTAAAGAGATACTGTACTGAAAATAGTCAATTAAATAATAATTTTTGCTTGATATCAAATATTTGAGTGTGGTATCATACGTTCTATTATAATCCCTGGTGGTCCAGTAAGGCTATAATCCATGGTGGCCCAGTGGGGGAGCATGTGGTCTTCACCTGGATGCAAACCGCATAAACAATCTTTGGATCTGGGGCTAACAGAGTGAGGCAGAGCATTTTCATGGTAACCCAGCAGTAGCACTCTTACTTATTTACTGAGCACTGGAACTCTGAGGGAGCGCTTAAAGTTCTCCTTGTGGTAATTCATTTAGTATAATGCTGTATTGGCAATATACTAATTAATGGTTTTGCAAGGAGGGACCCCAGCCGTACCTAAGCTTCCCTTGAGGTGAAATTCAATAATTCAATTACAATAACAGCCTTGGCACAAGCCTTAGCATAATTTGATAACTTGATAGGGTCCCACCAGGCATCAGTGCTGCATTTTCAGCATCTGGTCTTCTACCTGGTTGCTTATCTAATGCTTATTGAGACACATTTCAGAAAAAATGTCTCAAATACAAATACAAGGAACAAAAATCCAAAGGAAAAAGGAAGGTAATAAACAAACAAAAGAAAAAGACAAATGTGATGCGTAACCACCTGCCATCAGAAACCATTTTAATAAGTATGAAATGCAGTATGGAACCGCCTTTCAACTAGCAGTAGAGGAAAAAACAAAAAAAACTAGGGAACGATATGGAAAGGGGCAGAGAGGGTAGATTGCAACAGAGGGAGGAAGGGCAAAGAGTGGGATAGAGAAACAGGAGAAAAGAGAAGAAAGGGGCTTAAGCCTCCCTGAACGTTTAAGAGGGCATGTATAGAACTCATTGAGTCCACGAGGTTCATGTACTTGGACACACTTTTCTTAGAGAATACATTAAGGTCCTCAAGAGATGACAACTTTTCCATGTGGGACATCCACTCCCCCAAAAAAGGAGCATGAGTAAATTTCCAGTGTATTGAGATTACAAGGAGTTCCGTAATAATCATACGATAGGTGACAGAAGAGCCAACCTGAAAGAGGAGATAGGTGGTATGACAAAATAAATAAGGTCTTCTTCCACTCTGAATCAAGTCATATATAATCCAGGGACATGTCAGTTCTACTTATAAATGATGTGGGAAGTTGATAGAGATTTGTAAAACAATGTGCAATTACTAAGTCACTATTTGCCAAGACTTCAAATGGAGTTAGAGAGCGAAATAGATTGTCTGTGAGTTGTCTATTAATTTTGGACATAAAAGTCCTCTAGGACTGACAGAGGTTCTCTTGATTGTAAATAATCCTCAGTGAGAATGACATCACATGACACCATATGCAAAGTGCAGAATGTCCTAGAATCTGTCAGCTTTTGGCACGATGTCGGAGGAATGTGAGATGCAAGCTCCAGATTGTTGCAGATTGGCAACAGAGGAGTAGGTTGGTGGAGAGATTAGTTTCTCCACATACTATTCCAGATCCATAAGGAGGTCCTTATAAGGGAATGGCTATGGGCCAAGCAGTGTACTGCAGAGATCAACAGCAAAGAGGAAAAGCCAACAAACATTTTTTACAACATCAATCCATACCTTGTGGGTAGGGGCTATCATCCAGTCTATGGTTCAGCTTAGAAGAGCCGTAGAATAATATCTACAAATATCTGGAAGTGCAAGAACACAATTTACATTTGGTTGGGTGAGCACATTATATCTCAATCGAGCATATTTGTTTTACCAAACCAACTGTATGATTGTTAAATAGGTTTAACAAATGTGTTAGAAGATTCATCTTCAAAAGACCAATACAACCAAACTATGTAAAATACACCTTTGTCTATTCTTTCATATCAAATGTCAAAATGACATTTCTAGCCAAGTAAGTGTGAAAAATCTGCAGCTAACTATATCCAAATCCATTACTAATCTTTGGTGTGCGCCAAGAAAAAAGCATTGCTGCAACCGCAGAGCTAGTCTAGACAACAAAATAACATAAAAAATTTGAGATTTATTTTTAAGTTTGCCATTGAACTATATGTGCTCAATTCCCCCAACACTGCAAGGATTGAACATTCAGGGCATGGGAGTGTAAAAATAAGGGACACACATAGATACAAACACAGAAGCATACACATCCACACATTCATAGACAAAGATAGACACACGTTCACAGTCAAACCGATATAAAAACACACGGATACATGGGGGTTATCGTGAGAGGGAAAGTTTGTCTAAACGTCAACTTTGCTGCACAATAGGAGGGTATATTGCTACTACCCCTTGATCTCTCCCTATAAAGTTAAATATTGGTAACCAAATCCTTACACATGTTCTTCATGTTGTCTTAGAACCAACCTCATCACTAAAGTTCCAGCTGCACAGCTTCGGACCTTAGTGACAATATAACTGGCTGAAGCAACACAGAGTGCAAGGACATTGATGCCCCCAGCTAGCTATATGAAGTGAATCAATCCATGTCAGTGAAGACACCACTGAAGTTGCAGCATGGTACTTAACTGCACAGTGCTATCACTTTAGTGGTGAACTAAAAGCCAGCCCTGACATACAAAATCCACATGATAGCTTCAAATGTACTTGACGGATGTTACTGGAAGTTTTCTCATAGTAAGGCTGACTTCCAACTTTACTAATTTATGATGTGTTCCTACGACTGTCATCAAATATACTTCACTTCCCTCAACTTCACCTTCTCAGATGACCCCAAATGTTTCTTTAAAATGTTTAATTCACGAATGCACCCACATCACCACCCTGTCTTCTATTCTCACTGTTGTCAATTTTGCATCCTATTTCACTGAAAAGATAGACAACATACTGAAAGAAATAACCACACTCACTTCTCCCTTCAACTTTTCAATCCTTTGCTGGCCTCCTCCTTTACACTTAGTATGTACACTCCACTTTTTGAACAGGAGGTTTATGCACTCCTTTCTTTCTGCCCAACTATGTGTTTCCTTGATCCCATTCTTTCACATCTCACTTTATGCTATGATCTGCGACTGTCCCATCTTTGATTAACATTTTCAATCTCTCTGTAATTTTCTGAAATTTCCTCTCATCCTTCAAACATGCACTGATCACACCCATACTAAACAAAAACCTTCTTTTGACTAGCTGTCAACCTACCTATCTTTTTCCCTTTGCTTCCAAGTTTTTTTTATAACCTTGTCTATACTCCAAATGCCATCATTTTCAAAGTATGCTTATTGATCTTTCTCCAGCTATTGACACAGTAGACCAACCACACTAATGATACCCAAATCTACCTCTCCTTGTCTGATCTTTCTCCCCATCATCTGGCGTGTCTCTCTCTATCTGACTGGATGACTTCATGTTTCCTAAAACCCAACCTCTCCAAGATCAAACTCCTTATATTTCCTTTCTATAGGGCTACATCTGCCTCTGTTTTTCTTCAGTTCAATTAAGCTGTCACGGTGTGCTCTATGACTCTGACCTATTATTCACCATTTACATAAAATGTATCACCAAATCATGACACTTTCAAGTTTCAACTTAAAACATTTTTTGTATTCTCCCTTTTTATCCAAAATGTCTGCCCATGCTATTGTTGTTTCCCACCTTGATTATTATAATGCTCTACTTTTTGACCTGAAAATGCCTCTCTCCAGTCCATGTTGATGCCTCTGCCAGACTCTTCAACCTTATATCCCACAACTGTCAAATCTCACCCCTGTGTCAGTTTCTATACAGGCTTCCTGTTTCATTTAGGATTCGGTTCAAAGTTCTCCATACCTGTGCCCCTGCTTATTTCATCTTCCTGATAAGATATGTTCCAGCCCAGCCTCTTCAATTCCAGTGACCTGTTACTATCCTGTTCTCGTTCCTGTGACTCTCATCTGCAGGACTTCTCTAGGGCTCACCCTACCTTAAGGAATGCCCTTCCACGCAACATTCAAATCTCCCCATCTCTGCAGTCCTTTAAAAAAAATCCTTATAAAAAAACACTTTTTTTTTCTTCTTAAAGAAGCCTATGGGCTCAACCTTAATTCCTCATCCCTTATAACCTGCCTTTGCAATCTCCCACTTACTGCGCTAACTCTTCACAAACACCCCATTTTTTCAGTTATATCCAGATCATTTGCTTTCCTCTCTTTCCACTGTTTATCATCCTTCTAACTGTTAACCTTATTTGGGCACTGCCCTCCACCTATTCTTCCTGTATGTCAAACATCTTTTTGTTAGAATTACCTATTGTACAACACTGCAGAATATGTTAGAGATGTAAAAATAAATACAATTGTAATCTAGTTATAATCTTTCCATGAAACAAATTGCTGAACAGGTAAGGAAAAAAATCATATCTGAATTTATACGAGCTGCACAGCTATCTATATATATATAGATCTATTTACATTTCCGAAACGGACTTTAGACAGTATAACTCTGAAGTATACGCAAAGGTCAAATTTCTAGATGGAAAATAGATATCTAAGGCTATTTCTTTTATCATTCTTCTACTGCATGTCTGCAACTATCTGTTTAGGTATTACCATATGTCACACTGATGTCATATTGATAGGGTCACTTCTTCAATGATTGTTTCCATGTAACCTACCATCAAGCCTCATTCGAAACGCCATCTATTCTTTACTGTTATTATTCCTATACATCTTTGATTTTCTGCAGTAGTTTGAAACTCTGTTTCCTGTTCAAGATTCAAATCCCTTTAAATCTCACATTAAAACAATAAGAGGACTTACAGGAGCAAATGTTTGTCTCCACCTCGCATAACCTGTCCTTTGGATTTTTTCTATATAGAATGCGTAAACCTAGTAACGATGTATTCAGTATATGTATATGTTAAAATAAAGCATATAAGGCCAATGATTACCATAGTTACCATTTGGGTTACTAAAATTATAGATCAGGGTGGTGCAGTAGATATTGCTTACCTAGATTTCAGTAAGGCTTTTGACACTGTTGCACATAGAAGGCTTATCAATAAACTGCAATCTTTAAGTTTGCATTCCAATATTGTTGAATGGCTAAGGCAGTGGCTGAGTGACAGGCAACAGAGGGTTGTAGTCAATGGAGTATATTCGAAGCTTGGGCTTGTCACCAGTGGGGTACCTCAGGGATCAGTACTTGGATGCATTATTTTTAATATTTTTATTAGTGATATTGCAGAAGGTCTTGATGGTGAGGTATGTCTTTTTGCTGATGATACTAAGATGTGTAACAGGGTTGATGTTCCAGGAAGGATAAGCCAAATGGCAAATTATAAGTATTACTTTACTGAGAGGGTAGTGGATGCATAGAATGGCCTTCCAGCTGAAGTGGTGGAGGTTAACACAGTAAAGGAGTTAAAGCATGCATGGGATAGGCATAAGGCTTTCCTATCTATAAGATAAGATGAGTAACCATTTGGTATAAAAATAACAAATGGTTACTGACATTTTATTGGGCAGACGTACTGCTCAATGATAGGGCGTGGAAATGTTAACTAACTGTATTTTGGCCACTTTCTTTGTTGTGAGTTAACCATTTTATCTTTTTTACCATTTTTATTATTTTACTACCTGGCATCTGAGTTTTACTTATTCCAGAGAGATACTTCTCCAAAGCATCCTTGGTGGGGATTATACCACTTACGCCCTATCATTGAGCATTGTGTCTGCCCAATTAAATGTGAGTAACCATTTGGTATTTGTATACACTCTCCTGGTTTTATCACAGTGAGCACTATTGTTGTTTTTTATGTTACATATGGTCCCCATCTGATGAGATATCTACTTACAACACTCCCTCACATATCCCATACGTGGGGATTATACCACTGTACACTGTTTATACTAGAGTTAGTTTTTAGCTCTCAAAAACGTGAATAGGACCATACAGACTTTGTTATTAGCTGCTACCTATTTGGGCTCTATTGCACTATTAGATTTTCTTTTCTCTTTCATACGGATCCCACGAACCCCTTGATCCCACTACTCCATAGACGTCTCTACCTTAGATAGAATTGTGATTGTTCTCTTATACCAAGGTTTTACTGGACTGTTTTTGGACTGTTCTTTTTATATATATATGTATATATATATATATATATATATATATATATACATATATTTTTTTTATTTTTTTATATATGTATATACCTATTATTATTTTATTGTTCTCTCTCTGTATTATATATCATTATTTATTTCTATGTTACTACCTGCTTATATTTAATTGTACATATTATCTCTGTGGTGCCACCTTTTTCTACTTCCTTATAACTATAGTAGTCAAAACGGTTTTGAACAACTTTTTGAATGTGGTTTGCTAGGGGCAACTCTTTCCTCTTCTGCTGATGCTGGAGAGACATAAGTTCCTAAGCAGATACTCCCAGTAGCTCTCCTGAGCTAACCCTAAAATGTAGGGCTTAGATCAGGGGTGCCCAATAGATATATCCTCAAATGTTTTACAACTGCAGCTTCCATGATGCTTTGTCATTCTAACCGCATTCTAAAATCATGCAAAGAATCATGGAAGTTGTAGTTCTACAACATCCTGGGATCTACATTTTGGGCAGACCTGGATTAGATCATTGACTGAGAGTGTTAGTTGCTTAGGATCTTTTGGCTCTCTGGCATTAGTAGTGGAGACAGGCAATGGTACCCCTGGCATCATAACAACTACAATGAGCTGTAGCTTTAATAGCTGTAGCTTTAACAGTGCTTCAATATTTTCTCTCAATCCTGTCGTTTCATGCCATTTGAGTTTACACTCAGCCACTTCCCATTACAATTTTTTACACTGATTCATTCCAAGTTTCCTTACTACTCCTAGTGCTGCACTTCAGCTTGTGACTCCACCACCACGTACCATTCCCCCCTCCTCTCATCCATGTACCTTTTCATGTGTTCTTCTCTAAATCCCTGCTAGTTTGTCCTTTTTGAAACTGGACCATTTTGCTGTTTTAAGTCATTTTTAGAATCCTACATTCCTATTCCACATTTTTTTTCTGATAATAACTTTTAGATTTATTCCCTTATCTTCACCTCATCATTTCCTCTTGTTCTATTCCACTTCTTCCCTGTTACCCTCAAAACCTATGGAGATACAGGATAAATCTAGCTCCAGATCAGCGAGAGGCTTGAAATGTCATTATGATTGCACTAAGGAAACTGGAAATAAGTTATTAAAGAATGGGTAGAAATGATGTTTTGGATATAAGTTGCTGATTAGACCTATGCATACAGTTTCAGCTGAATTGTCATTGATCTAAGTTCCGACCAGCAGATGTTTGTTCAAATTTGATATTTCCAAAGCACAATAGGGACATATAACTGAGCAAATGACTAGCATGATGACTGAACATGTTTGTTTCAGTTTTATTCAAAGTTCTGCCTGTGGCACCAAAAAAATAGATAATTGATGGGGAAAAAAGATGATTGATGACTAGGAGTATCACATTTGGAGTGCCGAAGGTTGCCAAACCCTGATCTAGAAGTTCTCCGGATTACAATAGATAATGTCATATAATACAATATATAAGCATATACTCGTTCACCAACAAGGAGGTAACTCTAAAAAACATGTTCATTAAACAGTGAGCTGCGGTATTTGAAAATTGAAATTTGAAAAATTAGATGAGCTAGTTGAGATGAACAAAATCCCAGATGAGTTAGAAATATTTGGCTGTTTTAGCGTTCATTTTTACATTTCAGTTTACCATAAGTCACTATTTAGTAAATAAACACCTATGCAACTTGTAACATTAAATAGAGAAAAGAGAAAAAGAGAAATAGAGAAAAGTGTAAAAGTACCCTGACGAGACATGCTCTATGTGGAAACTTGCAGAAATCTTTAAGTATAAATCAATAGCTATAAACGCTGTAATGAATTAGCCTTCCTATTTACATTATTAAGGCACTACACAAACTTTAATAGCAAAGAAAATGCTAATGGAAAAAAATTTCCAATATATTAAGCAATTGATCTTATCAATTCAGAGCAATCCATACCCTTTGGACATATTTCATATTTTAAAGGATTTGCACAGGTTGAATAAAATCTGCATATTTACAAAATCTTGGAAGTTACTTATTAACGTGCAAAGAAACTGGACTGACATGAATACGAGCCAACTGCATAGTTCCGGAACTGGAAAGGCTACTGTTTCACAACCTTGCTAAAGGCACAGCCACAGTGATCAGCTTTCACCGTTGTCAGTTTTTCCATTGTTGTGGTTGTATAAATACACCATAGAAAATATGAAAAAATCATCTTTGGAAGATTCTGTTTTTATGGAGGAAAGTGAAGCTTTTGTCTTGAATGCACATGATCGTTCTCGGCTTAGTGCTGCAGCCAGCCTCAATTCTGTGTTCTTAAGGTAAGCAATGTTTTATTGCTTGTAGGTAAGCAATGAAGTGTGAACACCTAGCTCAGATTACCTTCCAGTAAAAATCAAACATGCATGGAATGACTAGCATTTTACGAGTAATACAGGTGATTTTCTTTAACTTCATAACATTGAAAAATTGAGAACTTTGATATACAGGGAAAGGGCCATGGCATCTTCATTAATAGTATTGTTCCAACATATCTAATATTATTAGCCGCTACTACAAAAGTGATCATGCTGACTAAATGTTAATTCCATTTAAGTAGCAGTTTATCTTTTGTACAGCCACAATTTTTTTTTACTCAGCATCTGAGTATCAGGATCACCCATTACATCGCAATGTATCCTTGGTGGTGTATTATAAGGAAAAAAGGACGACTGTGTCCTTGAGGTCAGCTATCTTTTATGAAGTAGAGAAGATAAATCTGTGCAATTCTCTGCTTTAACCCCTTAAGGACACATGACATGTATGACATGTCATGATTCCCTTTTATTCTAGAAGTTTGGTCCTTAAGGGGTTAAAGGTTTATCACCCTCCTACGTGTATAATTGTATTATTAGGATGATGAATTTGGTCTTAACAATCTTCTAGGGAAACACAATGCTAAGAAAAGTGGCAATCTGTATTTTGTATTTCTAACTGTGTTTTTTACGGTGAGATTTTTCCTTACACGTGGTAGCTTATGTTGAGGCTGGCTTAGAATAAGGCCTGATTTATTTGTCAGTAATTTTGATTCAGCAGCAACATTGAAATCAAAACATAAGAAGGTTTATGTTTATGATGATGACAATGGTCAGGATAGCAATACAGCTAGGGCCGGGGCAAGCAGATTTCAATCATCTGTCCTCAAAATGATTTTAACCTAGGGTTTTGCTTCTTGGTCTTCTAAGGGCATGTATGTTGGTCTACCCTTAGAACGATTAGTCCAATATTAATGGTGCTTCCGTACTGAAAACCCAGTGTACTGCTTCCTCCATCTTCTTTTCTGCCTCGTTCTATAATAAGATAACTGTTCAACTACTTATACCATGGTATTCATTTAAATTCATTCTGTTGAAATGTTGACTACAAAGTGTCGCCCAATACATCTAAGAAGTAATTGCATCCAAATATGTCACGGCATTGTAAAATGTTGTAGTCATGTTGCACTCTATACTCATTGCTATAGTCAATGCAATGTTGCCCCCACGTCAATCTAGGACACCAACATCATACTTGCTTGGAGTTCGAGATAGGAGGATGGTAAGGGATACGTTAAGCGCATAGACATGGTTTAGTTTAGGGTTAGGCTTATATAGAATGCAGTTATGCATTCTATATAGTTATGCAGTTATACATTATTTAACTCCTAGATTGCACAGAATTGAGCAATTAAACTTCAGGGGCATAATCTATACACAAAAACTGCTTCATTAAAGGGCCACTATAGTGCCAGGAAAACATACTCGTTTTCCTGGCACTATAGTGCCCTGAGGGTGCCCCCTCCCGCCCGGCTCTGGAAAGGGGAAAAGGGGTTAAACTTACCTTTTTCCAGCACTGGGCGGAGAGCTCTCCTCCTCCGATCCTCCTCCGTTCCGCCCCGTCGGCTGAATGCGCATGCGCGGCAAGAGCTGCGCGCGCATTCAGCCAGTCACATAGGAAAGCATTCTCAATGCTTTCCTATGGACGCTGGCGTGCTCTCACTATGAAAAGCACAGTGAGAAGCACGCAAGCGCCTCTAGTGGCTGTCAATGAGACAGCCGCTAGAGGGAATGGGGGAAGGCTTAACCCATTCACAAACATAGCAGTTTCTCTGAAACTGCTATGTTTATGAAAAAATGGGTTAACCCTAGAAGGACCTGGCACCCAGACCACTTCATTAAGCTGAAGTGGTCTGGGTGCCTAGAGTGGTCCTTTAAGCTAAAGTTGTTTTGGTGACTATAGTTTTTTTTTTTTTTTTAAAGAAACACAATGACTTTGAAATCCTGGCCATGTACCTAACACTAGCTGTATATATGGAAGAGATAATATGGCATGATGTATTATATACACATCCTACACTATGCTACTCTGATGATGTAGAGTGGAATTTGTGGATCACTGTTCTCTTCTAGTGCATGATGTCATGAGAATATGTTTCCATAAAAACAAGAATGTGAGTTTGGAATCGATAATGATAAAAAAGTAAAAACATTATAAATGGGAAATAACGGTTTCTAATTAGTAGGATAATCCTAGGAAATTTGTTAAGGGAAATAAATATTAGTTAAGAGAACAAAAAAAAATGTGATGGAGGTCTTGGGTCAGTAGAGTGGTGAGAATGGTGTGTAAAGGGAGCAGACTATAATACGTTGCACTGGGAGCCATGTATTCTGAAGATATCTCTGGATTTATTTACAGTGAAAAATGTTTTGAATTAAACACTGAATATCACATTTACCCTCAATTTGCTAAATTCTAAAACTAGCTGAGCTGGTTAATCTTTTCAATCTATTTATTCTGGTTTAAATGTTGTATTAGTGTTTATATTTTATTTCAATTCACCATTTAGAAAATAAAACTGAATTTTATTAAGTTGTTTTTAATTTTGACAAAATCTTCTGAAATATTTCACTCCCATGCAGAAGCTATAAGACTCATGACTTTATATACAATGTATCAGACACAATAAATAATCTTGGGATTTGTGTAAATTCTATGCCTATGTGGATAGCTGTTTCTGCAATTAAAATGTAGCATATAAGGTATTGCCACCAATAATACTTTATTACGGAAATTAATGATTGTGGTCCAATGTGTAGGAAGAGTAGGTTGCAATTTCAGTCTCTGCCCATTTTGGCATTATGTTTTAATTTTCTATCAATTTTGTTGTAAATTCAGCAGTATTATTTAAATCTTACCATATTTCCTTTGTTTGAAAAGAACATTCCATGTTGTTGCTGAACTCCCTGTTTTAGTGAAGCAGGTTATTAAGTGATGATAATATAAGTCAAACACTCCCCTAGAGCATCTCAGTGCTCATAAACTCTACCATCAGCATTAGAATACCAGCACTAGGATGTATGTGTAGGATGATATTGTATATGGAATATTATTTAGCACCATTGTAACACTTTAAAGGGAACCTGTTTCACTACATTTACATATCTGTCTCTATCTCTCCCTATGGTGGAAAGAGGATCCAGGCACTCCAAGAATCTTCAAATGTATTTATTGGGACAAGTGAGACACCTAAACGTTTCGACCCCTGAAAGGGTCTTTGTCAAACTTGACAAAGACCCTTTCAGAGGTCAAAACGTTGCTGTGTCTCACTTGTCCCAATAAATACATTTGAAGATACTTGGCGTGCCTTGATCCTCTTTCTCCCACTGATATCTACTCCTTAGGGCTGGTGCTGGCCCTTGGTCCAGTTTAGCACCCGGATCTTCACGTGATTGGAGTGCAGTTATTTTTTTTCTCTATCTCTCATTTTATCATGCGGGTGGTTCAAAGGGGGGTTGCAACCTCCATACATGCCACATCCATATTTTAAATTGTGATTTTTCATTTTGTCACTGCTGTTATCTATTCTATACAAACGTGTTTATTTAGTCTATGCAATGCTATTGTTTGTCTTTATTATGTTTGCCTTATCTGGCATTTTTATGGTAACCTGTAGGTTTTCAAAGGTAACTTGTGGAGGTATCCACTGCAGATGATGATAAAATCAGTAAATATGTCACCTACACTAAGTAAAAAGTAGTTTTATAGTGAGAATATTAGGTTGTTATCAATAAGAGGTATATACCTTAATGAGTTTATATTGAACATTATGTTACTATCTATGGTGGTAGATTTAATAGATATTTATTCATGGTTGATCAAGTGTGTCATTTAGTCAATATTATTGATATTGCATAAATAAATGGTCATCGTAAGTATATTGTAAGATAATTTACTTCAGCTTACTCTTTCGTATGATATTTGTACAGTGCCAGGATTCTACGGATTCTTCATCCTAGGAGCCAACAGCAACCTGTGGGGCGGGGGGGGGGAGGGGCAGGGGGAGGGGCGCTTCATAAAAATCCCAGGCCCACTTGAAGATCATACATTAAATCATGCAGTTTTTTAATGGTAAAAGGATATAGTATCACTAGTGAGAATGGGATAAGCAACTCTTAACATATGCTATATTTTTCATATCTGTCTTTTATGATCTTAAAAGATAGACACATTTTTTTTGAGAGGGGGGTGCATTTGCCCATTCCCAGTCCTCACATTTCCTACACCAGGGGTAGGCAACCTTCAACACTCCCAGATGTTGAGGACTACATCGCCCATAATGCTTTTACATCCATAATACTGGCAAAGCATTATGGGAGATGAAGTCCAAAACATTTGTAGTGCCGAAGGTTGACTACCCCTGCCCTACACCCATGCTTAGATGTGCTGAGTTTACCATAAATCCAATCAACCAGGTAATCTATAAATATATAAATTTATATTATTAGTTCCTGTACTACTATCTAAGCACTTAACAGCATGCATGTTTATTTTATCTGTGATTTGCCATATGACACTCCTGCTGTGTCTGTTAATCTGTATCTAAAATTAAAAAAGTGCAAACCTCTCAAATACATATTAAAGAATTTTTACAGATGATATAACTACATATGACAAAAGAAGTGAAAACACGTCTTATGCCTGCTGCATATAAACCCAACTAAGCTAACATCACCTGTTGAATCTCACGTCGTCACCAATAGTTAGCACATAGTGCTTAAAGAGTTTAAGAAGTGAATTTAAACAGGATTTGCTTGACCAAGTAGCATGGTAGTATTTTATGGAAAGAAGACTCAAAGGTTCATGTTATTTCTATATAATAATGAGAGAGACTGTAAGGAGTGGGTCAGATGAGGTCACACTCCAGAAGTATATTGATCTGTGGAGGATTGAGAAAGGCCTATTGAAAAAGGTAAATTTGCTGAAGTTTGAAGGAGGTGCCTGACTGAATATGAGAAGGAAGTTTGTTACAGTATTACAGGTTAGGAATGAGAATGTGTAAGATTAAGAAAGAACACAGATGAATATGTGAGATAAGAACTGTGCAGGTGAGAGTTAGAATGAGAAATTAAGAACATAAGTGAACAGGAAGATAGTGGAGAATCTACGGAATGGGTAGACAAGAACAAACTTAGAAATTCTGACAATAATTTTGAAATTGTTGAAGTAGAATGACAGACTATTGCGTAATTGCAGTCAAGTCTCAGAAGCAGTAGCGAACAGAGGGTTTTACACCAAAGAATGGGTTGAACGCATGTAATTTTTCCAATATATTGAGTTAAGAATTGAAAATTACAAATATGTGTCATAAAGGAGAGAAAAATCAAAGCTAAAAAGTATGGTAGTGGCTGTGGTTCAAGGTGAAATAACACACAGGGAAGGAAATAGTTAGGGAATAAAAGTACAGGAGATAGTGCAACAAATAAAAGCAATCCAGATGTACTTGAGGTTTTTTTTTGCAGGAAGCAGAAAAGCATTCAGAATGTGATTTTGGAGATGCAGGAGGAGATATAACCACAGTCACCTTATGATAAATCTTGCTCTAGATGAAACAGTGGAAGAAGGTGTGAAGGAGCAAGAAGAAGCACTTAGTACAATCTGTAAAGAAATGGATATTGAGGCCGTGAGATTCAGTGGAGGTGGGCTCAAGAAGGAGCAAAGCAGTACAGCCAGTGAATGGTGAATATTATTAAAAGCAACCATTTAAAAACAGTGATAGCAAATGTTAGCCAAAGTAAAGGCAAGGGTAGTATTAACAACTATATCAAAGATAGTGTACAGATTATGACTGAATAATGTTCAGATAAGGAACTTAGAGACCTTAAATATGCAGTTTTCTCATAGAAGCATTAGCATCACATTGGTCAGGAAATCATAAGTACCAGGCACAGTGGAGCTTTTATAAAGTGACAAGGAGGGAAAACTCTGTTAACTGAAGTGTTTTAGAGATTTGGAGTGTTCCTTTAAAAGACAGTCAAATCCAACAAACAACCATGAGAGTGAGCCTAGAGGCTGCAGTGTTAAAGAGTTTCACTACCCTAGGCACAGGGCCATCTTTAATACTGATTGGACCCTGGGCGGCATTTGCTTGGGCCCCCTGGGCCTAGCATGCAATCACACACTCCACCCCCACACAAAAAAAAAAAAACAACACAAAAAACAAACAAATAAACACACAAATAGCCGCACTCATTTTTACTGAGACAAAATACACACACTGACACACATACAGATGCAGACACTGACATACACAAAGATACACACATCCAATATGTTGCCAAATCCTGTAGATGCCATCTTAAAAACACAGTCCGCATCTGCCCCTTTCTTACGCAAGATGCTACCAAGGGGCTTGTCCATGCTCTAGTAATTTCCCGCATGGAATATTGTAACCCTCTCCTGATTGGTATTCCCAAAAGCCGTACTGCACCACTACAGTCCATAATGAACGCTGCTGCCAGACTGATTTTCCTCTCTAGTCGGTTCTCTCACACCTGACCCCTCTGTCAGGCCTTACATTGGCTTCCTGAATGCTATAGGAGTCAATTCAAGGTACTAATTCACACCTATAAACCACTGAACAACTCTAGCCCCTCTTATATCTCTTCACAGATCCATAGGTATGTCCCTTCTCGGTCTCTCCGCTCTGCCCGTGACCACCTCCTGTCCGTGGTCCGCACCCGTACGGCCAACTTACGCTTGCAGGACTTCTCACGGGCGGCTCCCTTCCTATGGAATAGCCTGCCTACCACCATCAGACTAGTGCCCTAGTCTTGCATCCTTTAAGAAGTGCCTTAAAACCCATCTCTTTA
>OW240916.1:236102181-236134217 GCA_933207985.1 Pelobates cultripes
ATCAAAAGTCTAAACCTGCTCCCTTCATCTACTACAGCCCTTGGGAAGCTGGAAGCTCTCTGTCTGCGCTAATCCTGGGGGTGATTGATTTGATTGAGGGTGTTTTTATACATACCATGTCCTTTCTCTAGCATTGGTAGGCAACCTTCAGCACTCTAGATGTTGTGGACTACATTTCCCTAAATGCTCTCATAGGCATAGTGTGGGCAAAACATAATGGGAGATGCAATTCACATCTTGAGTGTCGCAGGTTGCCTATAGTTCTTAATTAGCATGAGAAACTCAGGGAGATTAGTGTACGGAGTGATAAAGAAACATTTAGATGTTTTCAGTTTTACAAAGTCATGTAAGTGTACATATATATATATATATATATACATATATACATATACACACACATACATACATACTTACGAATGATTAAATAGACATGCAGCCTCTTCAATACTTTACTTCATATACATGCTATAATTGTATTTCATTAATTTCACAAAAGGTTTAATCACATACTACAAAAAAAAAAAAAAAATTGAAAGAATGGAACGATGGAATGGCCTGTTTAAATATAAAGGACAATACTGCCATCTAATGTTCAATACATGGTACTGTTTTACACAGTTAAATATGATTTGGAAAAGTTTTACAAAGTTAAAAAGAAATACATTTAATTAAAACACAAACTGACTTTTTTTTTATTACAACAATTAAAAGAGAATCTTGTGGTTTAAATATAACCAAATTGTTATGTAAGTTTATAATGTGTGTTGATTAACAATCCCAACACTTTATGGCAGGCATTAAAGTACTTTGGACAAGTTAGCGGGATATTCTTTATGAAATATTATTGTGCCAAATCCAATACTTATTTTTTTCTGTCCCACTCTATTTACCTCTATGTATTGCTATTTTATTGCTGGGTAATTCCCCAGTTAGTTAATATATTACAACATGTTTAGTTCATTGTCTTATTATTTCTTAGTGCCATTATGAAAATAAGTGCAATTCAAAAAAAATTACATCTACTCAAAGGAAGTGAACAAGGAGTGGTGCAGGAATGAGCCCAGAAATCAGTTCACCTGCTATCCCGAATAATGTTCTGCAACTGGTCTGCTTACTCTGTCAAATGGTATCCAGCTTCTTTCTCATTTATTTACAGTACTGTCCTCCTAGTATTCATTTTCAGTCTCTTCTAATATAAAATAATTTCCTCTTTCCTTATATTGACCTTAACACATGGTATATTCTTTGCTCCCTCCTTAACTTATCCCTTTTCTAATTTAGGATGTCACTCATCCTCTCAATTTCCCCCATTCTGCTTCCGCTAAATATATCTTCTTAAAGCTGACACTTCTTTATCTTGCTTTCCCTTTAGCACGTGTGGCCAAGAAGTAGATCCCCAGCTGTCGTAGAACTACAGCTGTGATGATGTGTTGTCAGCCTTACAGCTGGTTAAGCATATATCAACATGAATGTAGTTGGAGATATATCATTTGGCCACCACTGCTTCAGTGTCTTTAGAAATCCTGACAGGGGCGTACCTATAGCATTTGGCACCCGGGGTGGATCCTGTGCTTGGCACCCCCTTGCCCCCCAAAACCCCACCCCCAGCGCCAGTTTGGCGCCACCTACGATTTTGCTTAGCTCCCCTCACTTTTCCTCAGTGCGGCCAGTTTATCAGCTGTTTGCCTGTGTGAGCTGTACTGGCCACACGGCACCCTAACTACCATGGGGCACTGTGGATCCACAGCTCACATAGCCCACTCCAGCCAGGGCTGGTGCAAGGATTTTTGCCACCCTAGGCAAAAGTAAAGTGTGCCGCCCCCCCATGTGACATCACAATGCCCCACCCATATGATTTGCCATATTATCTAACGCCAGTGCTGCAGTGCCGCCGTGTTTACATTAAAAGGCCTGCAGGGACAGGCTATAGACACCAGAACCACTACATTAAGCTGCAGTGGTTCTGGGAACTATAGTGTTTCTTTAATGTGAGGTAAAAACCCTGCCCCCAGCGTCAGTTTGGCGCCACCTCCGATTTTGCTTAGCTCCCCTCACTTTTCCTCCGTGCGGCCAGTTTATCAGCTGTTTGCTTGTGTGAGCTGTACTGGCCACACGGCACCCTAACTACCATGGGACACTGTGGAGCCACAGCTCACATAGCCCCCTGCAGCCAGGGCTGGTGCAAGGATTTTTGCCACCCTAGGCAAAAGTAAAGTTTGCCGCCCCCCCATGTGACATCACAATGCCCCGCCCATATGATTTGCCATGTTATCTAACACCAGTGCTGCAGTGCCGCCGTGTTTACATTAAAAGGCCTGCAGGGACAGGCTATAGACACCAGAACCACTACATTAAGCTGCAGTGGTTCTGGGGACAATAGTGTTTCTTTAATGTGAGGTAAATTAGAGATTAGTGCCACGAATAATATACTAGATTGTCTACTTACAACCAGATGAGGATGATGATGGGCTCTAGCTGCAGTCTGGCTCCACTGGTGGTCACAAAAATCAATGTTCTGGGAGAACGGGAAGCAGCTCCAGTTTTTCGGGGCCCTTTACACAGCTCAAGGTCTGGGTCCCAAGGTCCACCTTCATGTTCCACCAATGAGTTTGTAGGGGATGTCTTGATATGTGTGTAAGGAATGCATTGTGTGAATCTGTGTTTGTATGTGTAAGGGCTGCAAGGTGTGTTTCGGTGTATGTACGGGATGCAGTGTGTGCGTCTGTAAGGGATACATTGAGTGTGTGTAATGAATGCATTGTGTGTTTCTGTTTGTGTAAGGGATGCATTATGTGTAAGGGTTGCATTGCTTGTGTATGTGTGTCTGTGTGTTTTCTGTGTGCAAGGGGTGCATTGTGTGTGTGTGTGATGGATGTCAATCTCTCCCCCCCCTTGTCACCCTCTCTTTCTCCCCCTCCCCCACTCCCAATTTCTCTCTTTCTCCCCTCCCCCACTCCCAATTTCTTTTTCTTCCCTCCCCCACTCCCAATTTCTCTCTTTCTCCCCTCCTCCCCTACCTCTGTTGTAGTGTGGCCGAGCCCTGTATCATGGTCCACAGGTACAGGGAGCTTTTGTTTCCTGTACCCGGCCGGACTGACAGGAAGTGCACACTGAGTGTGTACTTCCTGTTAGTCCGGCCGGATACAGGAGACAGATGCTCCCTGTAACCGCGGACCAATAGAGGGCTCGGCCACGCTACAGGTAGGGAGTGACAGGAGGGAGCGCTGAGCGCGTCCCTCCTGTCAGCCCCTCTCCTCAGGATGCGCCCCGGGCGTGCAAAGCTGCAGCCGCCTGAGGCTCTCTACAGAGCGCTTGGGCGGCTGCAACATGAGGGGGGCCGGCGCTCCTGGCGGTGCCCCCTCCCAAGGCACCCCCCACCCTGTTGGCACCCGGGCCGGACCGCCCCCTCCGCCCCCCCCTTAGTACACCACTGAATCCTGATATTCTTAAATCCACCATCTGTGCATGGTTCCCTTGTATTTCACTCTGTATTCATTCTGCAGCTGAAAGAAACAATGGTTTCACATTTTGACTTTGTTGAACCATTTTCATTATCTATGGTGACTTTAAGTTTGCCCATATGCCCAAAGGTTGTGCAAACATTCTACTCCCCAGTGGTGACTGGTGAAGATCTAATATGGTGGGGTGAAAGACTCCTCCCAAATAAATTGACCCCTCGCCTAACTGTGTAGCCAACATTTTCTGATATGTGGGATCTGTCAACTTGACTTCTAACGGTAGTCCTCATACAATCACAGAGCTGCATACAATACAGAAATAACCCATACAGTATTCAGAGCTAGGTACATTATAGAGGTATCATTGCAATACTCAAAGCTAGGCACAATGTAGAGATACCTAAACATTACACAGAACGGAGTACAATATATATATATATATATATATATATATATATATACAACACAGAGATTTGAGCACAATACAAAGATAGTTAGAATCAACAGGAAACAATGTTCAAGCCCGCACTCAAAGGCATCCAAATAAAATCTGAAGAACCATCCATAAAGGCAAGCTTTATTATCGTAAAAAAATATTACATTATCCAAACATATTACATATCCATACATGTTAGCTATCAAATATAGTTTTAAAAAAAACAAACAAACAAAAAAGAATAAAGGAAAGGGCAGAAAAAAAAAAAAGAAAAACATATTATACAATTTCTCATTTTTTGATGCTATATGGACATTTCTTTTACAACTAAGTTTGATAACTAACTTGGTCTGGATATCACCATGTAATTTAAAAAAAAAAAAAAAATCAGAATAAAGGGAGGAAATAGAAAAAACAAATAAAATAATAGTAATCCAATGTACAGTTTGTACAGTTTGTACAGTTACAGATTATTCTTTTTTTCTGCCTCCCCCAGGTTTTATTCTGGGTTTTTTTTTTGTGCATGGACGTTTCTTTTAAACTATGTTTGGTAGGTAATGTGGTCTAAATATATCAAATGTAATCTTTTTTTACCATAGTACATTTTCTCTGTGTGGATGGTTACTGAGACTTTATTTGGAGCCTTTTAAATGTGATCTGGAACATATTTTTCATGTCCAATTCTTCTGGTTATGTTAAGGATATTTAATCAGCACATTCTCTTAAATATTGAGAAATATTATTATTTATTTATGACAGTTCTTTGCTGGGGTAGCAGCATTTGCCATATGTGAATAACTATACCGAGATGCAAATACAATACAAAGAGCTAAATATAATACAGATGTACAATTAAGGCAGGGATAGGCATCCTTCTAGCAGCACCATGTCAAAAGAATACCTTTCTACGTCTCTTGGTGTGCCTGTCCTATTTATTTAACGGAATGTGTGTATATGATGCCATATTCAGCTTGTGAACTGAAACTGCTTTGTTGGGTTGCATTTGTGTGTATTTGGGCTGTGTTATATTGTGAATCTGTGTGAACAGTTTGTGGTATTGTGTGTGTTACATATGTGGGCTGTGTATAATATTACATGTTTGAATGTGAGCTTAAGTATGGGGCGGCTGCATATGGGAATGTGTGTACATGCTATATTGTATTGTGTGTGTGGTGTTATCTGTATGTGTGTGGGCTGTTTGGGATATTGCATGTGAAAGGCTGCTTCTAGGTCTATGGGTGTTTATGTTGGCTGTCAGTGGTGTTGTGTTTGCGCTTATGAATCTGTGTGTGTGTCTGTAGAAAAACAAAGGCTTAGGGATGAAAAGATATAGAAAATCCATATGGAAAGAGGAGTAACCCGTTAAATAAAACATAACTTTAATTTAAATCCTTAAAAAACTATTATAATAAATCAAGTGATGAATTTACAAATCCATTATATTAAATTGAAGTGCTTGAGCATTATGAAATCAGAACAACACTTTACCACGAATAGCCACGAATAACTTGCTGCACTGGCAAAGCTACCACCCCCATCACTTAAAACCAACATCCCACATGGACAAAACCTTAGAGCAAAAAGGAATTGCTCTAATCCATTGGACTTGAGAAAGAAGCCAAAGAACTCAGGAAAAGATTTAAACAACTCGGCTATCCGAATAAGGTCCTTAAAAAAGCCTACCAGCGGACAAAAATTATGGATAGATCTGAAAGCTTGCATAGACCTCCTAGAAATAGACCCAACGGTCATGGAATCAACAGATTTATAGGCACTTATGACATTAAATGGGAGACATCCCGAAACATTTTTCAAAAAAACTGTCCTTAAAGACACTATCCTTCCATACCCCTCAATGACATTCAGAAGGGCAAAAAAAGCTTGGTGTTTTAACACACAGTTACTTAGAACCTGAGAATAAAACTAATACGTGGCTCCAACAAACAAAAAGTCTCTACAAGTGTGGGCACTGCAAAGGTTGTGACTTTGTATTCCCTACAAAATTGTTGGTTAGTAAACAAACCTCAATAGAAGTTGCCATAAATACCTTGGTAAATTGTAGCTCCACAGATATGGCCTATTTTATCACCTGCACCTTACAATATATCGGAAAAACGTATCAACAATTATGCCGCAGGATTTTACAACATGTCAACTCCGTAACAAATTTAAATATTAGCACCTCAGTGGTTAGACATGTATGATTTAATCATGCTGCTGACCCTAAAGTTTTAAAATTCCAAGTAATTCAGAAATTGCATTTAAACCATCGCAAAGGGAATATAAACTTGCTGAGTCACGATGGATTTGTTGTTTTCAAACGTTGTCCCCTAAAGGACTCAATGAGGAGTTTAATTTCACTCCATTTTATTCACATGCGACATGTCCTTGAGATCCATGAGTCTATTTCTACCATTTAAGATCTTGAGATCTATGAGTCTATCTTTAACAGTAAGCTTTTATACTGATCCCAAGCATAAGAACATCTTTCATAACATAACATCCTTATGAATATTATGTCACTATGTTTCAACTATATTCCAAGTTATTTAATTTCATAACAAGATCTGTCACCTTTTGCTTGCTCATAAACATCTGAATGGATTCCAATATAAATCATCCACGTTCATGCTATCATAGGATGCCAGGCTGAGATCTTTCAATATTAACCCATTCTTGACGCTAAAATCCACCTCTAAGATATAACAAATTATTATTACACACGACTCACTCATCATTCCATCTCATCTACCATAACTACAGTTAGATAGATGTTAACTCAGATTATGGGACATATTCAAAGACACACATCACTTAGGTTTGGACTGTAATGTGATCAACATGCCAACATTACTTCTAAAAAGGATTAGTGTCCTTTATTGTCAGTTTTCATAAATACCTATATGGTTTTAAATACAAAACATCTCTGTTCATGTTATTAGAGCGAGTTTGGTTTCAATATCAGCCACTACTAATTTCATTGCAGTTTTTGACTTTTACTATTTATATAGTAATAAATCACTAATTTGTATTTCAAATTATAGGAATGCAACATGTCTTCATGCATTCCTAATAGCAGGACTTGTTTGCTCATTGACAGATTTTTTTAGCCTTCAAACTGACATGAATGGGTCAGTCTAATTACTTACCTAAATCTCCACCCATATATCTTTCTCTTTTTCATTTAAAAGCATCACGACCTCCCTTGGCTCACGTAATTCTGGATTGGTGGAGGGCTTTATCCTATCAACGACGGAGGTTTCCGATATAAACTTTCGGTCTTGCAATACTCAGTTTTCCTTGAAGAGCCAGTTAGTGGCTAAACGCGCATCGGGATGGTTCATGTGTATTGGTGTTCTAGTGATATGTGACGATGCTGCAGCTCTAGACCACCATGGAGACATTCACCATACACTCCTTCAGATACTTTAGTTGTTACTTTTGGATTTAATATTTAAATTATTTTTCTTGGAGGGGTCAGGTATTATCCAATATTATTCCCACTGTTTTTCTTTTATATTGAGACCTTGCTACTCTAGTATAGACCTGGTGGGAGGTTTACCTTTGTTAAGGGGTGCCCTCGAAGGCACGGAAGTATAGCTATGACTTAAGGTTATTCCTAGATCTACTCCCATCTGGCTAGACTCGTCCATTATAAATTATACAGGTTCAGCATATAGCCCTTACCCCTCCTTTTTATTGGCTTGGGAGTGTGTCTCTGCTATACTATATGCACTTCTATAGGTATTTGTGGACATATTGTTCATTTATTTATTATATTTTTTATTTTGATACATCATTACTATACTTACCAGTGTGACTAGATAGATTTGTATCAATATTATGTTTCCAATCTATTTTAGGTCGTTATAGTTTATATATTTATAAACTTCTTTCAGTCAGGATTAAATGAGATTTTTACACAGAGACCCTATTTCAACATTTCCTTATATAATGGATTTGTAAATTCATGTTACTCCTATTTCCATGGTGATTTTCTATATCTTTTGTCCCTAAGCCTTTGCTTTTGTATAAACTGTTAGTCATAGGATTTAACCCCCATATTCCTGTAGGTGAGTAACCTTACACTCTCTCCCTTAAATATCTGTGTCTAATTTTGTTACTGTGTGTGTGTTTGTGTGCGGCTATTTGTTCCATTTGCATGAGGAACAAATTTGAATACTGCAGTTTTAAAAGGCCCAAACCCGCATCCATCCCAGCAACAGGAAAGCCATTTGATTTGAATACTGCAATTTTAAAAGGTACAAACAGAGATGCAGAAGGTATTCAACTGGACTTCTTTCGTTTTGTTACTAGATTATTATGTTACTATAATGATGCTACCATTGTTACATATAGTTTACTACTGTAATATTTTGTACTTGCTGTTACATGTAGCAATTAATAATCTGAAATAAACTAGAACTAGAACGTTACTGAAATCATAAAATATCAGTGAAGTTATCACAGAACACAGGGTTAAAGCAGCAAGATACTCATAGCCTCTTTATTACCTTTACAGCTGACAATATGATAAAATACTACAGAGTCACTGAGCACTTTAAAGGAGATGATAGGCACTGGGAAGCTGGATTCCTCATTCTATAGGCAAGAGTCGAAGTCGGACATCTCACCCAATAGGGTCGCACATTGTGGGCATTTATGCAGCACCTTTTGTATGGGTATGTCACTGTTGGTCCCTGTTCGTCACTCTACCCCAGTTGCTAACTGTATAAGGGCCCTAAAGTCTGCTGAGTCTGTCGATAAAATCCAGTCAGTCCAGATCTCCATATATGTCTAGGGAAGGGAGCTCTTCCATATGATGAAACCATGGGGACATGGGAGGGGCTATCTCCTTTTTCCAAAAAAGGGAGTTGAGGCACTTAGCCAAATTGAGAATTCTGATGCTAAGGGATTTGTTTATAGACCATATAGTGGAGTGTGGTGTAGTGTAGAAGAAACACTGCTGGGTCCAGGAGGTGATCTTTCAGCAAACCTCTGTGTGATCGTGTGTATGGTATTCCAGAAAGGTCATATCACAGATCAGTCCCACCAAATGTGGAAGAGTGTGCCAATCCCCTGTCTGTATCTCCAGCAAGTGTTGTCAACAGCAGGGTCATAGGCATATAATCATTGTGGAGTTTTGTACCAGAAGGTCAGTAACTTATATGCTGTTTCCTATATGCCACTTGAGACAGCACAGTGTAGAGTCAGGTCACAGATGTTCGACCATTGTTTGGGAGTGAATGTTAGGCTTGGGGGAGGGGCAGTTTCCGTAGTGTCAATATCATACTATATATGCGTGATATGCCTCTGTCCATGAGGTGCTGTTCGACACAGAACTTCTAACTCTGCGATCCCTGACAACCAAATGTTTCTGGGGGATAGAGGAGATGAATTTGGTCAGTTGTCTGTACCGGAAGCGGTGCATGAAACAAGGCGGTTTAATGGTCTTCAGGGGAATCAAAGAGTCGGATCACCCCTTCTCTGGTCGCGTGTCTAAGTTGTGTGCTTTTGGTACCTACTAGTCCTCGATACAGTTGTGCTCAAAAGTTTGCATACCCTGGCAGTCATTGGGAAATTTTGGCATTGATTTTTAAAATATAACTGATCATGCAAAAAAAAAACAACAGTTTTTTATTGAAGGATAGAGATCATATGAAGCCATTTATTATCAAATAGTTGTTTGGCTCCTTTATAAATCATAATGATAACAGAAATCTCCTAAATGGCCCTGAACAAAAGTTTGCATACCCTTGAATATTTGGTCTTGTTACAGACACACAAGGTGACACACACAAGTTACAATGTCAATTAAATGTTAATTTTCCACACCTGTGGCTTTTTAAATTGCAATTAGTGTCTGTGTATAAATAGTCAATAAGCTTGATAGCTCTCACGTGGATGCACTGAGCAGGCTAGATACTGAGTCATGGGAAGCAGAAAAAAACTGTCAAAAAACCTGCGTAACAAGGTAATGGAACTTTATAAAGATATAAAAAGATACCCAAAGCCTTGAAAATTCCAGTCAGTACTGTTCAATAAGTTATTAA
This sequence comes from Pelobates cultripes, assembly GCA_933207985.1. Classification (NCBI taxonomy): domain Eukaryota; kingdom Metazoa; phylum Chordata; class Amphibia; order Anura; family Pelobatidae; genus Pelobates; species Pelobates cultripes. The sequence continues at coordinate 236,112,129 of OW240916.1, forward strand.
GAAGTGGAACATTTGGGGATCTCTTGATACCAAGCCAAGGTCAGGTAGACCAAGAAAGATTTCAGCCACAACTGCCAGAAGAATTGTTCGGGATACAAAGAAAAACCCACAGGTAACCTCAGGAGAAATACAGACTGTTCTGGAAAAAGACGGTGTGTTTGTTTCAAGGAACACAATACAACGATACTTGAACAGAAATGAGCTGCATGGTTGAGTTGCCTGAAAGAAGCCTTTACTGTGCTAATGCCACAACACAACACCTTGACACACCTCACAGCTTCTGGCACACTGTAATTTGGAGTGACGAGATCAAAATAAAGCTTTATTGTCACAACCCTAACTGCTATGTTTGGAGAGGGTCAACAAGGCCTATAGTGAAAAGAATACCATCCCCATTGTGAAGCATGGTGGTGGCTCACTGTTGTTTTTTTTTGGGGGGGGGTGTGTTGAGCTTTAAAGGCACAGGAATCTTGTGAAAATTGATGGCACGATGAATGCAGCATGTTATCAGAAAATACTGGCAGACAATTTGCATCCTTCTGCATGAAGGCTGTGCATGGGACGCTCTTGGACTTTCCAGCATGAAAATGACTCTAAGCACAAAGCCAAGTTGTCCCTCCAGTGGTTACAGCAGAAAAAGTTGAACTTTCTGGAGTGGCCATCACAGTCTCCTGACCTTAATATCATCAAGCCACCCCGGGGAGATCTCAAATGTGCGGATCATGCAAGACAACCAAAGACATTGCATGAACTGGAGGCATTTTTCCAAAATGAATGGGCAGCCATACCATCTGCAAGAATTTGGGGCCCCATATACAACTATTACAAAAGACTGCACGCTGTCATTGATGCTAGAGGGGGCAATGCACAGTATTAAGAAGTAAGGGTATGCAGACATTTGAAAAAGGGTCATTTTATTTTTTTCTTTGTTGCCATGTTTTGTTTTATGATTGTGCCATTCTAATATAACCTACAGTTGAATATGAATCCCATAAGAAATAAAAGAAATGTGTTTTGCCTACTCACTCATGTTTTCATCTTTTTCAATGCTCCAAAGGTATGCAACTGCATACTCCAGGTTCATGTGCCGGAGGAAAGGTTGGGTTGTGGATCATCGGGTATAGTGCTGAGGGAAAGGAAGTTAGGTTAAATCTGGACGCCTAAGAATGCAAAATGTGTATTGCGGCTTTGATAAGGGTGTGTGGGGCTGCAAGCCATGTACTGTGTAGCGGGTCCAGCCAGGGGAGGATGTGCACAGGTCTGCCCACCTGTACTGACTCCACCTCCTTCCTAAGTTTTACAACCCCTCCTTTAGCCCATTCAGCTACTCTGAGTATACATGCAGCCCGGTAGTACAGCTTAAAATCTGGCAAGGAACCGAAAACAAAACTAAAAACTTGTTGTTTAGGCGATATACCCCACCTCCCAAGTGCAGCGCTAAAGAGGCAGTTTCATTTACATAAAATAGAAACAAATAGTGCAAAATAGTGTGATACTGTATACAAAATCTCAACAAGTAAAATTACAGATACAACGGAAAATAGATGTGCATCCAACTCACATTTGTTAGAGCCTTTTGCTGGTATAGGCTCTAAACAAAATGGCCTCTGAGCCTTTAAATAGGTGGCAACATTTTTTTCATTTAACATGTATTTATGAAATAGAAAAATATGACACCTATAAAAAAATTATACCTATAAAAAATAATACCTATAAATGACACAGCTCAAAATCTTCGTTAGGACTGAAAGTACTTAAAGTGTTAAGATAAACAAAGATTTTGAGCTGTGTCATTTTTTATAGGTATTATTTTTAATAGGTATAATTTTTTTTCATAGGTTGTAGGTTCATAAGATTTTCTTTTAAATACATTTATTTTAGCAATTTATTTCTCCTTCGGAACCAGAATAAATTTCCTGTGATTCTTTTCTCTTTTTAAAAAGAGTTTATTTTTTATGAATACTATTATGTTATTTTATTTTTTTAAATTCTTTATTTTTTTTTGTGCATATGAAAAAACTAATAACATTTAATTTTGCAGTGCCACAACAGCGGTTGCAGGCTTGTTATGAACAGGAGATTGACATGGCATGCGAATAGACGGCACAATTTTATATTATATTATAGAGCTAGTCATTGAGATATTATGTCCGTGTAATAAACGCAGCTTTAAACAAAAGAATCCAGCTGGTTCAAAAATATTCAGAGTAGGCATTGGCATGAATAATTGCATATGTTGCAGAGGAGCAACAGGCTTAACAGTGGTTTGTCAAGTGCCACAACAGTATCGGTCTACCCATGCATGCGGGGTTATCTATGGCAAGAGTGTTTGCTCCTTGTTAAATATTTCCAAGCTTAGTGGAACAAGCTGAAGAGCTTATTTGTAACACAGATTCACAAGACATGTATATCTTTCGAGGTTCTATAGCTAATGGAATCGATTATCAATAGTGTTTTTCAACAGGCTGTATAGCCACTGGGGGGGGGGGGGACACAAACCTCAGGTTCTCCCCAACAGGAGGAGGCATTACTGTATTGGGGAATAGATGCAAGATTAAGTGGATGAGGATGCCGCCCGCATCTATCCCCCCATGCCGCCGATGGCCACGTGGGGTCGGGTAGTTCTGCGTTAGGTGGTGTTGCCTTAAAGGTTAAAGAAAGTTAATATAAGCTCTACATGTGGGTACAGAGACCTGTAAACCAACACCAATATATACATACAATGGAAGGTGGAGTGTCTTCTGGTTACAGATTATAACAAGTAAATCCTAAAAGTAGAACAAATAAAAACACTTGATAGTGCAATATTGTCTGAATAATAAATAAGATGAGGGTAAAATATATGGTAATACACTCACAAAATTAGAGCCTGTGTAACAAGGCTCAATTATCCAGCGTTGTGGGATTAAGGATCACCACTTCCTTCTTTGTGCTTGCCAAGGAGTGGTAAAAAATCCAATGTCCTCTCATATATAAAGGTAAATAGTAAAAGTGCTTTAATGATAAAGTGCACAGATAGAAAATAAAAATCAAGACCTTACAGTTTAAGGTAGCCTTGTTAGAGTAGTCTCTAAACTAGAGTAGCTTGGTGTCCTACTGCCGCTTCATAGACGACATCTTTTTCATCTGGACCGGCACTATAGAAGCTTTACAAACATTTATCACCCAATTAAACATTAATGATTATGGAATCCATCTTACTTGCAATTATAGTGAATCCAATATTAATTTTTTAGATCTAAATATTAGGATCCAAGATTCTATGATAGTTACCAGCAATTATTTTAAACCAGTGGATGCCAACAGCTACATAAATATTGATAGCTGTCACCTTAAACCTTGGCTCCACAATGCTCCAAAAAGTAAATTTTTAAGGATCCGCCGGAATTGCAAATTAGACAGTGACTATCTAGATCAGGCCACTTACATCAAACAGCAATTTTTGGAAAAAGGGTATAATGAAAAATCTTTGAACCAAGATTTGGAAGAAGTTGGAAGATTAAAGAGAAACCAACTCATACAATATAAACCAAAGACAACACAGATGGACACTAATGAAGTCCCTTTTATTTGCGATTTTAATGGACAAAACAGACGTGTACATAAAATTATAAATAAACATTGGCATTTGTTAAAAGATGATCCAATCTTATTTAAAATCCTACCAACAAAACCTAGAATTACATATAGAGGAGCTAAAAATTTCAAAAATATTCTAGTTAAAAGTCATCTAAATCCTACAAAACCTAAGCACTTTATTCAAGACCTCAAAGGATTTTATGGTTGTGGTACATGTCTCCCATGTAGAACCACTAAACAAACAAAAAGACATTTTGAAAATTTAGAAGCTCTTATTCAGAAACCATTTACCATTAAAGACCACCTTACGTGTCATTCCAAGGGTATTGTATACATTTTACAATGTCCTTGTAATTTACTGTATGTAGGGAGAACTATTAGACCTTTAAAAGTTAGGATCGCTGAACACATACGGAATATCAGGAATGGTCTGGAGACCCACAGCGTATCCCAACATTTTAAAGATGTCCACAACCAAAACCCAGAGAATCTATTTTTTTGTGCTATTAAAGAAGTAAAGAGAAATTGGAGAGGGGGTAATTACATTAAATCACTAGGTAAAGAAGAAATGAAATTTATATATACTTTTAAAACCCTTATCCCCTATGGTCTAAATTCAGATTTTGAAGTTTGCCATTTTTAATGAAGATACTCATATTTTTATCATAATATTAATATTAATAACCATCCAGTATTTATGTGGTATTAATAGGCTTCTTTTTATATTCTTTTATATTGTTATGCTAATTATCATATATGATATTACATTTTATTATTTATATTATTATCCATATTTCATTTAAGACTTGCCCACTTCTCTACTTTTAAAGTTGCCTTATATATAATTTTCATATTTTATCTATGGTCTCTTCTTTCCCCAGATAGTTATTTGCTAGATCTATATGTGGCATGTTTTAACTGTTTATGCAATATGTATACTCCTTGCTAAAAGACTTATATGCCCCTTCAAACCCATATGAACTATTCTCCATGATTCATTTATACCTAAATGCACGAAAACCGGAAGAACAAAGCATGCTTTCCACCGGTGGAACGCAAAAAGCCGAAACCGGAAGTGCCTCGATCGATGCGTTCCACTGATGGAACGCGGAAGTGAAAAAGCCGCGAACAGGGAGAGGAGAGCGAAAAAGGACGCAAAAGGCCACATATAAATACAGACTACTTACTACAATCAATTAGAGCAACTGAGGAAGCCTCCACATGAGGCGAAACGCGTATTGCTGCTAGAGACTACTCTAACAAGGCTACCTTAAACTGTAAGGTCTTGATTTTTATTTTCTATCTGTGCACTTTATCATTAAAGCACTTTTACTATTTACCTTTATGTATGAGAGGACATTGGATTTTTTACCACTCCTTGGCAAGCACAAAGAAGGATCCTTAATCCCACAACGCTGGATAATTGAGCCTTGTTACACAGGCTCTAATTTTGTGAGTGTATTACCATATATTTTATCCTCACCTTATTTATTATTCAGACAATATTGCACTATCAAGTGTTTTTATTTGTTCTACTTTTAGGATTTACTTGTTATAATCTGTAACCAGAAGACACTCCACCTTCCATTGTATGTATATTTTAATCTAATGTGAGGGTGAAGGGTACTCACTAAGGTGTATTGAGAATCTTTTGGTTTATTCTTTTATGTAAGTGTTCCACTGGATAATACTGTATTTATTTTATTTGTTGCAACACCAATATATAGTTAACCCCTTACTGATAAGCTTAGTAATTCGGGGTTCTCTGTTCAGGGTACAGTGAGGATGATGTATCATTAATGCTGGGTATTACTAGTATAGTAAGCTAGGGTCTCTGCCTATCACTGCATTATAGTTACCCCTTTAACTGTCTTGAGCATTGGAAAGACAACGAAACAATAATGCTCATTTGCATCTTGTGAGTGTATGTTTAGCGATCTCCTCTTGTATGAGTCCTTCTCTGTTAGATCCCCAAGAGTGGAGGCTGCCGAGGTGTGCTGACTAACCTGTGCTGTCCCCCTTCCCGAGGCTCCCAGGGGTACGCCTGCAGACCACACCGCTCCTGCCTCCACTCAGTGACTTTCAGCAGATTCATGATGTGTGGTCTGGAAGCACCACGCCGCCAGCCCCCGGTACCTCATGGACCCGCTAACTTCGCCCTCCGTCCTGTCTCCTCATAACCAACAACGGAAGTCCTGGGGCAGGCAGTGTGTCCAGGCATGGGGCCGTGGTGAGAGGGTTTGAGTGTGGTGAGATAGCTCAGTGGGCTAATACTTCATCAGAAGAATCTGTTTGTCCCTTGGGGCTTACAGATTCAATTCCCTGCAGGGCTGACTCAGTCCTTAATGTAAATAAAATGCATGCCATTAAGTTGGGTAAAAGTAACATCCCCAGGATACACTTGGAAACCAGAAAATGTCTCTTTCCTGGTTCAAGATTTTCAGCTGAAGTGGTAGAGGTTAACACAGTAAAGGAAGATGATTTGTACTGGTACACCTAGTGTGTTGCCCAAAAATGAGGGAGTTGGACTAGTATTAGGTTTCTCAAAACTGGCACAAATAGGGATCCACTAGAACCTATAAAGGAATAACCAGAAAAAAGACACCAAAGGTGTCTAGGGATGCCAGGAGCTTGCCTACAATGTGGCTAAAAAAGCAAAAATATCTATAAAAGGGTAATACTAATAGAGGTGTTGTACCTTTAAGAGGGATGCTGTACCTTTAAGAAGAAGTTATATATCAGAATAAGAACAATGCGAATATAAGTGGACCCAAAATAGTAAAAGGTGAATGGATTAAAAAATCATAAAAGATGAATAGATTAAAAAATCATGAAATAGAGAATAAAAAACAGTAAAGGAGTTTAAGCATGCGTGGGATAGGCTTAAGGCTATCCTAACTATAAGATAAGGCCAGGGACTAATGAAAGTATAGAAAATTGGGCAGACTAGATGGGCTGAATGGTTCTTATCTGCCGTCACATTCTATGTTTCTATGGTTTACTTCATGCCCGGGAGAGCAGCCACGGTCACCATCCCAGATCCGAGGTTAAGTGGGCTAGAGCTGCAGTCTCACGTTTGCTGCTATTTTGTCGCTCGGGTTCCTGGTGCTCTGTGCAGGGTAAGCCTGGTGTGGGGCAGATGTTAGGTGGTAATACCCCCCAGTGGGGTCTGGGATAACCCCCCGGCCCAAGGGGGGGGAAGCGGGGCCCGCGAGGCACATCACAAGGTCTCTGCACAGCTGTCTGGCTCATATATAGGACGGCGGACGGCCGTCCCGATCTTCACCTTCACAGGCCGCAGGCCCCAAAGCATTGTATCATCCCCGATCTCGGGAACCGCAGTGTTACTGGCAGCTTTCTAGATACGTGGGGTACCTCCTGGGCTCCAATGTAGGTAGAAAGCTTAGCTATTTTGCCCTTGGAGAATAAGGTTTACAGGAGCCTCTTCCACGAGCAACCGGGGAACATGGCGGTCGGTCCCCGCCCCCGTTATATGTCATTTTAATGTATTTTTAAGGTACAAATATTTTTTCGATTTTATTTTATTTTAACTTATGTTACTATATTAATATAGATTATAATTGTATAAAGTGTCAAACACATCCCACTAAAATTATGATTATACCCTTATTTATCTATATGTCATCACTGAGAACATGAGACTATATTTAAGATTTGTGAAAAACCGATCAAAACCGGATGTGACGTACCGCAGTGCACGAGGAGTGCATTATGGGGTTTGTAGTCACGACCGGCAACACAGAAGTGACATAAAGATAAGATAAACTACACATAACTTCCACCCTTCGATTGAACCAGCATCCTTTGGACAGCCATTTTATTCATCAAATTGAGGACAACTGAGAAGCCAACAATTGATTTGCCAGATGATCCCAAGGGGGAAGAGCCTGATGGCCTTCAAACAGACGAACCAGGAAAAGATGCTCACACCAACTGAGGAAGCCCTATCAGCGAAACGCGTCTTGGATGCAAGTTGGACAAGATTTTATTATTATTTGTTTTTTTATGATTCACACTAGTTGTTTTAATCATATTGGAATAAACACCCATTTTTTTTCTGAAGTATTTTCCCAGTCCATTCTTGGAAGCAAACATCTTTTCCTGGTTTTCACGAGGGGGTGTCACCCTGAAATTTAAAACTAAGCTGAAAGTTTGGAGCCTATCATATAATAGGCTCCAAAAAAGGTGAGCGATTCAGTATATCAGTTGGAATATAGACACACCAATATTTTATTGATTGCACCTAAATTGCTGTTTGTTTTCTTTTTCATAAATACATCTGGTATGAAGAAAACCAGTGGGGTTCAGAAGAAGGTAGATGTTGCCACCTATTTAAGGGCAAGTACTAAACTTGTACTTGTTAAAATCTGGCAAGGGAAGGCCCCCTTGGTCTTTGGCAGGGTGAAGGTGTCATGACTTATCCGTGTTTTGAGTTTGCGCCAGACACACTTCATAGTCAGGGATCTAAGGGGTGTGAAGAATGTCTCGGGAATGGAGATGGGTAATGTTTGAAACAGTTATAGCACCCGGGGTAGAAGGTTCATCTTCACCATCCCTACGGTGCCAAACCAAGAAAGGTGTGGTCCAAGCCAGTTCTCCATGTCTTTCCTGAATCTAGTTAGAAGAGGTGGGAAATTGACCTAAAATATAGATGAGACAGATCTCTGGTTAAAAAAAACAGACCATGGGTGATGGGGGGCTTGGTGAGATTTAGGAAGTGGCAGGATCATGAGCAGAGTCACGAGCCGGTAGCTCCCTCCTTGTAATGAAATAAAACAAATTAATGAAAGAACAAACTACACCGACAAAATTTCGTCCAACAAGCAATTTGGTCTTCATTTAATTTATTGTAATGTCTGTAACGGATCACCTGGCACCCCGACTGGTTACCTCCGTTGAAGGATGCTCCTAGCGCTTCCTGAGGACTCCAAACACTGCAGCAGACACCACAACCACTGAAACGGAGAAGCATTCGAATGCTCTCAAGCATATGAATGCTGTAAGCAGCTGAACAGGAAAAGCATACATACAATCAGCTTACACTCCTGGCAATCAGCATACAATCCAATTCCCAATAACGAGACCACACTTCGTATTGGGGGTCAAGGAGAACTGCCTCTACTGGCACATACAGCCTCTTTTATTCACAATCCACAAACTTAGTACTGCCCACAGGGTTTTGAAATACAACCAATAAATACGTACAATACACACAGACACTCCCACACAAAATCCTCCCCTCTGCCTGTGATATGATTAGTGAATACAATGGTTAATCTAATTATCACAAGCAGAGAAATACAGTATTATAAAACATATCACAGGCACCCCAAAACATGCAATAACCCCATAAAAAGGTTGAACCACATATCCAAAATTCACCCAGATCCGTTCAGTAGTGTGGAAGATGCAGTTTAATGCAGATTCCGCAGAACATATACAGGCTATATGAAAAATAATTACTGTATAATGTGTCCCCTGTTGTATAGTTTAAAACTACTGAACGATGTCTTCGTGCACCAAATACTGGCGAGATGGCACCGTGTAGAAAAGTCCAAACAGTGTCTGTGAGTTAAAATGGCCACCATCCATTGTTCTCACCATGTGCTTCATCCATTGTTCTCACCATGTGCCTCTGATACATGAAATGGTGGCCACCCAGTAACTCCACAGTATGTCCCCAGATAGTTCTTAAAGGGCCAGCAGCAGCATAATAAAATACAATATGCCCAAATAATGTCTTTAAAGGGTAATATATCCCAGGGGCCATAGTCACATGGTAGGAGGCTGGAAATCAGTCTTCTCCAATGCCTAATGGCGAGATCGGTTTCGCCACAATGTCTATTCGTCCATTCGTCTTTCTGATGAATGGATGAATTGACGAAAATCTCAACAAAATTGTCTTTGGAAGAAATTGAATGCCCACATCTAGTTGAGACTGGGCATGTGGGAATTGCCATTTCTTTTGCAAATACATGAAGTCAGCGATTTTCCTATGTGTTCCTATCGTAGTCAAACCCCAACAAAGGTTTGATATATCTCCACCCACGAGGCATTATAAATGCAGGAATCATTTTCCTAGTTGTAGTCTGCTACTAAATACATTCAGAAATCAATACATACCAGAAATAAGTAAAATTATGTTTTTTTTAATTTTATTACAAACATATCACCCAAGATACACCATAATTCTAAAACATGGAAGAGAAAAACCCATTAAGTATGTAAGAGTAAACATGTAAGAGTAATCATGGCTCTCTCTCTCTCTAATTTACAATTTCATCATTACTATTATTGAAATTCTGCTAAAATGCTTTCCTTCCTAGGCATCTAGACTCTAAACAAAGCTTGCAGATTAAATATATTTTCTATAATGTGTATTAAAAAGCCAACTACTAACATTTAAAATGCTGTACAATGCTACAGTGTTTTCAGCATAATTCAAGATATGAAGCCGTTTTATTCGTTTACAGAATATAGGCAATCATCTGCATACTAATAGCATTTATTCCTCATCTATGATGCATAACAGCAGGTTATCTATTTTTTGACAGCTTTCTTTTCACATTTTCATATCTCAACACTTGCTACTGCAATTATAAGTGTGAAATTTGTTCTACTGATTTGTGAATTGAAATTATATATCAGTTTTCAATAAAATTTATATTCAGCTTTTCCCTGCTCCAAAAACCACTCAGAAAGCTAATTAAAATCAAGAAACTGAAAGATAATTAAGATTGGCCATAATTTTTAACTCAAGAACATTCTTCAAGTATTCTGCAATTCCACATTTCTGCCAAAAACTAGCATTTGTTTTCTTGCTAGCTATGAATTAAAAAAATATATATTTATTTTGAAAATCACATGTTAAAATGCTTATCTTAAAAACGTACTGCTTAAAATACATTATGTTACATTATGTCTACAGGACTTCTTATTAACTTGGACAATGAGTTGCGCAGTGGAGTCCCCAATTATATTATTGGCTCGAAGTTACCTGTCTTCTTGCTAGCCAAAGTGCCCATGCCCTTCTTTTGATAAGTGGGACTGTCCCGCGGCATTGAATATTGCCACCAAATTATTTAGTAGAATTTCAAGGGGATAACAGTACATCTGATAAATTGCCACAAATGTAAATACAGACTAAGATCCCTCCTCCATCTCTCATGCCAATATGGACATAGGATGCATTGCTTATATTTTACCTGTAGAAACAATTGACTTAATATATGCAGTTTAATTTTTTGTAAATAGATGTGCAGTGTGTGATGGCACATATCTCTCCAGTCAGTGAGCTGTGTTTACATACAAATTATGCAGTACCGCTGAAATTTGAGTATGAAGAATAAATAATGGCTCCTTAGTATAATCAATCAATGAAGCTCTAGGCCTTATTTGTGTCTTGGCTATGTATCCACAATCGGTTTTGTGTACCGACACTACAGTTATAATTATATTGTTTTCACATATAGTTTGTTTTTTTGGCATGTTGCACAATATTTGACATGTTCTCTTATGTTTTATCATGGAATTTATACTCTTATAGGAACGCTAACTTAAAAAATAGATTCCTTTTTTAAAGTAAGAGTGATTTTTTATTTTATTTATAGATTAAGAGCCCCTTTGTTAAAAGTAAAAAAATAAAAACATATAAATCTTACCTTTATTCTAGCATTGGAACAGCTTTTTCTATGAAGTTATCAATTCTGATATCCTTTGTCCAGTCCAATGGTTCTCATAGAGAAGCATTGGGGGCATCTGCAATAATCACCATGCTCCGGCAATCTAAAGCTTCTTGTAGAGAAGTATTCAAGGTAATTATCTATGAGCAAGTCTTCAGTAAGGAAGTACCTTCAGTGGTTGTCAGTCTGAATGCCAAGAGAGATGTGTATTTGGAAAAATTTAAACATTGCCCTTTGTCAGTAACAGGAATGTTTGAAATTGTCTGAAAATGCAACAAAACCACTACATTTAGACAAAGAAACATTATAAAAAAAAATATGTTTTGAGTTTGTCTATGATTTTATTAAAAAAGGACATGTGACATAATATCATCTAATTATTCTCCTTTTTCTAACGTACAGGGAGGTCAAATGATAAGCTCAAAATAATATTTTTTAATTCTAAGGTGATATTTTTTCAAATACAGATGCTAATTTCCTACATGTAAATTAGGTAGCAGTACAGAGTTTGTGGCTGCTAGTCCTATTTCATGGGTATCTGATTACTTAGCCATCACTATGCAAAAGAAGAGGTGATTCTAATAGGAAGAGAGAGGCAATCTCACAGTGTTGATGAAGTGACATTGAATCAGCACTGATACACGAGCAGATACTTAATGTAATCAGTCTACATGCAAATCAACCCCCTGGTGTAGGGTTTTAATGACAACCAAAAATAACTATCGCACTTCTCAAAGTCACACTTGGTTTGAAGATTAACCCTTGGGTGTCAGAGGATACTTCAGCATAATTCATTCTATGAAATCTGCACAAATCATTTCAAAAGAAGCATGTTGCTGCTAACACACTAACATAATGACTGATTTATTATTACCAGTAAAGGCAATGCAAACAAATAAACAAAAAACAAACAAACATGTGAAACATAAATGACTGAGTGCCCCCGAGGGGAAAATATGCTCAAACTCTGTTGACATTTCACAAAAGACTAGATTTACTAAGTGATAACTAAAGCAGAGAAACTCATCAAATGAAATCACGTTCACAAGTTAGAAAAAAAAATAACAAAAAACTGCTTGCTATTTATTAGTATTTGTCTTAGGCTAACGTCTAATCCTCACATTACTAGGCAGGCTTCCTGGAAGTGAATCTTGCTGAGGATGTACTTTAGGACAGTATGGGCAAATGCTCCCGCTAAATGAGGAACTTTTCACTGGGGCGGAGAGCCTAATCTACATTCTAACATGCGACAGGCACACATTCTCATGCCAGGAAGAGCTGCTCAGTCTTCACGTTTAGAAGGGAACCCCCATAAAAATAAGCAAACAAAAACAAACAAAACCTCAAAATTATACGTCAAAAATACATAATCATTTCAATTTGTTAAGAAAGAGAACACAATGATAATGATTATAAGAATTTAAGACTTAGCAAGCAACTATGTACTGAAAAAACTAAAAACTAAAAAAATCAACACTTCTTGGAAAAAGAAACAGAGTTATAAGAAACAGAGTGTTCACTGTCTCTGAAAAAAAAAGCAAATTCTGCTTGTTTACACTGTATTCATTATGAATCCATTGTAAATCAGCTGACCTGTGTATTTATCATGCCAGTCCAGAATGCCAGAATGGAAACCTTAATGATTACACGATAAAAAGGTTTTAAATAATTCTTTAGCTGCAAGAAAGTGATATGAGATGGCAGCTCTGACTGCAGTACTGACTTTCTGTTCAAACATAAAGATAAAGCATCATTACTTTGAATGCGCTGGAGCATTTCTTGCTCCTAAGGAGGGAAGAGTTTCTGTCATTCTTGGTCCTGATTGCCAGCTTTACTTAGTGATGCACACAGACACTCCATGTTTAGTCTAAGCCGTTTTATGCCAGGTACAATTTCAGATGGAGGAGTACCTTGTAGCTTATCACAGACCCAAATTGGTGCCACCAATTTCAGAGAAAAGAAGTGACTTTAATTAGGGAAGAGGACTGGCTGTCTATCTTGGTTGCTGCCTGCGATCCAAGACACCTGTCTTGTTGAATCTGCAAGTTTTCTCCTCTGGTTGGCTGATGATCTTCTGAGCAGCTCAGGCTGAAGATACAGATTATTATTATTATTATTATAATTATTTATAACGTGCCAACAAATTCTACATTGATGTACAATAGGTGGACTAATGGATGGATGGGTATTTGTAACACGAGTTGAAATCACAGGAACAGAGGGTGTATAGGGCCTTGCTCAAACAAACTTACTTTCTAGATCAGGGGTGTCCAAAAGGTAGATCCCCAGATGTTTTAAAACTACAGCTTCCATTATGTTTTTCATTCTAAAGGCATTCGTAAGGCATGCAAGGCAATATAAGAGTCTGGGGATTTGAGAGTTCATAAAATGTCAATGGGTGTCTCCGTTATCATGTACCATAACGGACACTTAAGCTTTCCCAACTGATACCATCAAGGACATATACTTAACTGTGTATATTGAATATCATTATGTGTGTTCTTTCTGTGGGCATGAGGAAAATATAACTAAATCTGATATTTTTGAATGGCATCTGTTGAACAAAGATGAGATTTGTATGAAAAGTATTCATGTAAAATATTAATTTATGTTCATTGCTCAGGCCATAAAAGGCAAGTTTCAGAGATTTGATGCACCCAAGCAACAGTTAAATAGACAGTAGTTAAATAGAGGCACAAATGGCCCCCTACTTTCAAAGAGTTGTACATACTTTTAAAGTTTCCATTGATGCACGGTTTAGTTGCTTTTCTATAGGCAGACCTCTTCCTAAATAAGAAAAAATACTTCTAATATGGATGAGCTAAAGTGCTGTGTAAACAACAATCCACATTGTTGCTGTTTAATTTTATACCTGATATACCACTATTTCATAAACAGACTATGTGCACTTAGCTCCTGAGGAAAAAGAGAACTGGCTGGCTGATTGGCATCACCAAGGGGCAGTCTTTGAGCTGCAGCAATATTTACAAATCACTACAGTTCAAAGTCACCACAAGTCTATCCAACACCAGGTCTGCAATCATGAAAAGTTAAGTTGTGCTTTAAAGGGACATTTCAAGCACAAAATCCACTTCATCTTAATAATGTTTTGGTGCATAGACCCTGTTTCTTTTTTGAAATAATGTAATACACTAAGAAACACCAATGGTAACATTTGTCAGAAACTATGGTGCTTGGGGTTGCCAGGCTGACAGACACTAGAGGTGCATCTTTAAGAAGAGCTTTGAAAATACATTGCCTTTTTTTTTTTTAAGAGCACTGGATTTATTACATCTCTGTGATAAACATTAAATTGACAGAGCACACCAATTGCTGTGCAATCACCTTGCTTTGGAAGCATTGAATTGGACAGAGGTAATCGAAAAGTGACTTCACAACGGGCAAAGTGACTGCTGTGAGAACGAACCCTGGAATATAGGTGGAATTTATATTGTGGGGGAAAAGGTAGAGAACATAATCTAAGCAAATACAGTAGCACACTAGGACTAAATAAATATATTTATTTTTAACATAGGAATTTTCCTATAAGCCTTTTGTATGGCTTCAATCATGCATCAAATATAACATTTGTGCTCATGTGTTTCAGGGAACTGCATGGCATTTGTAAGAAGCTCTTTATCCTCACTAACTCTTACAATTATCTAAATCGTAAGTGTGAAATTATAAACTGTACCACTTGGTGGCACTCAAGCTCTAAAAAATGATATTTAAAGGACTTAATGTCTATACTCATATATATATATATATATATATATATATATATATATATATATGTGTGTGTGTGTGTGTGTGTGTGTGTGTGTGTGTGTATAGACAGACAGACAGTAATGTGATAATTGCATCTAATAGTAAAATAATTATTCAGAAAAATGAAAAAATAAAAAATAGAAAAATATCTACCACCAACAACAACCCCCAATATGAATGCATTCTTTAACTTATTTCAAACCCACGTAATTACTGAGTGAAGGCTATGAAATACCAAATACCCAGCTGTGCAAAGCCATCTAAATTCTCATTAGACACACATTCAGAATGACACAGATAACCTCTTAAGCTTCAGTAACCTATATACTAAGCAATAGAAAAAGAAATGATCTACTACATTAAAGCATGTTAATATACACATACACAAATAATTGATACACAGTTATATAAAAGTATATAGAATTTCAAAGCCGGAATTATGGGAAAATATTGCAATTAAACATTCTGTAGGCAAGATAATAAACCAGATCATTTGGTTTCCAAATGTTTCCCATGATTGCATATTTCCCTTGATAAATGCTGTAGAAAAATATATCTTTTGTATTACGTGATTCTATTACATGGTTTCTTTTTTAATAGAGTAATGGTTATGATTACGTCTTGAGTTCAGATTATGGTTACTGCATATGGTTCCTTTGATCATAGGGCAGCCATAAGAGATACATTTCTCAGCCTGTAAATACTCTATATAGATAACATACTCAAATTACTTGCAAAGAACCACATAGAAAGAAAATCCCTTGCTTGTGCAATTTTATTGAAGGTGGCAATACATTGGCACATCAAGATTCCATCTAATAATAAAAACCAAATATACAAGATATGGTCTCTACAGCAAGTAGAAAGGGGTGAGGAGGGGGGGAGGAGGGAAGGCATGGACAAAATCCAAAAAGCACTTTTCAAAATAAGAGTTACAAAACAAAATCACTATTAAAAAGGCTAGGGGAGACAAAAAACACATCCTCCCAGCTTTATTAATTAACTACATCAAAACACCATTTATGAGCCATCACTCTGATGTTGTTGAAGACAATGCATACTATTGAAAGTATTTTTTAAGAGGGGGGAACTGACACTACATCTAACCATCTGAATGTCTTTATCTGCCTATCTTATATGAGGAAAGATAGGCTTAACATTCAAGTGAGGAACCTAATTTACCATCAACAATGAACTTATTTCCCCTACCTGACCACCACTTATGGAACAGAAAAACAATGAAGGAATATATTTACCGTTTAGGACTGCGCACCGTACAGAATCTCAACTCCTTTCAAAAATACCCAAAAGCTGTGGTTCTAACTCTATAAACTTTGTCCTCAATACTATATTTTTTTTATTTATCTCAGTCTAAAGTAAACAATCCCCATCCCCAATAAATGTATATATATATTTTTATTTGCATTTGATTAACCACTTCCTAAATGTTTAAGAGGTTATTTGGGTAGTGTTGCCGTTAATGCATACACCCCAAGACTCTAGGATTGTGATATTTATATATATATATAATCTTAATTGCTGTACAGATTATAGTATTTGAAACATTATTTCCTTCTGATACATACATATCAAATTTGTTTAAACCTAAACAGGTGCCAATTTATTTGAAAAGAGAGGTTACATAAAAAATGTGTAAGATTATAACATCAAATGTAAAGATGAATAATAATATTGATTAAATTATAGGATAACTATATAGTTATAAAAAATAATCCCAATATTATTCATTATCCATTTCATGCCTTCAATATGTTCATATTGTTAATTATTGCCTGTGGTTATATCCATTTCAAAATATCGCAGAATATTAAGGTAATAAGGTAATAATAATTATAATAATAATATGAAATATCTTGTCTTTTGTAAAGATCCTGATGTTATTTGTCATTCTTTATTCATTTCGTGAATAATACATTATACTTTCTCATATCCTTAAATTGTTATTATAAAATAAAGTTTGTTCTCACAATCATATTTTATCTAATAGTTATAATATAGAATCTAGATGTTTACATAATCCCTCTCTCGCACTTGTTCCTTCTTTCCTTGCTTTATTCTTTCTCTCTCTTTTCTTCTCTCTTTCCCCTCCCCTACTTACTTCCTCTCTCTTATTTCCATCATCTTTATATACTCCTACTATGTAGGATTCGAGCCTAATGCTATTTCAATCTTCTTATTATTATTGTCATCATGTAAAATTCTATCACATCAGGACCTCTTGTTATGTTTCAACCCTAAATTAAAATTATATTGCATCAATCACTGATGACATTTCCTCTGATAAAAATTATTATTATTTTTAATTAGCTTCTCTTGTCAACTAAATTGGCACCTGTTTAGGTTTTGATATGGATGTATCAAAAGGAAACAATGTTTCAAATAATATAATCTGGAGCTCAATTAAGATTATATATCACAACCCTAGAATATACCCAAAGAATTTACTACACATTTAAGTATTGGTTAATCAAATGCATATCGTATACATATATTGGGGATTGTTTACT
The DNA here is from genome assembly GCA_933207985.1 of Pelobates cultripes. NCBI lineage: Eukaryota > Metazoa > Chordata > Amphibia > Anura > Pelobatidae > Pelobates > Pelobates cultripes. Next base: position 236,129,707 of record OW240916.1, read on the forward strand.
TTAGGCTGAGAGAAATAAAAAAAGACAGTATTAAGGATAAAATATAACCCTAGCTTTTGGGCATTTCTGAATGGAATTGAGAATCTGTGTGCTTATAGTGGTGATGTAACTTTTATGTTGTTTTGTAACTTTTATGTTGTAGAAATGTTTGTGAAAAGACTCCTTACGTGAAATGCGTTCAGTAAACTGAAGGACTTCCAACAGAGGTTTCTGACTGCTAGTACTCTCTTTTATGTATGTTCTGCACGTTCCCTCACATATTCTACCCAATGCCTGATGGCCATTGTGTGAAGAATGGAACATGTTGTACAATTCAGAGGAATTGTACAATAATATTTGATTGATTTCAAGATTCTATCATGTAACATCTTGGGTATGTAAATGTAAGATAGAGAGTATACATTTGTATATTTTGGACATTAGATATAAATTTACATTGTATAATGATATCAGTTTATAACACAGTTGCAGCTCTGTAAACTGTTACCCACTGCCCTTAACTTTTAATATCCTAAAATGTATTTAAGCACTGAGAATTTCTGAGAGACTAATACAGAAGAAAACAAAGAAAAAAGAACAAAAACCCGAAGGAACTGGAAAGTAACAATTTTACCATCCACCATCTGTTTCACATCTGAGTTTCAGGGAATAAGCAATAATCCTACCATGACAATAGCATGCATGACTATGTCAAAATAATGCGCAAGAATGTCAGTACAACTTAAATATAAGATTCTCCAGTGATGTTTCCAAAAGTTAATCATCATATTGGCTTCCTTTTAACATATACTTGCTAAGTAGTAAGCAGTGATTCTTAACAAGCTTACTCTGCAGAGCTCATATATACATGCTAACCCCTATATAGTGAGCTGTTCTAACTTAGAATAATGTATTTGCTGCTAGATTTAGGCATTTTTCTTTCTTTCTTCTTTCGTTAGATATCCATTTAGAGCTAAGTATTCAGTTTAAAAAAACATGGATTTAATACACTAAAATGTCAGTTTCTCAGAAAATCACATTTCAAACCTGAAAATTAAATATTTATTAAGATATTAGAATGAAAAAACCTGAAATAAAGATGGTGGGAGTTAGCAATAATTTAAGTATATAGGGTACAAACAACATGTATATGATGTTTATTTAGTAGAGTTCTTGAGTTTTGTATTGCAATATATTTTTTCCAAAGGCATATGTTACATCCAGATTAAGGGAACAGCAATGGGGCTACATGTGCCCCATCATGTTTTTGCCTATCCCTATAGGCGTGCGCACGGGGTGTGCCGGGTGTGCCTGGGCACACCCTAATCCCCGTGGCACGCCTATGGTTTGAGTCCTGCAGGAACAGCGTTCCTGCACTTTTTTTTGAGCAGGAACGCTGTTCCTGCAGGCACTCAGCGTCCCACTCACCTCTTGCCCCTGTCATGGGGGGGCAAGAGGTGATGGATTCTCCCCCCACCCCCCGCTCTCCAGCTCAGCCGCGGCGAGGGAGCTGTCTGCTCTCTGCTCCCTCTTGCCACGCGCTGATGCCGGGAGCCGGAATATGACGTCATATTCCGGCTCCCAGCTACAGCAGACAGCCCGCGCGGCGAAAGGGAGCAGAGAGCAGACAGCAGAGAGCTCCCTCGCTGCGGCTGAGCTGGAGAAAAGTGCCCGCCCCACTGGACCCCAGGGAAAAGTCCATGCCAGCACTCCAGGTAGGAGGCTGGGTGGACATTGTTTTTTATTAAAATATAATAATTTGTTCGTGTCTGTGTGTTTGTGTGTATGTGTGTGTGTGTGTGTGTGTCTGTGAGTGTGTGCGAGTGTGTGTGTCTGAGTGTGTGTGAGTGTGTGTGTCTGTGTGTGAGTATGTCTGTGTGTGTGTCTGTGTGTGAGTATGTCTGTGTGTTTGTGTGTGTCTGTGAGTGTGTGTGTCTGTGAATGTGTGTCTGTGTGTGAGTGTGTGTGTCTGTGAATGTGTGTGAGTGTGTGTATGAGTGTGTGTGTTTCGTGAATGTGTGTGAAAGTGTGTCTGTGTGTGAGTGTGTGTGTGTGTGTCTGTGAATGTGTGTGTGTGTGAGTGTCTGTGTGTGAGTGTGTCTGTGTGTGTGTGTCTGTCTGTGTATGTGTGTGTGTGAGTGTGTGTCTGTGTGAATGTGTGTGTGTCTGTGAGTGTATGTATGTGTGTGTGTGTCTGTGAGTGTACGCATATATATATATAAATATATATATATACACACACACACAGAGCCGGCGCTATCTGAGTGCCGGCTCTGCTCTAAGCCTCCATGGGCCGGCGGGGAGACCAAAGATCTACCTCACCGGCCCACAGCAGCATGGAGGGAGGCAGGAGAGGACCCAGGGAGCTCTAGACAGAAGCTCCGCCAGGTTCCTCTTGCGATATCTGAGCGTTGCTGCGGCAACGCTCGGATCTCGCGAGAGTTAACTCTAGCCCCACAGGCTAGAGTTCACTCTCCACTGGACCACCAGGGATGGCACATGGCAGCAAGGATTTACTAATCTGCCAAATCCCCCCAAACATACAGCACACACACATACAGCACCTACACACATACAGCTCACACACACACAGTACACTAACCACACCCTCACAAACACATACAGCACCTTTAAAAAAAACACAACACCCTCACACACAGCACACTAACAGCACCCTCACAAACACACACACAAACAGCACCCTCACAAATACACGACACTCACACAAACAGCACCCTCACAGGACAAACATACACACACAAACATCCTCATACACAAACAGCACAGTCACAAACACACACACACACACACACACACACACACACATACCCTCACATCACACTAACAGCACCCTCACACACACATCACACTAACAGCACACACAGCAGTGTATGTGTTTGTGTGTGTGTGTATGTATCTATATATATATATATATATATATATATATATATATATAGATACATACACACACACACACACACACACGGTGGGTGTTTGTGCTTTAGGGTGCACACCCTAATGCAATAGGCTGTGCACGCCTATGCCTATCCCTGGGTTTATTAGAGAAAACTAGGATTTCCAGTATGTGTCATTTTTGTTTATGGACTACGTCTACCTTTTCCTCATTTACACAGATTAAATTTATGTAATGTTTAGGAATGACCTAGTTTGTTGCTGCTCAATAGAAGTGATGAATTTGACAAATAACTATGCAATCCATTTTACTAATGATTAGAGTTATTATTTGTAGCTATTTTGAAATATTTACATTACATGGAAGTTGAAGAAATAGAGTGGAAAAATAATACTCTAGGATTTATTCACTAAACCGTGAATTGCACTATACTAAAAACGGAACAGAGTAAAATACCATTCTGTGGTAGAAATAGAGTTGGATAATTTTTTTTAATTTAAACTAGTTTTGCAATTCAGTTTTCAATGAACCGTTTAGTAAATATATACTCCTTTGTTGCTAGTTGCTGCTAGTGACAGGCTTATGCAATGTATGATCTTATACTGTAACTGAGTCCCTGTTATTTTTGCCTAGGCTAGGTGTTTTTAACAAAAACTATTACATTCTGTGAGCATTTAAAAAAAATATTACATTCTGTGAGCTTTAAACCCCCCCAAAACATTACATTCTGTGAGTTTTGAAATCAATGTTTATTAAAATGAAATGTGCCCTAGATCATGTTATATATATATATATATATATATATCGCAAACATGATCCACAGCTATATGTATAGTGGTCCTGAGGAAAGTCCCCAGGAGGGACTGAAACATCAACTTGTATTGCATAACTGTATGTCCACAAAGTATAGTGGGATGTTATCTGACTGACATCATTAAAGGAACTGGCAAATCTTTTAAAGTCCGTGAGTGCAGCACATTCTCTAAATATTTGTATATATATATATATAGTCAATACAATGTTATTGTATATATATATAGTCAATACAATGTTAAACAAAAATCCGCACACCAGTCAAGCCATAAGACTTGCTTTTCCCACAGAAATCACAAATTTGCAGTGATATGACTACCACAAAGGATTATTGGTGGGCATATGCAAATTAGTTCAACAAAGTTATGGTGGGGAAAATTTGTGATTAAAAACCCCTTCCACCTGAAATTTGTGGATAGTCAATATAATGTTAAACAAAAATCTGCACACCACTCATGTGTGATTCTTTGTTGAACTAATTTGCATATGTCCACCCAGAATCCTTTGTGATAGTAACATCACTGCAAATGTGTGATTTCTGTGGGAAAAGCAAGTCTTATGGCTTGACTTAGATTTTTGTTTAACATTTTATTGACTATCCACAGACTTCAGGTGGAAGGGGTTTTTAATCACACTTTTTCCCTACCATAACTCAATTTGTTTTTACTATATATATATTTGTAGTCGGGGACATTAAGCTGTAATAATAATAATAATATATAAGTAGAAGTAAGCACAAGTCGGTTGTGGTGTGCCAGAACCGACGTATGGGGTAGGCCTGTAATAAAAGAGGGCCAACCCATGA
>OW240916.1:236134317-236275999 GCA_933207985.1 Pelobates cultripes
AATCTAAGCAAATACAGTAGCACACTAGGACTAAATAAATATATTTATTTTTAACATAGGAATTTTCCTATAAGCCTTTTGTATAGCTTCAATCATGCATCAAATATAACATTTGTGCTTATGTGTTTCAGGGAACTGCATGGCATTTGTAAGAAGCTCTTTATCCTCACTAACTCTTACAATTATCTAAATCGTAAGTGTGAAATTATAAACTGTACCACTTGGTGGCACTCAAGCTCTAAAAAATGATATTTAAAGGACTTAATGTCTATATATATATATATATATATATGTGTGTGTGTGTGTGTGTGTGTGTGTAGACAGACAGACAGTAATGTGATAATTGCATCTAATAGTAAAATAATTATTCAGAAAAATGAAAAAATAAAAAATAGAAAAATATCTACCACCAACAACAACCCCCAATATGAATGCATTCTTTAACTTATTTCAAACCCACGTAATTACTGAGTGAAGGCTATGAAATACCAAATACCCAGCTGTGCAAAGCCATCTAAATTCTCATTAGACACACATTCAGAATGACACAGATAACCTCTTAAGCTTCAGTAACCTATATACTAAGCAATAGAAAAAGAAATGATCTACTACATTAAAGCATGTTAATATACACATACACAAATAATTGATACACAGTTATATAAAAGTATATAGAATTTCAAAGCCGGAATTATGGGAAAATATTGCAATTAAACATTCTGTAGGCAAGATAATAAACCAGATCATTTGGTTTCCAAATGTTTCCCATGATTGCATATTTCCCTTGATAAATGCTGTAGAAAAATATATCTTTTGTATTACGTGATTCTATTACATGGTTTCTTTTTTAATAGAGTAATGGTTATGATTACGTCTTGAGTTCAGATTATGGTTACTGCATATGGTTCCTTTGATCATAGGGCAGCCATAAGAGATACATTTCTCAGCCTGTAAATACTCTATATAGATAACATACTCAAATTACTTGCAAAGAACCACATAGAAAGAAAATCCCTTGCTTGTGCAATTTTATTGAAGGTGGCAATACACTGGCACATCAAGATTCCATCTAATAATAAAAACCAAATATACAAGATATGGTCTCTACAGCAAGTAGAAAGGGGTGAGGAGGGGGCGAGGAGGGGGGGAGGGGGGAAGGCATGGACAAAATCCAAAAAGCACTTTTCAAAATAAGAGTTACAAAACAAAATCACTATTAAAAAGGCTAGGGGAGACAAAAAACACATCCTCCCAGCTTTATTAATTAACTACATCAAAACACCATTTATGAGCCATCACTCTGATGTTGTTGAAGACAATGCATACTATTGAAAGTATTTTTTAAGAGGGGGGAACTGACACTACATCTAACCATCTGAATGTCTTTATCTGCCTATCTTATATGAGGAAAGATAGGCTTAACATTCAAGTGAGGAACCTAATTTACCATCAACAATTAACTTATTTCCCCTACCTGACCACCACTTATGGAACAGAAAAACAATGAAGGAATATATTTACCGTTTAGGACTGCGCACCGTACAGATTCTCAACTCCTTTCAAAAATACCCCAAAGCTGTGGTTCTAGCTCTATAAACTTTGTCCTCAATACTATATTTTTTATTTATCTCAGTCTAAAGTAAACAATCCCCATCCCCAATAAATGTATATATATATTTTTATTTGCATTTTATTAACCACTTCCTAAATGTTTAAGAGGTTATTTGGGTAGTGTTGCTGTTAATGCATACACCCCTAGACTCTAGGATTGTGATATATATATATATATATATATATATATATATATATATAATCTTAATTGCTGTACAGATTATAGTATTTGAAACATTATTTCCTTCTGATTCATACATATCAAATTTGTTTAAACCTAAACAGGTGCCAATTTATTTGAAAAGAGAGGTTACATAACAAATGTGTAAGATTATAACATCAAATGTAAAGATGAATAATAATATTGATTAAATTATAGGATAACTATATAGTTATAAAAAATAATCCCAATATTATTCATTATCCATTTCATGTCTTCAATATGTTCATATTGTTAATATAAATGGGATATTTATATACAGTAAATTCCTATCATAAGACTTTGCAATTGCCTTGCAATTGTAATATGACATCTCGATAAATGCAGAGGAGGGAACTGATTCTAGATCTAATAGTGATAGAATTGAAACCCAATTAGGGAACCTTATTAAATATCAACAATTCATTATTTTTCCAAATTGTACAGCCATGTGTAAGAGGAGAGACCATAAAGGGAAATTTTTTTCCATATGGCATTATGTAAACTTGCAAAATCATAGATTCTCAGTTTCATTGAAGAATACCCAAGATCAGTAGCTAAACTTTTATAAAGTTAGTCCTCAATGCCCACTTATTTAAATCATCTCCAAACTAAAGTTAAAGGGACACTATAGGCAACCAGACCATAATCTCGGTGAAGTGGTTTGGGTGCAGTGTCCCTGCATTCTTAGCCATGCAATGTAAAAGTGATGTCAGCTAAAGAGGAGTACAGCCCAAAACTAAGAAACCTCAGTAAATTAAAGTTTTTTTTTATAACACAAAAGTTCTAAGTGGGTGGGATGTTCTAAGATTGCATTACATACAATTTTAACTACGATAAGGATATTATGACTTGAGATATTACTGCCTGTGGTTATATCCATATCAAAATATCACAGAATATTAAGGTAATAAGGTAATAATAATTATAATAATAATATGAAATATCTTGTCTTTTGTAAAGATCCTGATGTTATTTGTCATTCTTTATTCATTTCGTGAATAATAAATTATACTTTCTCATATCCTTAAATTGTTTTTATAAAATAAAGTTTGTTCTCACAATCATATTTTATCTAATAGTTATAATATAGAATCTAGATGTTTACATAATCCCTCTCTCTCACTTGTTCCTTCTTTCCTTGCTTTATTCTTTCTCTCTCTTTTCTTCTCTCTTTCCCCTCCCCTACTTACTTCCTCTCTCTTATTTCCATCATCTTTATATACTCCTACTATGTAGGATTCGAGCCTAATGCTATTTCAATCTTATTATTATTATTGTCATCATGTAAAATTCTATCACATCAGGACCTCTTGTTATGTTTCAACCCTAAATTAAAATTATATTGCATCAATCACTGATGACATTTCCTCTGATAAAAATTATTATTATTATTTTTAATTAGCTTCTCTTGTCAACTAAATTGGCACCTGTTTAGGTTTAAACAACTTTGATATGGATGTATCAAAAGGTAACAATGTTTCAAATAATATAATCTGGAGCTCAATTAAGATTATATATCACAACCCTAGAATATACCCAAAGAATTTACTACACATTTAAGTATTGGTTTATCAAATGCATATCGTATACATATATTGGGGATTGTTTGCTTTAGGCTGAGAGAAATAAAAAAAGACAGTATTAAGGATAAAATATAACCCTAACTTTTGGGCATTTCTGAATGGAATTGAGAATCTGTGCGCTTATAGTGGTGATGTAACTTTTATGTTGTTTTGTAACTTTTATGTTGTAGAAATGTTTGTGAAAAGACTCCTTACGTGAAATGCGTTCAGTAAACTGAAGGACTTCCAACAGAGGTTTCTGACTGCTAGTACTCTCTTTTACGTATGTTCTGCATGATCCCTCACATATTCTACCCAATGCCTGATGGCCATTGTGTGAAGAATGGAACATGTTGTACAATTCAGAGGAATTTTACAATAATATTTGATTGATTTCAAGATTCTACCATGTAACGTCTTGGGTATGTAAATGTAAGATAGAGAGTATACATTTGTATATTTTGGACATTAGATATAAATTTACATTGTATAATGATATCAGTTTATAACACAGTTGCAGCTCTGTAAACTGTTACCCACTGCCCTTAACTTTTAATATCCTAAAATGTATTTAAGCACTGAGAATTTCTGAGAGACTAATACAGAAGAAAACAAAGAAAAAAGAACAAAAACCCGAAGGAACTGGAAAGTAACAATTTTACCATCCACCATCTGTTTCACATCTGAGTTTCAGGGAATAAGCAATAATCCTACCATGACAATAGCATGCATGACTATGTCAAAATAATGCGCAAGAATGTCAGTACAACTTAAATATAAGATTCTCCAGTGATGTTTCCAAAAGTTAATCATCATATTGGCTTCCTTTTAACATATACTTGCTAAGTAGTAAGCAGTGATTCTTAACAAGCTTACTCTGCAGAGCTCATATATACATGCTAACCCCTATATAGTGAGCTGTTCTAACTTAGAATAATGTATTTGCTGCTAGATTTAGGCATTTTTCTTTTTTTCTTCTTCCGTTAGATATCCATTTAGAGCTAAGCTTTCAGTTTAAAAAAACATGGATTTAATACACTAAATGTCAGTTTCTCAGAAAATCACATTTCAAACCTGAAAATGAAATATATATTAAGATATTAGAATGAAAAAAACTGAAATAAAGAGGGTGGGAGGTAGCAATAATTTAAGTATATAGGGTACAAACAACATGTATATGATGTTTATTTAGTATAGTTCTTGAGTTTTGTATTGCAATATATTTTTTCCAAAGGCATATGCTACATCCAGATTAAGGGAACAGCAAGGGGGCTACATGTGCCCCATCATGTTTTTGCCTATCCCTGGGTTTATTAGAGAAAACTAGGATTTCCAGTCGGTGTCATTTTTGTTTATGGACTACGTCTACCTTTTCATCATTTACACAGATTAAATTTATGTAATGTTTAGGAATGACCTAGTTTGTTGCTGCTCAATAGAAGTGATGAATTTGACAAATGCAATCCATTTTACTAATGATTAGAGTTATTATTTGTAGCTATTTTGAAATATTTACATTAAATGGAAGTTGAAGAAATAGAGTGGAAAAATAATACTCTAGGATTTATTCACTAAACCGTGAATTGCACTATACTAAAAACTGAACAGAGTAAAATACCATTCTGTGGTAGAAATAGAGTTGGATAATTTTTTTTAATGTAAACTAGTTTTGAAATTCAGTTTTCAATGAACCGTTTAGTAAATATATACTCCTTTGTTGCTAGTTGCTGCTAGTGACAGGCTTATGCAATGTATGATCTTATACTGTAACTGAGTCCCTGTTATTTTTGCCTAGGCTAGGTGTTTTTAACAAAAACTATTACATTCTGTGAGCATTTAAAAAAAATATTACATTCTGTGAGCTTTAAACCCCCCTAAAACATTACATTCTGTGAATTTTGAAATCAATGTTTATTAAAATGAAATGTGCCCTAGATCATGTTATATATATATATATATATATATATATATATATATATATAGCAAACATGATCCACAGCTATATGTATAGTGGTCCTGAGGAAAGTCCCCAGGAGGGACTGAAACATCAACTTGTATTGCATAACTGTATGTCCACAAAGTATAGTGGGATGTTATCTGACTGACATCATTAAAGGAATTGGCAAATCTTTTAAAGTCCGTGAGTGCAGCACATTCTCTACATATTTGTATATATATATATATATATATATAGAGTCAATACAATATTATTGTATATATATATAAAGTCAATACAATGTTAAACAAAAATCCGCACACCAGTCAAGCCATAAGACTTGCTTTACCCACAGAAATCACAAATTTGCAGTGATATGACTACCACAAAGGATTATTGGTGGGCATATGTAAATCAGTTAAACAAAGTTATGGTGGGGAAAATTTGTGATTAAAAACCCCTTCCACCTGAAGTTTGTGGATAGTCAATATAATGTTAAACAAAAATTTGCACACCACTCATGTGTGATTCTTTGTTGAACTAATTTGCATATGTCCACCCAGAATCTTTTGTGGTAGTAACATCACTGCAAATGTGTGATTTCTGTGGGAAAAGCAAGTCTTATGGCTTGACTTCTGTGCAGATTTTTGTTTAACATTTTATTGACTATCCACAGACTTCAGGTGGAAGGGGTTTTTAATCACACTTTTTCCCTACCATAACTCAATTTGTTTTTACTATATATATATTTGTAGTCGGGGACATTAAGCTGTAATAATAATAATAATATATAAGTAGAAGTAAGCACAAGTCGGTTGTGGTGTGCCAGAACCGACGTATGGGGTAGGCCTGTAATTAAAGAGGGCCAACCCATGAATTGTGATAAAGAAGAGAGGTGGAAGGTATGAACCCAGCGGTGATGGTTCTGTTTTGGAGGGGGCTTGAGTTTTAATAGCCAGGTAACCCCTCCCACAATTACAGGCTACGCCTTTATATTTGTAGTCGGGGACAATAAGCTGTAATAATAATAATAATATAATATAAGTAGAAGTAAGCACAAGTCGGTTGTGGTGTGCCAGAACCAACGTATGGGGTAGGCCTGTAATAAAAGACGGCAAAAAGTTGATTTATACAAATAACCTTTATTATACACACATTACAAAACTAAATCTTTAGATGCTAATCTTAATTCCTGTTCTAGATGTGACATATCTGGTATATGCTGCCGACTTCCAGCACCCAAATCTCTTAATTATATGAGCAGGTACATTGTGGCTTGAAGCCACTGGAGCAGCTCCAATTCTGAAGTAGTGGCCAGGACCGAGTCTTGTAAAAAGTGTTCTAATATATAAAATGAATTTTGGTGTACAAGAGTAATGGCGTATTTGGGTTTAGACCGTGAACAATAGGAGTCCAGTAATTTAACTGGACACCAGTGATTACCGGTGGGGTAGTAGCATACATCAGAAGGAAATTGGTTTGTCTTGGTGTGATCAATGGTAATTACATAATGATCAGTATCTTTTGTAGGCTCATATTTTTTAGGTGTAGATGGTTGGGTGTGATGTTGTAGGTGGTGAATTCATTTGGATGTAAGAAGCCATAAAAGGCTAGATAGGCTCCCATTTTAGTTATCAGATTAGCTGGTTTCTAACGGATTGGTATCTAAATGTCTGAAAGTGTGCAGAATTTAGGCTAACAGGTTGTCTAGTAGTTGTAGTGTTTTTTTTCAAACGTTGTATGCCTTTCAGTATATTTTTTGATTGGATAGGTAGACATGAAAGGATTTGTGTTAGGTTAGGTAGGCACTTAGGATGTGACGTTGTATCCCTGTGAGGTAGAGTTTTATGGTGTTTATTAATAATTTTAGGTTAAGGTGGCAAAAAGAGATAAACCCCACTATGGAGTCTGAGGAATGTGTGTTGCTGATCTGATAGTTAGAAGTGAATTTGGTGTAGAGAGTGAATGCCCTATTGTAAGCCCGTGATGTATTTGTAGAGAGAGTCGAGCTGGCCAGGTATTTGCTGTGAGCCATGAGGCAATTTAGTTCAGGATTAAGTCTTGGTATGAGGGAGTGCTGACTGGATTGATGTTGGCTGTAGGGTGTGCTCTGAAGAAATCCTGTAAATTAAAACTACACAACGCATCGACAGCTGTGGTAATGCGGTCAGGGATGTGTATTCAAGTAATATGAAATTGTAGTGTAGCCGCTAGCCATGTCAATCTTCTAGTTAGTCTCATGATGGTGAGTGATGAGAATCTTCCCTTATTTCTGATGTCAGAAGCTGCTTTGTTGTTGGAAAAACATTTCCTGCTTTTCCTTACTACAGGTAACCTCAGGCTTTGGATGCTGCCACAATAGGGTAGATTTCAAATAGAGCTGATTTAGTGTGGAACGAGGGTAGACCATGGGTCTCAACTGGCCAAGAATCTCTAAACCAGTAGTCACCAAAGATAGCTGCGAACCCTGTATGGGCTGCAGCATTGATCCATATGACTGGGGATGATTCAGAGATGGAGGAATAACATCACCTCCCTATTTCACCGAGATGGAAAACTAAGCCACATGCGTAGGTCTGCTTTAGCGCGTGTATCTAGAGGAAACGTACTCCTGTCAGTATGGCTTGCAACAAGATTAAGTCTAGATGAATTCCTAGAAAAGTAAGACTAGTTGTAGGGCCAACTGTTTCTCCTGAGAAAGTGTAACACCTGTAGTTGAAATAGAGCCACTGTCTTATGAATGCTAATAGGTGTGGACTGAGGCTTTCTATAGTGAGTAAGTCGTCTAGATAATGTATGACTGGTGGACTTTCGGAAATGTTGAGGAGTAGCCAACGCAACCTGTAGGCAAACACGTTGCATATATTTGGACTACTCTTAGCACCAAAAGTCAATCATTTTTTTTTCTACATCTGCCTTCAATATAGCATGAATGGCATTATCTACTGTGGTATATTGCAAGGAGAATTACTCAGATGGAATCAATTAGTTGATGCTAGGGGTGGACAATAAATGTGGAGCCTATAATCTTAATTAGTTTATTGTTGAACTTTCCTGTGGCTATACCTATGGGATTGGTACACCAGCAGGAAAAAGATGGATTAGAGGAAGGGCCTATAATAAACCCGTTGTTCAATTCTTTCATTAGGAACTCTTTAGTACTAATGGGGTCGAGTAGGGCAGACTGTAGGTTAGGGCAGTCATGAACACCAGTGGGGAGTGGGATCAGGCCAGTGTGAAGGGAAGGGTGAGTCTGGAGGTAATATGACAGGCTTAATGCAAACTTTGGTTTGTCATTGTTTCGGGTACAGGTGGTTAAGACACATGGTTGTGTATGTGCCCTGTAACAAATTGAGCAAATGTGCAACAATCTACACAAGCCAAATCCGCAACTGTTCGAATTAAAATTGTTGCAGGTTTGAGCTTGCCCCAGGTACTCTATGGGTCTTCCCAATTTGTCTTTAGATCTCTGTGTTTTACAGTGGAAGAACCAAAGGAAATACTTGTAATTGTACTAGTGCCCCAGGTCCACCAACTTATGTATGTACAAATAAAGCTCTTCCCTATGGTGAGGTGAAGTGGAGCAAATCACGTCATGATACAGACCAAAAGTCAGTACAAATTCTGGGATGATGAGTTTGTGATTGAGTCTGGGGTCTCTGGCTTTCAAAACGACAGAAAGGTCACCATAGCAGTATGCTTTATTTCCTACTACATTCTGAGAGGCAATGAGCTAGGAGACTAGGTTTACGTCCTTGCCTTCCAGGATGCCTTTGCGTATGGTTGGGGGAACAAAGTGGGAGGGCGTGATGATGTGAGCGGAAGTGCTAGGCTTTGGGTTAATGGTGGTGTCATTACCATGAGAGGGAGCTGGGGTGGGAATCTATATGGGCGGGTCGGCTGTCGGCGGCTGAGGAGATTCCAAATTCTCCAGTCTAGTACTGATAGTGTTAATTGAAGCAACCATAGAAGACTTTAAACCCTTGATTACAGATTAATTTCTGATTATAGAACAACTCTTGGCCGAGGAGTACAGGTATAAGTGAAGTATAGTCTACACAATTCAGCTTTGCGTGCTGTGGTTGGGAATGGGACCCCCACTTGTCGTAACTCAGCCACGAGTATAGGGATTGTCAAGAAACGTAGGGAATATGGGCTGGATGATTACAGATTCTTAGTAGGGGTGTTTGGACCAGCCTGGGTGGAAGGCCTGGCTGGAGTCTCGGGTATAGTGAGTACCTAGTCTTATTCTGGGACTTTAGACATACTAAGAATGTAAATATGGGTAGAGATGATTCCTTTAGTTATGAGCGTTTGCCTGTGTCAACTGCTAGCTAACTCTAGCTAAGCCTGAGGTGAAAAATTATCTGGGCTACAAGGAAGATGAGGCCCTGCTAATGCCAAGAGGCGAGAGCGGCTCTATCTATGAGTGGGCGGTGGGCCACTGAGTGATGTGGCAGAAATGTTGGCCTCTTGGTGACTTGTAACAAGACATAATATGCATGGGCATGACTAGCAAGTGCCCTGACTAGTAACCAGCAGTGGCTAATGTAAGGCTCTCACTATGCGGTGGGCCGAGTGTCGTATACCTCTGGAGAGGATGGGTGTTGGCCTCACGGGAGTAGAGGCCAAGTATAGTAGAGGGAGTAGCAAAGGAGGGTTTTATAGCTGTGACATGCATGCACCAAAAAAGTGCTACAAAAACGTTTATTGGTACTTATACTCAGAAGGAATATTAAGAATTTTATACAATGTTCATCTTCTTACGTAATTTATATGTTACAATGTGGATGTGGAGCCCAATATGTGGGCAGAACAACACGCAAGCTACACGTTAGAATACGGGAATATTTTAACAATATATACGAAAAAGGAAAATTGACCACAGTATCCCTAGACATGTCCATTTTTTCAATGGCATAATCTTATAGCCATAGGAATAGACCAGATGCCAATAAATTGGAAAGGAGGTAATAGATCTTTAGGGCTGGCCAAAAAAGAAGTTCAATGGATCTTTAATTTAAAAACCCTGAAGTCAGGTCTTAATATGGATATAGACTTGGCTGGATTAATTGAATTCTTTTCTCTTTTGTCTATAGATCTATTTTACTATATATGGATGGATTGTCAACGTACATCTCCTGTGATGTTTTACATTATATATATATGTCATTTATATATATATATATATATATATATATATATATATTTTTTTTACATATATTTTTTCTTTTTTCCCCCCTCCTTAGCCCATTCATATCCCCCAGGATTTATATGCCCGTTCATAATCCATTCATAATCTAGACACATTTGTCAAATGAACCGGAAAACACAATTAAATGTACTTTGATGCATGACAAGCCTGAATTTCCTGACGTCTTGTGAGTTTTCTTCCTTCCCTCCCCTTTTCTGTACTGTATAATGCTATGTACAGTGTTTTTTCTAGATATTGTATTATCAGGTGGTACTTATCTACTCCCAATGTGGAGCTTGCCTTTTTCTTATACTTTGTATAAGTGTTTGTTTTACCGTGTTTTAGTGGTGCTGTGAGGTTCACCACATAAGTTCCTGCCTTATCTATACACCTCTATTAGTGACTTTTTTTTCTGTTATTAGCGAGCAGATTATTTACAGGGGGACAATGTAAGTAACTAAATAGCCAGTTCACTTACCCTAGCCTTTAACGGGAAAGGAGTACGATGTAAAATGGAGACGTATCTAGTTTAAGATAGAGATAAGATTCTCTAATGACAAGGATGAATACTTTGAGAACCTGAAAATAGGACATTTGGAAGATTAGGTCATAGTTGGGCCTGGCCTGTTTGGTATCGTATTTGAGTAAAACTAATCTGTTGAATGATGAGGATAAAATAATGGTTAACCTATGAACAGGTACATTAGGTACTGACTGGAGGTGACTATAAAACTGAGTATACCTGTTAACTTGAGTGGAGCAAGGAATCCAATGAATACTCCTAAGCACAGGGAAGGGTAGCACCAGAAATAGAGACCTAAATTAGAGTAAGGAAAGAAACTTTAGGGAATGTGTATTCTTATGCATGCATAAATGTACATGCATAGTGGAAATATGATATACGGCAAGGATTTGCACCTGAGTGTGCTAGAAAAAGCTTACACCAGGTTTTTCCGACTACTTAGGAGTGCGACCACGGTAATAGCCGTAGGGACAATAATGATCATACAAAATAACACATAACTTACGTACCCTATTTAGGGTAGAGTAAGCGTCAATATTAGATATTTTTGTGAGGTGAAGGCGGTCGAATGAGACTGTGATGAATATATACAGATTTGAGAAATACCTAACACGGTGAACAAGTAATGGTACGAAAGTATTGGTAAACCGTGAAAGTGGGATGTGGACACTTGATACAGTATGTGAATATATCAGTTGGCTAAATTAACATTTATTAAGATTGTCTAAAAGGACGTTAGCAATCCTGACATCTTCATATGAAATGCATACTTTTATACAAACCTATTTGCAATAATAAAACTTAACCTAGGATGCTGTTCTCATAAATTTGACTAAATTCGTCTAATTTAAACAAATAAATTCATGTGAACGAAAATGTTCATGAAAGAGAAATAAACCAACTGTCATAATGAAGTGGGGTCCCTAGGGGTTGCAAGTAGACAAACTAGAGCATCGAGTTTGCTTAAATTTAAATGAATGGCACCGAACATGACCATGAAACATAGAACAGAACGAACGGTTGGACTGGCACGAACAAGGACACAATAGGGGTTTGTTTGAAAGAATGGGAGCCATGCATAGGGTACATATGAACCCTTTCAGAAAAACTCACGGTTCGTGGACCGAACAGCAGGACGTAACCCGGAAGCAGTGGTAAGAGGTCAGCCTGATGCTAATTCTGGCTGGCTCCGACCAGAACGGGGAATAGAGGGAAGCGTGCGGCTGAACATCAGCGGCTGTAACAAGGTAAGTGGAGTTCAGAGAGGCTGGAATTCAAGAGGTGAGTAGACCCTCCGGGCTGAGCAACCGTGTTTGGAGACAGCCTGGGAACGAAGTCTTAGATGAGTGAACCGGAACCAAAAGTCTAGGGTTCTGAAGTGACGATTCTGTCATGGATGGGGCCTGAGTTTTTATAGCTTGGTAACCCCTCCCACAATTACAGGCTACGCCTTTATATATATATTTATATATTATATATTATATATATATATATATATAAATAGGAAAAGAAAAGGAAAATGTTGAAAATGTGGAGTGGTGGGAGGGTCATGCAGACGCTGACCTTGAACAAAATGGAGCCAGGTAAGGGGTGTTCCTTAAATAGGTAAGTGAATAATCATAAGCCCCTCCTACAATTACAGGCCAAGCGGCCTTAATACTTGTGTTAGGGGCACATAGATGTATAAGGAGTAAGTTCCAATATAAGCATAGGATAGTATAAAAAAGCATATATATAAAGTATCAAAGGAAGGTGCTCTCACAGGACTTTGTAGATAAATCTTGAAGCTTTATTGTGTTCAATCATACACCAGAAATTGTATTGATGTTTTAGTCCTCTATGGGATTTTTCTCAAGACAGATTTCAATGCCAAAAACAGAGTTTAAATAGGTGAAATACACATAAGTGTTTTTTTTTGCCAGGCCTTTCATGCAATAAATTCAAACAGAAGAGCTCTGAGAGCTAAAACATATGATAGATCTATTAAGGAAAACTACTTGAATGCTAGATGTACAAATGTTGTTAGAGCTAGCTGTTACTTAAAGCTGGTAGTACAGAGGTAATTTATAAGAGCTGCAGAGACATGGCTCTTGTTTAACATAGTAAAAAATAAAAGCAAAGACTTAACACGCTAATCACCAATACAACTTGAATTTTATGAAATGGTTTTGGTGCATAGATAATGGAGATGCATACTCACTCTAAGTACTGTCATTTAGAATGAAATCACTTGTGATGCTTTTGGTGGCGTCCTAACTATATATCTGGGCTGTGACTAACACAGCCGCTGTTAAAAACATGTTTTGATTTTTAAACAGATCTTACAGCTTATTTTACAGTCTTATTTTATGGTGCAGCCCCTGAAGTCTTGAAGACAAGCATCAGAGGTGGGAGTACGGACAGAAAATAGACGTAAGTCTTCAGCAGAGCGTAAGGGCCTGGACGGGAGGGAGCAGCATTATGTGGAGATTTGAAAGTAGGAACTAGAATAATAAATTGAGCCCTATATCTTACAGGAAGCCAATGTAGGGACTGACATAAGGGTGAGGCGTGGGAGGTGTGGGCGGACAGGAAGATGAGCCTCACCGCCGTATTCATTATGGACTGTAACGGCACAAGTTGGGAGCACGTAAGACCACTGAGAAGCGGATTACAGTAGTCAAGGTGAGAAAGAATAGTGGAATAGACCAGCACCTTAGTTGCATCTGGCATTAAGTAGGGTCGGATGCGCACAATGTTTTCGAGATGGAAACGACAGGATTTGGCGACAGACTGAACATGAGACATGATGGAAAGATTGGAGTCAAAGAGAACACCTAGGCATCGAACCTGCATGGTAGAGCTGATGGTAGCACCGTTGACTTGGAGGAAGACATACACAGTAGTAGCAACACTTGAGGGAGGAAAGACCAGAATTTCAATTTTGGTCAAGTTAAGTTGAAGGAAGTGGGCAGCCATCCAGTTAGAAATAGCAGAGAGGCAGTCAGAGACACTAGTCAAGAGGGACGGGGAGAGATCAGGAGAGGACAGGTATGATCTATACACCAACACCACACCTTTAAGCTAAGGTTTTATTGGTTGGTGAATAAATCATTTGTATAAAGAACAGCTGTCTCTTAAAACACAGATACTATCCCCTACCCCTCCAAAAAAATGCTTACTTTTTCTCTAAACCTGGCAATGATATAAATAAAGTCAACAAGACATTATCTAAAAGATTGTACCTCAAACTTAATTGGACAAATCAACACAATCATAAATAAAATGAAATTTTTTTAATACTTTGTCGAGAATCCTTTGCAGGCAATAACTACTTGAAGTCTGGAATGCATGGGCATCACTGAATGCTGGGTTTCTTTCTTTGTGACTCTTTGCCAGGCCACAGCTGTCTTTAGTTGTTGTTTGTTCGAGGGTCTTTCTGTCTTAAGTTTTGTCTTCAGAAGTGATCAGGTAATTGTCTCAGCCATTACATAATATTCCACTTCTTTGCCTTAAATAAAGTCTTTGGTTTCTTTTGCAGTTTGTTTTAGGCCATTTGTCCATCTGTAAACTGAAGTGCAGTCCAATCAACTTCACTAAATTTGGCTGAATCTGAGCATACAATATATCCTTATACACTTCAAAGTTCATCCAGTTATTTCTGTCTTGTGTCACATCACCAATAAACATTAATGACTCAGTGTTATTGGAAGCTATGCATGCCCATTCCATCACACTTTCTCCACTGTGTTTTACAGATGATGAAGTATGCTTCGGATCATGAGTCTTTCCAAGCCTTATCCATACTTTCCCCCCCCCATCATTCTGATACAGGTTGGTCTTAGTTTCAGCTGTACAAAGAATGCTGTTCCACAACCGGGCTGTTTTTTTTAGATGCTTTATGGCAAAGTCTAATCTGTCCTTTCTAGTCTTGAAGCTAATGAATTGTTTGCACCTTATCTTAGATTGTACCAAGATGTTGATTTGGCCACTCCTAATGTTCCTATTATTCGTCTGATTTTTTATTTTTTTTTGCAGTCTAAGGATGAGTGGTTTCACTTGCATTGAGAGCTTCTTTGACCACATGTTGTGTGTTCCCACATGTTGTGTGCAAATGCCACACCTGAAGTCAACTCTACACCTTTAACCAGCTTATTTGATGAAAAAAATTAACCAAGGAATAAACCACACCTGTCCATGAAACAGATTTGAGTAAATTGCCTCATTTGGTCCCTGAAAAAATAGGGGGCTATGTATTAAAGAGCTTTAATTCCTAAACCATTCCTCCAGTTTGGATGTGAATACCCTCAAACTGAAGCCGAGAGACTGAACTTTAAACCCATAGTCATTATTTAAGTGTAACTTTAATTTATTTGGGTAAAAAGCTGAAATAACCAAAATCGTGTCAGTGTCCAAATATGTCCAGATCTGACTGTGTATTATGTACTGAAGTTGGGTTGGTATGAAATTTAATGGTTAACCATACATCTGCACTAAATAATGGTGGTGGCAGCAGGTTAGTGATAAACTAGGGTGATATAGATGGCATTTAGAGATTCATTTGTTATTTTTTTCTGCCCTGTAGCAGGGTAGGATTTGTAAATTCAAATGTTGCATGATATTAACACCTTTATGTTCGCACTCCCCCTCACTATCTAATGTTATATGTAGAATTTTACTTAGTTTTGAATGATTACATATACATAAATACTCTAGAATGCACTTTAATTTCAATTTCACAGTTAATTAAATTTGAACCTAAATAATATTTACCTGAGATAAAAATACATGTTGTCTAGCTTGTGGATTTTTTTTATTTTCATGGCTGCAATAATCAGTGCAGTTACACAAAAAATGACTTTGTCCTTTTATCAGTTATTGTCAAGAATAGGCCATATATGCTTTAAAAATAGG
This sequence comes from Pelobates cultripes, assembly GCA_933207985.1. Lineage (NCBI taxonomy): Eukaryota > Metazoa > Chordata > Amphibia > Anura > Pelobatidae > Pelobates > Pelobates cultripes. Next base: position 236,150,239 of record OW240916.1, read on the forward strand.
ATGAAGAATAATTATAACAATGTTGTAGCTGTACTTTAAAGTCTAGGACACCACAATGACCTGTAAGAGAAAAAGGAAGGTTTCTCTAAACCCACATGGAGCGTTTCAGATAAGGTACTGTTCAAAGCACTTTGTAATGAATACTTTGGAAATTTGGGTTAAACTGAGAAATGAATACATTTTTCTTACATCAGTCATCTTTTTTTTTAGCTATATCAAAAAAATATAAACTTTTATTCAATCATTGTCTGCTTCTAACTTTACTTAATGCTTTTAAGGCTTAGTATTAGCTTTAGGTTTGAACTATTGCCTTTTGAAATCCAATCTTTACAATTTACGTTTATGCAACATACTTAAATAAAATTGAACACAGTTTATGAAAAATTATAGTTTTCTGACTAACATTGGCAGTACTTCCACAATGGGTTAGGTTCTTCCTCCAACTGAGAGGACAGAAAATGAACACAACATAGATTAGTTTTTTTACGCAAATCCAAAATTCGCCAGCTAAACCAATACTACAATCAGTAGAGATTTTTTAAGTAGGTGTGGTAAGATGTTCTTCTTTCAGAGTCTCAAATGGAGCATCAGACAAGGCACGCAATATGAATAGCAGATCTCATGGTGCTAAAAAAGTGGAAATTAGGAAGAAACAAATAAGAAAATGGGTCGATAGCCCAATGCAGTGTTAGCAAGGACTGATAAAGCTAAACATTAGATTTAATGAGAGCTTAGGCTAAACCATAATCCAATCCTGGCTGGAAGCACCCATGGATTTTTAGGATGTATAGGAAACATAATGAAAGATGAAATGGTCCCGAATGCTCTTCAGATTTGATGATAAGCATTGGAATTGGTATACCTCTAGTATATGTGCTCACCAAAGTGAATCCTTACTTTACAGAACTCTTCTGATCACTATGTACTAGTGAATATATTTTAGTGTAATGTTGCTGTAAAATCAGTTTTTTCTTTATGCGGTGGTGGTTCAAATTAGCTTTGATGGCAACTGGTATTATAAGTTTTTTGGAAAGTGCAACTCAGAGTTTCCTCTGAATAAATAGCCCACCCCATTGATAAAACCTACTTGTATTGTTATACTTATACTTCAGTCCTTTGTCACTGAAAGGAATGGTAGATGGAGAACAGAAGATTTGCTACTAAATTGCGTTACTAAATCAACAAGGAGGGCATTGCCAGACGATATCTTTCATGTCTCTTGGTGCTCAAACCCAAGTCCCAGTTGCACCCTTTTCCACTGATGTAGTTTGCAGAGGTCAGTTCCTAGAAAACAGAGGTTGGTAAAGAAAACCCAAACTTAATGTTCAAATCAAAATCTATTGATAACTCGTTTAAACTTAGGCTGTTATATAAATGGTTATAGTTAGCAAGGCAAAATAGATTCAGTTTTGGGCTATTTGTCAAACATTGAGTTGAGTCTGGTGGTGACTGGTCCTTATTTATCACTTTGCTCTAGAAGTGGTCAAGCTTTTAGGCAGGGAGGATTGATGAAGAGATACCTTGCGTGATCAAAGATGCTAACTTGCAAGCAGTGTAGAGAATTACTCATTTGGATGCCTCTTCATCTCCTGTATTAGGACAGATAAAATAGCAGTTGTTGGTTTCAGAAAAACTCCCTATTGACATTTTTAAACAACCGAATCATTTTTGCTGTTCCTTCCAACATCAAAAAAATAAAAAGGCACAAACTGTATTGCAGCTCCATTATTATGTGAAGTAACAAAAAAATATTAAACTGTTTTATTTTATTTTCCTTTGTGACAGCTATAGTATATTATTCAAGCCAGAACTGCAAAACATAAGGAGCATCATTCATTACCATAATTAAATATGAGAAAAGATGAAATCTACTTGAATTATACAGAGGCTCTTTTTTATTCTACATAATCTGTCTCAATAAATATTTTTCATCTGATGTGAAGCCTTAATAACACAGCCACTGAACTTAAACATCTTTATAACCTTGTTTCTAATCATTGTCTTGCGTAGCTTGCAGCCTTACGCTCCTTGTACACTTGTTTCATTTTTCATTGAAGGAGCAACTATACCCAGGGGACATACCATGCTGAAATGTGTATTTATTCTTTGGTTCCTCTCTCTTGTTTAAAACTAATTATTAGAATCTATCTAGATTTGGTATATAATGCAATTTCATCTTTGTTTTTACAATAAGGTATTTTAATGAAATAAAAATATATTTACTGTATTTATTATCTACTTAAACCAATTAATTACTATTGTTTATCACCATTTAGAATGCAGATAGATGAGCTTGGTTTCCTAAAAGAAAATATATATTTGGCATTTGTAATTCTAGTTTTGATTTGTTTGCTCTCAACAAATACAATAGTCTTAGTTCTAACCATAAAAGATCAGAGCATTTTAAAGGCGCAGTAAGCGAGTGATGGTGAACGGACACAATGAAGCTCAAAAGTCTAAATAAAACATAAAAAAATCAGTCTTATAGCTACTAGACTGAGCAAAAATGATATTGTACCAATATGTTTATTTATTGTTTTCAATGTGTTTTCACAGAAATTTGTCATTAAACCTGGGTGAAGTAAAATTTCAATATTCATGAGAAATCAAATAAATATTGGCCCATGTTACATCAATATGCAATATACCTACAATAGTTTTTACTAGTTCAGTATTAGTGTATAAACTTTTTTTCTGAAACTATTTCAGTATTTTTTTGTAAAGTTTGATTTTTAAAGTAATATTAAAATATTAAAAATTTTTCACATGCATATCGTTGAAAACAATTTAAAGCAATTAAATATTTTTTTTCTCATAACAATTTGTATCTTTCCTGAAAACATTTGCATAGGTAGTGTTTGCTTGAAATAATAATAAAAGTATATATACATATAGCAAAATGTTGAGAAAGTGCTAACAGACATTAAATGTGTTCGGTATGATCTTTTAATTTCTCTGTTTGCCTACTGATGTGACTACATTTCTATTATTATTTGTGTGGGAAATATGTCTTCCATCAGCTTTAAAAATAAAATGTTACCAAGTTAAAAACAGTGTTTAGTTACCTGTTCTACAAGGAGATCTGTGTATATTTATACTGGATAGTATCCTGTAAGAATATTTGATGCCAATATTGACACTCAACAGAATATACAAATAAGTGCCATGTTAACTTGCAAACACATTGACTTGAAGCCCTAATTAAAATGTTTCTCATCTGAAGAAATGAATAATAAGTATTATAAGTGGAATCTAAAAAAGTAAAGCCTTAGGAAGTTTACAAACCAACTGAGAAAGGAGTATGAGTCCAAGGTAGAGACAAAAACATTCAGAGTCAGAAATAATATTTGAAGATGTAGGGGCCTACTGTATATTATCTTCAGATCCAATTTAGATTTATTTAAGAGATTTAAATATTTTTATACAGGATGAAAAAATATTTAAGTCAACAATGATATTAAATAAGACCTCCTCCATTCTACCTGTCTCTCTGCTCCATATTTTTTTTATCTACCTATTTTCCACAATGATGCAGGATGACCTAATGGGAGTCCAACATATCTTGTGTAGATTCTTTAACAAAAAACTATTCAAACTAGACCAATTTACAGCTTTTGTTTTTCAATTGCCTTTCATATGAAAACAATAATCATATAGTAATCATTATGGATGGCTTGTGATTGAAGAGATAACTATGTAGTTGTTGCAAATCTCAACAAAGGAACTTTGTAGCAAGGTTGAAAAGGTCTATCTAATGCTCACTGTAGCAGTTATGATACGTGACATTCATATTTTGCAGAGCTACAGAAACCAGATGCCGACCCTGCCACTCATTCATTGGCTGAGAGTATCAGCCTAATTCTCTCAGACAATGAATGAGCATCTGTGCACTGAATATGTACAGAACTGACATTAGCCATCCTGGCTGGCTAATGATCTACTAATGACTCTGTAACTCCACCTCTAGCAGCAATAAAAAATAACTGTGTAAGTATCTGTGTAAGTACATATGGACATGTTGCTCATACTGACTCCAAGCTCAATGGTCAATGAACACCGTAGTTATCATAGTGCTTGAAGTAACACTCAAATAATCCTATAAGCACACATTATTGGGGTAGTAAAGAATTTCCATATTCTCTGATTTTTACATCATACTTACATTACCTTACATTAGGTAGCTGGTGTGTCTCTCTAGAATGAAAAATAATCCAGTTGTCAGGATTGTGGTTCTCATCAGAGGCTTTACTACCCATTTACTTACCCCCAGCACTACCCAGGTATAGAAATACATGTATCTTTTAAAGTTTTTTGAGTTCTTGGGATTTGACAGAATTAAGTTTTTAATCTTCTCCAAGCTGCCAAATCTTGTTTTCGTGCATTCTTGCAGCCCTAAGTTGGGGCCTTTTATTAGTTATAATGACAGTAATAATTAATAGTTTTGAGAAAGCCACAGTGAAATGTGTAAAGTGAGGACCTGAAATCAGAGACTACTCAATTCCATTGTGGACTGGTACTTTTTATCTAATTTTATCACTTTTAAAAAATATATATTGTTAAATAAAGTACTTTTTTAATTTTAAATATCCAGTCCTTGGAATTTTATTTCATTTTTAAATTGGCTTTTTGGACATCAAGTATATTTATAGGTGACGATCATTCCACCCAAGCCTGATTATACCAGAGCAGGTCCATAATCTGGGTATTGTAAGTAGGATATTTTCCTTAATATTTCCAATTTTACCTACTGTAGTAAACCATTGGAGTTCTCTCTGTTTATATCTCCATATATATATTCCTACCTGGACCAAGACTCCTGGATCTCACCATTGCATCCCTATACTGGGATCATGCCGTCTACACCTACAGAAATAGAGCTATATTGGCTCTAGAAAGTGTGCGTGTTCCATTGGCATTGCTAATATTATCTGCATATATTATCTGACGGTATGGCGCTATTATGCTTTTTTGTTCTTTTTTATTAAGACATATTGTACAGAATTTTTTCCATCAACTGTATGTAATTATATACTTTCTTCATTACCTTTTGTATAACTTTTTTTTTTTTTTTTTTTTTTTTTGGTAGTGCATTGTTAAGTACATAGGAAACATTAACATGTCAGGAAAGAGCAGTACAAAATGTTACAGGGAGTATTACTACAGGGAGTGCAGAATTATTAGGCAAGTTGTATTTTTGAGGATTAATTTTATTATTGAACAACAACCATGTTCTCAATGAACCCAAAAAACTCATTAATATCAAAGCTGAATATTTTTGGAAGTAGTTTTTAGTTTGTTTTTAGTTATAGCTATGTTAGGGGGATATCTGTGTGTGCAGGTGACTATTACTGTGCATAATTATTAGGCAACTTAACAAAAAACAAATATATACCCATTTCAATTATTTATTATTACCAGTGAAACCAATATAACATCTCAACATTCACAAATATACATTTCTGACATTCAAAAACAAAACAAAAACAAATCAGTGACCAATATAGCCACCTTTCTTTGCAAGGACACTCAAAAGCCTGCCATCCATGGATTCTGTCAGTGTTTTGATCTGTTCACCATCAACATTGCATGCAGCAGCAACCACAACCTCCCAGACACTGTTCAGAGAGGTGTACTGTTTTCCCTCCTTGTAAATCTCACATTTGATGATGGACCACAGGTTCTCAATGGGGTTCAGATCAGGTGAACAAGGAGGCCATGTCATTAGATTTTCTTCTTTTATACCCTTTCTTGCCAGCCATGCTGTGGAGTACTTGGACGCATGTGATGGAGCATTGTCCTGCATGAAAATCATGTTTTTCTTGAAGGATGCAGACTTCTTCCTGTACCACTGCTTGAAGAAGGTGTCTTCCAGGAACTGGCAGTAGGACTGGGAGTTGAGCTTGACTCCATCCTCAACCCGAAAAGGCCCCACAAGCTCATCTTTGATGATACCAGCCCAAACCAGTACTCCACCTCCACCTTGCTGGCGTCTGAGTCGGACTGGAGCTCTCTGCCCTTTACCAATCCAGCCACGGGCCCATCCACCTGGCCCATCAAGACTCACTCTCATTTCATCAGTCCATAAAACCTTAGAAAAATCAGTCTTGAGATATTTCTTGGCCCAGTCTTGACGTTTCAGCTTGTGTGTCTTGTTCAGTGGTGGTCGTCTTTCAGCCTTTCTTACCTTGGCCATGTCTCTGAGTATTGCACACCTTGTGCTTTTGGGCACTCCAGTGATGTTGCAGCTCTGAAATATGGCCAAACTGGTGGCAAGTGGCATCGTGGCAGCTGCACGCTTGACTTTTCTCAGTTCATGGGCAGTTATTTTGCGCCTTGGTTTTTCCACACGCTTCTTGCGACCCTGTTGACTATTTTGAATGAAACGCTTGATTGTTCGATGATCACGCTTCAGAAGCTTTGCAATTTTAAGAGTGCTGCATCCCTCTGCAAGATATCTCACTATTTTTGACTTTTCTGAGCCTGTCAAGTCCTTCTTTTGACCCATTTTGCCAAAGGAAAGGAAGTTGCCTAATAATTATGCACACCTGATATAGGGTGTTGATGTCATTAGACCACACCCCTTCTCATTACAGAGATGCACATCACCTAATATGCTTAATTGGTAGTAGGCTTTCGAGCCTATACAGCTTGGAGTAAGACAACATGCATAAAGAGGATGATGTGGTCAAAATACTCATTTGCCTAATAATTCTGCACTCCCTGTATACATGTTGAGATTGCTGCACCTTTTTTTTTTTATTAAAAGGGGAAGGAAAACATCAATGAGAAGTAGTGTTCAGCGCTTGAAGTGGGAAAGGAGTGGAGAGGATACTACCATAGGCTATGCACTGGCCATGATTACGAGGTTCTACGATTCAATCTGAGTATTGAAACGATGCGCTGTTCACATCTTGCCGGTGGATAGGGGATCTATATACATACATATAGACTTGTATTCTAGATGTAATTGCTTCTAGGTAGTGATCGAGGCATATACCGGCAGCTATATATGAGTGTAGCGAGTAGAGCGGTATACCATGCTCTGGTAGGTAGTGAGGGGTGGAACCACCGTTGGTGGGCCTGATTTAACGTGATAGCAGGTTTGGAACCATGTACTGGTCTTGAGTTAGATCTTGCTGATTCTGTGTCAGGGGGTTAGTGGCGTGAGTGCTGCCCTCCTCGTTAAAAAGGGGGGGGGGAGATGACTGCCTTAGTGCCTGGCTAACCTCTCTGTGAAGGTGTTGCCCCTGACCAAGGGGGTAGCAGGGGGGGGGGATGTTGGCGATACGTGACTGAGTATGTGTGGCTGTATAGAACCGGACTAGGGCCATAGATGGCATTGCGTCATAAATGCCTGGTTATGTTATGGTGGGCCTGATCTCCCTGTTCTGGGTGACCAAGGTCAAAAGATCGTGACTTCGTGTGGGTGGTGTTGCATTAATAAACAAAAGTATACAGAAGGAAAATTAAAAATACAGTAAAAATATGTGAGCAAAGTCATAGCGGTAAAACTTTGTAATTCTGCAACTGTGCAGCCTAGAGCTGTTGGTTAAACGAGTCCCTCCAGTGGGTTTGGGTTGGGGCTGAAAGCGACCCTTCCAGTCAGGTGTCCGGCGGGCCGGCGGCTGCAGATCTTGGCACAAATGGTGTCACATTGGATGGGTCCCATCCGTGGGCGTGATTTGAGTCCGATGGGGCCCCCGTTGCCTCCTGCATATCCAGAGCTGCGAGGAACGCTGGGATATCAGTCCCTGTGGTTAGTTTTCGTGTGGTCCCCTTGTGTGTGACAAGGAGGGATCGTGGGGGTCCCCACCTGTAGGGCACTCCTGCAGCCCGTAGTCGGGTGGTGACAGGGGTCAGGGATTTTCGCCACTGCAAGGTGGCTTTGGATAGGTCCTGGTAAAAGGACAATTGTGAGTCCTCAAATGTGAGCGGGGTCTTGTTCCTTACCGCTGTCATTATTTGCCCCTTGTCTTGAGGTAGTGCGCAGCGGAGTATGACGTCGCCTGAGGTTGTGGTGGTGGTCGTCGGAAGGCGATACATCCCAGCTATGTTTATTTTTTTTGCAGTGGTGGGTGGCAACACTGTGGCTAGTAGCCTTCTCACGTAGTGTGGCAGCTCCTCCTGAGGGACGGCTGCTGGAATGCCCCTTCCAGGTTGCGGCGGAACCTGTCCTCCTGCGCTGCCACCTGCAGTGATAGAGCCTGATGGGCTGCCTGTAGTTGGGTTATAGATGTCTGCATGTTGGAGGTGTCTTGGCGGAGCACTTTAACATCTGCTTCAGTTGCCTCCAGTCTGCCTGTGAGTTGTTGCAGGGAGGATTTTAGGATGGGCAGGTCAGCAGTAAGTAGGCCTTGAATGTCCTGTAGCATGGTGTGTAGGATTTGGAGGTCTTGTTTGGTTGCAGGCTCAGTGTTACCAGCTGATGTTGTGGGCTGCTGCTGTGTATCTTCCGCTGGGCTCTGTAGCTGGGATGTTGCAGGGGCAGCTGTGTGGGGTGACCTCCTGAGGGACGGCTGCTGGAATGCCCCTTATCTTGACGTGGTTGCGGCGGTACCTGTCCTCCTGCGCTGCCACCTGCAGTGATAGAGCCTGATGGGCTGCCTGTAGTTGGGTTATAGTTGTCTGCATGTTGGAGGTGTCTTGGCGGAGCACTTTAACATCTGCTTCAGTTGCCTCCAGTCTGCCTGTGAGTTGTTGCAGGGAGGATTTTAGGATGGGCAGGTCAGCAGTAAGTAGGCCTTGAATGTCCTGTAGCATGGTGTGTAGGATTTGGAGGTCTTGTTTGGTTGCAGGCTCAGTGTTACCAGCTGATGTTGTGGGCTGCTGCTGTGTATCTTCCGCTGGGCTCTGTAGGTGGGATGTTGCAGGGGCAGCTGTGTGGGGAGACCCTGGTGAAGGTGGGTATTCGGCGGCCGCCATCTTGGTTGAGGTGTGCCGCTGGAGCATAGCTCCGATGTCCCTCTGTTCTGGTGCATTACCAGGTGTGGATTTCTGGTTTCTGCGCCCCATAGGCGTGTTGGCAGGTGCCGTTTGTGTCGGCGACAGTTCTTCTGCGTTTCCCTCAGGGTCCCCGCCCCAGAGATACTCGAGGTCGCGGTATGAGGGCTTGAGGTAGGCCCCGGTTTTGCGTTTTACCTTTAGGTGCTTCGGGGAGTACTGGAATGGCATCTGTGGGTTCAGCGGGGTGTCCCCAGATTGTATCTGGTATTTGCAGGGTCGGATGGGGGCTTGTTATTAAGATATCCTTTGGATTGTGTATTTGTTCCCTGGAGCTGGGAGAAATGGCGTCCGGTCCGGTTCAGTGCCAGGCTCCGCCCCCACCTTTTGTATAACTTCAGCGCGGTCAACCACCACCACTGTTTTTTTTCTGTTTGTTTTTCACAAGATTGTGGGGATTCCTTGTAGGTGGATTGCTGCTCATTTACAGATAGAGAGCGCCACACACATACCTTTGTTCCTCTCAATCATTAACAGTTTCCTGACTTGAATTAAGTTCTCTGTTAGATCAACACACCATACATTGTTTTATTACATGATTGTATCCCTCTGAACAGTATATGTATGCACTTCAGGTCTTGTAATTCTTGAAGGAATAAACACTTTAACCCAAGCAAGCTTTGAGTGAATTTAATTTGTTCAAGACACTTGCATTTTTGGCATAATTCTTTTTTTGTTAAGGAGGAGGAGGTATACCTACAATTTTGTGGAACAGCTATGGTAGCTAGTTTAATATGATTTATGACAACCTGTATATTGACATTTGGGCATGTAGATTTTTAAATGACCCAGGGTTTGGCAGATATATTTTCCAATAGAAGCAGTTCATAGATAATATTTTTTTACATAATTAACTTAATCGATTCTACTGGGGTTGGTCTTATATTCTAATTTGTAAAATATGAGTTAAACAGATTCCTGAATTTTACATTTTTATTTGATTTATTAAAAGTCCCCTTAATCCCTTCACTTCCGAGCACTTTTTGATTTAAAAAATATTATATCATAAATTTGAAGCAAGGGATTCATAGTTAGCATATAAACATATTATAACACATGGGTATTGTGAACATATTGCTTTGTAGACAAATATAAAAATTACAATTATACAATTTACACAGTATTTAATGTTCACTTGTTTGTTTAATCTCTTTACAATATTTAGGAAATACAACATTTTAATCTGTGTACAGTGTTCTTTATCTTGCAATATATCAATATATCACACATGGTCTGAAATGTTTGTATAAAAGTAAAATGCATTTTTGTTTCTCCCTTACAGTAGATATTACTCAGATTGATAAACACAAATGATAAGGCAGAGTGGGTGGCTGCACAGACTGAGTCTTGATGCTGGAAACGAGGTAAGCTAAGGGTTATAAATTGAAGCATGTTTTAAGATAAAAAGGGAGACCCAAGGGTCAAAACACAGCCAGTAAGAATATTACATTTTAACAAATATATATTATTGTGGCAGTAATAGTTTCTCTTTAACATAAGACCTAAAATTGAAGAGGTTATTATTTTTTTTTAAATATTGGAAAGTAGTAAAACTTTTTTGATAATATTTAAAAAGGCACAAAACTTAAAGGATGTATTAAAACTTATACATAGCCTGACTTTTGTATCCCATTTCCATTATTTTTTTAAGCTACCGGGAGCCGACAAGATACATGATATGTACTTGAGGTCATAGTGTAAATCTCTAAAATGTATGTTTAAAAACGCACTTATATTTTGGGAGAACAATTTTCCCGCATTGGTTCAGTAAAAGGAAAATATCCATCTGCAAAGGCATTTTAATACAATTCTAGATATTATCACAAGTAGATATGCATTTTTAATGTTGTGGTATTACAAATAGTGACAAATACTCCAATTTCTAAATTTACATAAGTAAAAGATTGGGGGTAAGATGAATTCAGCCAGAACAGCCTTACAGGAAAAATTGTTTCTGTCTGCAATACATGATTATTATGTCTGGTGAAGACAGGACAGATTTAAAGAGAGGACATATTTAAAATGTTTCTCCAACCCTTTTTCTTTGTTATTAGAATAATGCCCTATTGGTATTATTCTTACCTCCCCTCCCCCCAAAGAACCACTCAAATAAGGATTTAATATAACATTTTATTTACCTTAATCAAGCACCAGGCAATGCTCCTGGAGCTGTACGGCACACCCCTGTCTGATGTCATAGATAAGACTTTGATTGGAGGATTTAAGCCACTGGCTGCTTGATGTAATACAAGCCTAGTGATACCAGAGCCTTTTCTCTAGAATGACATTGTTGCAATTATTCTTTTAGTTAGTTTGGTAATACTCTATGTCTATAACTTTTATCATGTACCCGGCCCCATGAGGCCCAAGAGATCTCTGACTGAGCTTGCATAGCATGGGTGAGTCTTTTATCAACAACCCCCATGCTACTGGAAATCCAATGTGATTCCTGTTATCAAAGAGGTGTTGACACTAGAAAATAAGAATTATACGTTAAATTTAAGCTTACCATCAAACACAACAAAATCATTGACATGTCATTGGAATATGTGGGAACAAAAAAATAAACATATACACTCTTTATAAAGGAATTCCACTTGGAAGAGAGTACTTACGTTCGTTTTCCTTCTCTTGTCTTGGTTTCATGCACACCATGTACCAGTTACCACCAATACATGTTAAGTATAATATTTCCTCTTTTATATTGTACCTTTGTTCACTTTTATTAAGTAAAAAATTGAAAATCCTTTCAAAATATAAATAAATAAATCTAGCTTATTTTTATCTTACCCATAGATGACTTGCTTGGACAAAGCCGATTTGAATTATCATAACAAGCAAAATAGAAGAAATATCTATTTTGATCATAAAAATCAAAATAGAAGAAATATTGTAACAATTCAATAGAAGGCTAGTATAGCTTTAGGTGTATACATAACATTTGTATGATGAAAGATCTCTGCAAGCATGACAATTTCTTTCTATCCATATTTTCATTACAGTTCCTAGTTTGGCTCAGTTTTGCTAACAGCAATGCATTGTTCAAAGAGCTCGAGGCCCTTGTGCTATGTGTGATAATTCCAGCCAGCATCAAACACTTAGAGAAAACTACAATGAGAGTAAGTGCTAGTCAATTTTCCTAATTAGGATTCCTTTTTAATACTTTCCTGTTTGCACTGGCAGAACAATTGGAAATTTGGCTGTTGTCCATGAGGCTCCGAATGCCAAGCTGTTACAAAATTTACTTGTGATTGCTTATTTTTGCATTTCTTTATAGATGGTCCCTTAGTCTTCTGTAGTAGAACGTTTACAGCTGCAAATCAGGAAGCTTAACATCCTGCAGTTTAATTAAATATCTGCTTTTTTGTGTTTATTGCTTTGCAGATTCAAAGCTTCTTTGCAGAATGGAAATATCATTGTGCGTATTATAATTTCTTTAAGCTACTTGAAATCCTAGGACTTCAAAAATTATTTTCTGCCATTGAATGAAAAGGTTGTTCTAATTCTCCTTACATCTCTAGAATGAAATGCAGGTAGTATGCAGCAAAAAGGCAAGTGAGTTTATACGTAGATCCGTGGCATACATTATAATAATTTCATTGTAATTAACTGGGCATGCATATCCACATGACTTCTGAAAAAAACATTCTCACCACTATATATGTAGCATATACTTCATTTAGCGGTAGAAACAATAATAAAAAATAATAATCTCGTAACTGCAGTATTTAGCCACACACATATGAAAAGGGTTATGTTATTCTCCTATAATAGTACGCTATTGCTGTAATAATTCAAGATCACATATAATATAATCCATTGTAACATGTTCTTTATGGAATTACATCTATCATCATGTTGTAGATTGACTTTGTTAAAATTTGGTGCTGCAGTAGACATTGTTTACCTAGATTTCAGTAAGGCTTTTGACACTGTTGCACAAAAAAAGGCTTATCAATAAACTGCAATCTTGATAAGTTTGGATTCCAATATTGCTGAATGGGTAAGGCAGTGGCTGAGTGACAGGCAACAGAGGGTTGTAGTCCATGAAGTATATTCGAAGCTTGGTCTTGTCACCAGTGGGGTACCTCAGGGATCTGTACTTGCAGCCATTCTCTTTAATATTTTTATTAGTGATATTGCAGAAGGTCTTGATGGTAAGGTATGTCTTTTTGTTGAGGATACTAAGATATGTAACAGGGTTGATGTTCCAGGAAGGATAAGCCAAATGGAAAATGATTTAGATAAACTAGAAAAATGGTCAGAGTTGTGGCAGCTGACATTTAATGTGGAGAAGTGCAACATAATGCATCTTGGATGTAAAAACCCAAGGGCATAGTACAGAATATTTGATAGAGTCCTAACCTTAACATCTGAGGAATTTTTATTTCAGATGACTTAAAGGTAAGCAGATAATGTAACAGAGCAGCAGGAAATGCTAGCAGCATGCTTGGTTGTATAGGGAGAGGTATTAGCAGTATAAAGAGTGAAGTGCTCATGCCATTGTACAGAATACTGGTGAGACCTCACTTGGAGTGTTGTACGCAGTACTGGAGACTGTATCTCCAGAAGGATATTGATACCTTAGAGAGAGTTCAGAGAAGGGCTACTAAACTGGTTCATGGATTGCAGGATAAAACTTACAAGGAAAGGTTAAAGAATCTTAACATGTATAGCTTGGAGGAAAGACGAGACAGGGGGGATATGACAGAAACATTTAAATACATAAAGGGAATCAACACAGTAAAGGAGGAGACTATATTTAAAAGAAGAAAAACTACCACAGCAAGAGGACATAGACTTAAATTAGAGGGGCAAAGGTTTAAAAATAATATCAGGAAGTATTACTTTACTGAGAGGGTAGTAGATGCATGGAATAACCGTCCAGCTGAAGTGGTAGAGGTTAACACAGTGAAGGAGTTTAAGCATGCGTGGGATAGGCATAAAGCTATCCTAACTATAAGATAAGGCCAGGGACTAATGAAAGTATTTAGAAAATTGGGCAGACTAGATGGGCCAAATGGTTCTTATCTGCCATCACATTCTATGTTTTTATGTTTCTATGATATGTAGTTTAAGGTGCTTAGAATTATGTGAGATTGTCAAGGCTGTGCCAGATTTATGGCTTAAAGGACCACTATAGTGCCAGGAAAACATACTCGTTTTCCTGGCACTATAGTGCCCTGAGGGTGCCCCCACCCTCAGGGTCCCACTCCCGCCGGGCTCTGGGGAGAGGAAGGGGTTAAACTTACCTCTTTCTCCAACGCCGGGCGTGGAGCTCTCCTCCTCCTCTTCTCCCTCTTCTCCTCCTCTTTGGCTGAATGTGCATGTGCGGCAGGAGCCGCGCGTGCATTCAGCCAGTCCATAGGAAAGCATTCACAATGCTTTCCTATGGACGCTGGCATCTTCTCACTGTGATTTTCACAGTGAGAAACACGGAAGCCCTCTAGCAGCTGTCAATGAGACAGCCACTAGAGGCTGGATTAACCCTAACATAAACATAGCAGTTTCTGTTTATAGAAAAAAGGGTTAACCCTAGATGGACCAGGCAACCAGACCACCTCATTAAGCTGAAGTGGTCGTGGTGCCTATAGTGGTCCTTTAATTGGCTTCGATCTGAAGATTCCGACAGTTCTATTTACAAAGTGTTTTTTTTGTTTTCCCACACTAGGAGTGGCAAACTCTGGTACCATGACAACAAGGATTTTTGTTTTCCTGGTGTCATTCTACTTACCTTTGTTGTGTAGTTGCAGTAATCAGTGTGCCAAGTCATAGTCATATAAGACTATTTTGTGATTTGTGCCAGAGTCATAAAGACATCATGGGGCAATAGACATACATAAAAATAGAATAAAGAAAAAAAGTACGGCAATAGACAAAGAATTCGTGATCTAATGTAATCTACACTATCTTATATATATATTTTTTTTTATCTAGCTTATTACTTGATTCTAAAGAGAAACACGTTTTTGTCATTTGTTAGTTTTGGCTAATAGGTAATTTGGTCTAGTTTGTGACCAAAACAACCTATGGGATTGGCTTCTAAAATCTACATCCGTAGGAAGGCCCATATGCTTCTCTGATGCAGACCTGAACTAAAGATTTTGAATGTACTCTGGTAAGTTGTCTACCAATTGACTTGGATGGGTATGGCTATTTCAAGGTTTCCAGAGCGGGTATCACCAATGTATCAGGCTATTGATACCTCAGGGATGAGATATCTTATCGTGCAGGGCAATAGGCATTCTCTGCATGTGGTACACTGTGGGTTTGACAGGCAGCTGGCTGTTGCTGAACTGTTTTTACTGCTATCATAAATACACAAGAATAGTCTCTATGTCAGTCACAGAAACGGCATGCTTTGAATGACTGCTCAGACATAGCTCTCAGAATAATTAACTCTTCATTCAAGTCCTGTTAGGGTTAGACATAGGGTTAGTATTGGAGTTAATGTTAGAAGTAGGGTTAGTTTTAGAACAAGGGTAAAGATTAGGGTTAAAACTATATTTAGGGTTATTATTATTATAAGGATTAGAATTAGGGTTAAGCATAGAAATATAGTTAGAATAATATTAGGCTTACAAGTACTTGTTTAGTTAGTATAGAAGTCATTTAGAGGAAATTGTCAGGTATGTTTTAGTGTTACATTACATTTGAAGCTAATTAAGAAAGTTAGATTTCTGTGGTGTATTAGGTTGTTTTATTTTCTCCAGAAGCATATGCTTCAATGGTCTACATAGCTTAAACCGCTTAATCAGAGTGTGCGGGGTCAAATTGCAGGGCTTTATAAGCCTTTCCCCATCCTTCGGAGCTCAGTCTGTGCGGAGTCCTCGCTGAGTGAATATGGATTACCTGTATATGTTTTTTTTATTTTATTTTTATTGTATTAGTTCGAGGGGCTTTATGGATTTTAATTTGTCCTTTTTTGGTGGCTGAAAAAATAAGGTTTTTGAAAAAAGTATAATGGTTAGCATAATTTTTTTTTATTTACGGGTATTTTGTTTTATTGCTCCCCCCTCACTATTTTTAGGGAAGAGGCAGGTGGGAAGGGCATGGGGAACCCTAGTCACCTGAGGGGTTAATTGTACATTTAGCCCCCACCTGTCACCCATGGGTGGGTCTGTGGGGGACAATAGATCTCCATCCCTTGTCACTTGGGTGCTCATCCGCCGTTCATGGGAGGGGAAGGCTGCTCACTGTTTTGTAGACATGCTCCTACTCACAGCATAGTTATAGTGACCCCCATAGAATGAGGCGGGACATGGGACAGTTAGGAAGTGGCAGGGTGCACAGAACCCGCCACTTGTATTTTTACATATTACAAGTAAGGAGCTGCGAGGCATTAGCTCCCTCCTTGTAATAAACTGAACAAACAAACGAATACCAAAATTAGTTTTTTTGTTCATTTGAAAATGTTATTCATTCATTTGTCTTTCTGATGAATGAATAGCAAAAATTCCTGTCTGAATTTCAGACAATAGCGAATGCCCAAGTATTTAACTGGGCATGTGAGGGAATTTCACAGTGCTATCTAGTGTGTTCAGATGACGTGTCCCACAGGGCTTTCATCTGCCCACACAAGGTCCAGGCACGAAATAAAGATTTTCAAAGAGTTAAATGGGGGGACATTTGGGGGTGACTATGGGGGACAATAATATGTAGTGGAGTCAGGAGGGGGGTTAAAAAAACCCTGATGCGGCCATTACAGTGCCACATTAGGTGCCTATTCTTCCTAATGGGAAATATGTCCCTTCTGACATTTCACATGTACAGTGAGGGAAAAAAGTGTTTGATCTCCTGCTGATTTTGAACTTTTCCCACTGACAAAGAAATGATCAGTCTATAATTTTAATGGTAGGTGTATTTTAACAGTGAGAGACAGAATAACAAAAAAAAAAAAAAATCCAGAAAAACGCATGTTAAAAAATTTACAAATTGATTTGCATGTCAATGAGTGAAGTATTTGACCCCTGCAATTTAGTACTTGGTGGCAAAGCCCTTGTTGGCAATCACATAGGTCAAACGTTTTTGTAGTTGGACACCAGGTTTGCACACATCTCAGAAGGGATTTTGTCCCACTCCTCTTTGCAGATCCACTCCAAGTCATTAAGGTTTTGAGGTTGATGTTTCCCAACTCGAGCCTTCAGCTCCCTCCACAGATTTTCTATCGGATTAATGTCTAGAGACTGGCTAGGCCAATCCAGAACCTAAATGTGATTCTTCCTGATTTTGGTCTCATTTGACCACAACCCAGTTCTCCTCTGAATCATTCAGATGTTCATTGGCAAACTTCAGACGGGCCTGTACATGTGCTTTCTTGAGCAGGGGGACCTTGCAGGTGTGGCAGGATTTCAGTCCTTCACGGCGTAGTGTCTTACCAATTGTTTTCTTGGTGACTATGGTCCCAGATGCCTTGAGATCATTAACAAGATCCTCCCGTGTAGTTCTGGGCTGATTCCTCACTGTTCTCATGATTATTGAAACTCCATGAGGTGAGATCTTGCATGGAGTACAGAGGGAGACTGACAGTTATTTTGTGTTTCTTCCATTTGCGAATAATTGCACAAGCTGTTTGTGACAGACCCATCTGTATAACTATTATTTGTGGATTCGTCTAGTTTACCTTCCTTTTGTGGAAATCGCTTATTTCTATGGCCCATGCGTATGATCGACTTTTTCACCGAACAAATCTAACGAATGGACGGCCACCCAGAATAGAAGTGTGCTGCTGGTTAACCTCTTGATCCCAATTAGAACGTTGTAGTTAACCGCAGACACTTCTCAATTAAAACCGAATACAGGGTGGTCGTCGTTTGGATGTCGACCACGAGGCAGCGGCCATTTTAGATCGCACGAAAGACCAGTGGTGTTCGGCATTGATTTCATGGAACTAAAAACTGACACTTTTTCTGCCGAACACCGCTGAAACAACGGGTCACCCTTTTCCATCGACGAAAGCATGCGAACACCGGCCGTTTGGGAGTTTTGAATTACATGAAGAGACTTAACCCAGATAGCCTTCCCATGGAGTCAATCGCATACCGAAAGACTGTAAGAACTTTGACTCCATGGCGATTGAACTATGCGTATGGGATCTGAGCGCTATTCGCTAATATTAGGCCCTCAGATCCAGGCTATCTGGGGATATGTGATACGAATGTAAAATGTTCGGTAGTTGTGTAATTATTTATTTGTGTGTGTTTTCTGGTATTTTACTTAAGATGGCGATTTGTCTTTGTCCTGGAGATAATTGAATTACTTCTCAATTATCTCCAGGGCAGAGGGGAGGAAACCATATTGCATTGTGGGAAAAGTTTGTGCCTGTATGTCAGAAATGTCCATGTGTCCAACTGCCATCACAGTCTCCCATTTGGTCCCCTAGGGGAGTGTCCACCAAGTGGGAGACCTGCATAAATACGGGCGGGTAGCCCACAGTAAAGCCAGATCTTGTTTTACCCTCAATGCGGAGCTTAGTCTTGTTATTGGGGGGATTTATTACCGACGACTAGAGACTGACTGCTGGAGCCGGAAGCCGCTTGGTGGATATATTTGTTCGGCGGCTGGCGACGGTTCGTGGATTTATGTTCGGGAGTTTGGAACCGCTTACGGATCCCGTTCGGGAGATTACCGCTTCCCCTGATGGAGGTTCGTATATAGCAGTCTACGCGAAAGGAGATAGTGAGATTGCGAAGGGGGAAGCTTAACTAAACAGCGGCTTCCCTCATAGGCACCAGGGGTGTCTTAACACTGTTGTCACCTTCTCACCAAGCTGCTTGGTGATGGTCTTGTAGCTCATTCCAGCCTTGTGTAGGTTTACAATCTTGTCCCTGACATCCTTGGACAGCTCTTTGGTGGAGAGTCTGGAATCTGATTGATTGATTGCTTCTGTGGACAGGTGTCTCTTATACAGATAACGAGCTGAGATTAGGAGCACTCCCTTTAAGATAGTGCTCCTAATCTCAGCTCATTACCTGTATAAAAGACACCTGAAAGCCAGAATTCTTGCTGATTAATGGGGGATCAAATAGTTATTTCACTCATTGACATGCAAATCAATTTATAACTTTTTTGACATGCTTTTTTTTCTGGATTTTCTTTGTTGTCATTATTCTGTCTCTTACTGTTAAAATGCACCTACATTAAAATTATAGACTGATCATTTCTTTGTCAGTGGGATCAAATACTTTTTTCACTCACATGCTTCAGTAGATAAAATGTACACACAAAACTCAAACAATAAAGGGAAAACTCAAGCTAATTTAACTACCCTGTTTCCCCGAAAATACACCCTACCCCGAAAATAAGCCCTAGCTGGATTATCGGGGTGGGCTGCAATATAAGCCCTACCCCGAAAATAAGACCTAGGCATTGCACCTTGCGGCCCGGCGAGACTTCCTTCTTCTACCGTATGAGGAGGAGGGGGAGGAGCGTTGCGGGCCGCGGCATCGCGCAACGTGATGACGACCTTTCGCAGCGCTGTCAGTCTGCCTTCACGGATCTTCAGCGGAAGGATCCATTTCCGGGCAGTGAGGCACCCAGTGGTCGGACTCGGCGGGCAAGGAATCTTTGAAATGTGAGTAGATATTTTATGTCTGGGACTGAATTAATTAAAGGGGGGGTGAATTAATTAAAGGGTGGGCTGGATTAATTAAAGGGGGGTGGATTAGTTAAAGGGGGGGTGGATTAATTAAAGGGGTGGTGGATTAATTAGGAGGGGTGGATTAATTAAAGGGGGTGGATTAATTAAAGGGGGTGGATTAATTAAAGGGGTGGATTAAAGAGGGGGTGGATTAATTAGAGGGGGTGGATTAATTAAAAGGGGTGGATTAATTAACGGGGGGTGGATTAATTAAATAATTAAAGGGGAGGTTTAAGTAAATGGGGTGATTAATTAAAGGGGTGGATTAATTAAAGAGGGGGTGGATTAATTAAAGAATTAAAGGGGGGGTGGATTAATTAAAGGGGGTGGATTAATTAGAGGGGGGGTGGATTAATTAAAGGGGGTGGATTAATTAAAGGGGTGGTGGATTAATTAGAGGGGGTGGATTAATTAGAGGGGGTGGATTAATTAGAGGGGGGGTGGATTAATTAGACAGTACGGTATTTTGATCCCCAGACAAGATGAGTGCAAAGAGAAAAAGCTGTACATACCGGTACCGTAAATAAATAAGCCCTACCCTGAAAATAAGCCCTAGTGTGTTTTTTGTGACTAAAATTAATATAAGACCCGGTCTTATTTTCGGAGAAACACGGTAGCAATATTTTTTTATCTTTCCTAAATCATTAACACAGCACCCTAATTTAATAACAATCAGATTCTAAATTTTGCTTAATGCTCCAAAGGAAAACATTGAGATAAGACACTAAATCTGACTATATCAACACAGTTGTCAATTAAATACATCTTTATTTCTTCACTTCTCAACTTGCTACAGTTATGTCACTATGTCAGTATATTGAGGCTGTTGGCAACTCAATATCCAATTTTTAGATCTTTCTTCAGTTTTTTTTCTCTCTCCCACTTTAGACATCCTGACTGGTATTCGTTCATAGTCATGTTAGAATGTGATATTTTTTGCAAAATAGAAGCTATAAGATTGCCTCGGAATTGTTGATGTATTATAATATCCCAAGCTTGGAGGGCATAAGAAATAAAGTGTGAAATACATGTTTATGATTAATTTTTGTATTACCACTTTTACAAGTAGCCCAGAAAGAATGTAACTGAAACAGAGCCTTTAGTTGATAATTATATTATATGCTCTGATGTCTGGTTGACTTTGTTTCTTTGGGAGAACACTTACAGAAACATCACAGTGTGCAGATAGGAGAGGAACAGACACAATAAAGGCATGTAGAGTATAGAGAAAAATGTTAGAATGACTCTGAATCACATACTGATTGTCTTTGTGGTGTTCACCTCTGCTTGATCAATTGTTTGCATACCGTGAAAGTCTCAATAGAAGCCATGACACAGACATCCTCTATGGAAAAAGCTAAGCGATCTTCTTTTTTACAAGTGTCCTACAGAGTAGATGATATGTACTCTTAAGATGACAGGGTAAAGTCCCTAGTGGCTTCATTAAGAGCAATGACAAGCTGTTCCACTAAGGGCAAGTAACTAGAAACAGTTTCAAATGCCTCTACATATTCCATTAAGTTTTCTAGTGTCTTAAAGAGGATTGTTTTGAGCAGGCTGTCATGGATTCTGCTGGTGTTATCTGAAGTTACCTCCCAATAGATTTAAGAATGTTGCACACAATGCTAAGGGTCTTCTAGCTTGTTGGACATCAATAACTATACTTTCTGCCAGTTGTGTGCTTTCTGACATGGCTGTTGATATGCTTTGTTGTCTCTCGAGTATTTACAGAATATAAATCCATCTTTTCACAACTTACAAGATTTGCTGTTGGGACAAACAGTGACCTTCTAGAATTCCCTGTATGCTAATAATGCATTGTAGAATATAAGTAGCATTATTTCAGTCATTCCCTGGTCCGTTAATTGAGGCAAAAAACCTATGAGACAAATGTCAGTAACGATTATTTTAAACTGATTTGCCAAAGCCAGCATAACAGGTATACATCTGCCTCTGCTATTTATTTTATTTTGTATAAAGGTCATGTTATAACTGTGAATATATGAGCAGATCTATATGCAGGGATACAATTGTCTGGATTTAATTTTAGTTTTTGGCAGACCTCTTATCTAGACAGCACTGTGAACTATATAAGTCCTTGACCTTTTATGTACTTTTTTCATAGTATAATATATATATTGCTTTTCTTGCATCTAGCTGTACATGTTTCACAAATTAATTTTATATACCTACTGTATTTTTTGACTCTGTTTTCTGCTTTTCTATTTAAGTCAGCAAGTGGAGTGAGCTTCAGGGCTCAGAAAATATTTTTTTTAACAGCACCCATGCTATTAGAATAACAGTACACAGTGAGATGGCAGCTGCTTGAGATGATGCCAAGAGCAGGGGAAATGCCCTTTTAAGTTATTGGTTGCAGCTGATGTCACTGGAATGGGGTATTGGATGTCATAGATAGACTGCTAGTGATGTCTGTTTATATTCTGTGCATTGATGGTGGCCACAGTTAATAATAGACACAGATAATGAGAAGTTTACAAACGTTTAATAATAAAACACTACATTGTGTTAGAACCTCAATATATAGACTCTAGGACAATACAATACTGATCTATCATTCCTTTTTCCTGGCTCAGGTTTCAATCTCGTAAGATATGTATGACAAGTCGATACATATTAATAATAACTGACTGAATATGAAATAATTGATACAGAAAATCTATGTATTTTTCTCATCATTCGTCAAACTTTGGTGCTAATGTGCTTGAGCAAAGTGGTTTTCACTCTGTGATGCCACCTTCTTGTCACTTAATGGATGGATGTGGAAAGCACAAATGTCATTAAAAGGACAGATATGGCTATTTCTCCAAATACAATTGTATATATATATATACATATATATCCATACAATGTAATTAATAGGGATATATGTCAGATCAAGTGTGTAGGAGGAAAGGGGAACATGTAATAATTAATTCTGCTAATCACATTTCTCAATTAAATGTGCAACTTTTTCAGAGTTAAGGGCATGTAGCACTTAGTATGCGTTACAGAGAGAAGCTGAATATGGTCACTGAGGGCTAGATAGTGAGAGTGTCAGAACTATGAAATGTTGCAAGCTTTCTCATCCAATAATAAAAGAACTGTTCAACAGAGCTGGGAAAACAATTTTAGTAATGCCCCCATATACTACAGGAATGACACCTTTGGGATAAGTGAGACCAAATAGTACTTCAATTTATTGTTCCCTTGCAAAAACAATGTAATGTTAGTTCGCGAACAAACATTCTGTTGGATGCAAACGGTCTCAGATTTTGTTAAGACTGGTGCCTTATGACTCTTCCGAATCCAATACTATGCATAGGGTTTGGGAGCGAGAGAATTCATTTTAATCCAGACACTGAATGACCCTAGGGAATTGGGGCAAATCCAGTTGGACTGACTGAATTGCGACTGGATTTGGCTTTAGTAAATTTGAAAATTGCCATTGTGGTTATAATTTGTTTATTTTAAAGTGATTTTGTCCATCCGGAGATGGGGGTTTCCACATAATAGTTACATCCTCTATTGACATGTAAGTGCTTGTCTTCTTTTCGTTTTATCTAGAATTTTTTATATATCTTCGAACTGTTCTGAATCTGGTGGGACAGTTCTTATGTTATGACCTTTGCTCCAACATCCTAATATTCTATTCCCTTTTCATTAGAATTTCATGTTTCCCTCTTTTGAGAGGTATGTTTTTATTGCTTTGAGTAGAATACTTAAAAGTGTTTTTTTTTAAGCTTTTCACAAATCTCAAATTTACACAAAATGAAATTGCTGAGTTGTATCTTTCTAAATTAAAAAAATAATAATCTAAAAAGATCTGCCACAGCTTGCACGCTTCATTTGACTCTACAAATGCCTGAAAAATGCAAGTTCTAGCTTTGCAATTCTCCACGTTAACTTGTTCTGTTTTATTTCATGCTGATCATTCACAGTCAAGCTAAACTTATTTATATTATGGTTAATGACATGTAATGCTTCATTTTGACTACCTGCAAACTGGCAGAACATTTGGAGATATCAGCAATAGTTACAAGGGAATTATATCATATAAACTGCATTTATGTATTTCAAAATATAATTATGCCACATCTGGAATGATCCCTGATCATGAAATATTATGAAATGACAAGTGTGATATAATTGTGATTTCTCTGGTGAGGTTCTGTGTTGCCTTCCTGTCAACTTTAATAACAACGCAGCTGGCCAGATCATATTAAAGTTATTTATCTTATGTGAATGTCGTAGACAGAGCGTGAGGTTTCTGTAACATGTTGCATTTTGTTCTGTCAAGGAACTTATCAAGCATATAGTAATACAGACGGCTTTTCCGAGGAAACGTAATTCTAAAGATCTCATTAGAGACCTGATTCTGAAGGAGAAAAAAATAGCACACGGCCTCTGTTTGTAGTCTTTGAAATAAGACATAATTAATAGACTTTCATAGAATTGCTGCCCTGAAAAATTCATTCTCATGGAAATGATGGCACAGAATTCAATAGGATTCACAATAGGGATGAAAATGTGAATGTGGTAGCATTAAATCTACATTTTCTTTTTTGCTGATAACTTTAGAATTCTTGGACACGTATGTAAGCATAAATATATATGTATGTACGTATATATGCAGGATGCATTGTGGTGAAGTTTAAGTTATAGAAAATAAGCAAGGGATTCTGGAAACATTATAATAAACAATGAGACCGACGCAGAGTGGCTTATAAATATCGTAACCTAATGCCATAATACACACTTCATATATCTTGTATATTTTATGGGCTAGGGTTAGTTTGTTAGGATTAATGGGTTAGGGCTAGGATTAGCTTGTTAACATCAATGGGTTAGGATTATGGCTAGGGTTAGTTTGTTAGCATCTATGGGTTAGGATTAGGAATAGGGTTAGTGTGTTCGCATCAACGGGCCAGGGTTAGGGCTAGGATTAGTGTTAGCATTAATACTAGAGTTCCTATATCCTTAGGGCTGCACTAAGACATACATATCCAGTTTGCTCAAGACTAAAAGAAATATATAAAAAAAATCCCACAAATATAAATATGTATAAGTTACAACTTTTTAGGAGTGTTTTTTTTTTTTTTTTTTAATATTGGATATTCTAAAACCGCTACGTACAGGTTGATGGGAAATGTATGTGTGTTATAAACATTTAATACCTTACTCTAGTTATTATATAGTTTCTTGCACTTCTAGCACTTGACTTCTCAAACAAAGCCACCAGCAGATAAGCAGCTTTTAATACAGTGGTCATCTGCTGCAGAATCCTAGTACATCATTGTTTTGGAACATCCGTATTACATAGAAAAGGAGCACAACGAACAGTAGAACTTATCTGTATAGAGGCTTTGCTATGTGATAACATGACTGTGTGTGTTTTTCACACTACATAAACTGTGTATCCTCCTTCAGTTTCTTCACTGTGACTGTAATCTGTTTTTAACTTTTGGTTTTTATTCCATTTCAATTAGGTGCCAATTAAAAAATACAGCTGAGAACTTACTGAAGTATGATTGCCTGTGTTAATAGGTTTTATGCACCCTATATATTCCTTTGCCCATTGAACTTACAGGAGTAATGGAATATGTTAAATTTCTTTATAACCAAACATAGACACTTGCTTCTTAGTAGAAAGTAGGTCAAATTAATAGAAACATCCTACTTGCCAATCAGGTGTAGGTTAAAAATGTTAATGAATATAAAATTAAAAATTCAACTGTGACATTTAACCTATTCTCAAGCAATGCAGAAGATTTAAAAAAAAACAAAAAATCAAAACAAAAGCAAAAAGCATTGCAAAAACTTTACACATTTAACACAAATGTTATAAGGATTTTTTTTTAATTCCATACCTTGGAACTTTGAGTGTTATACACAGAAAACATCATATAAATGAGACAAATATTAGCAGTATACAGGAAATATCCTAGGTTAAGACAAGGACAAACAAAAAGTACAATGTAAGAAGAAAATCTACAGAGAGGACCTAAATCGTGAAGTAAGTAATATGTCTAATATTAACAATACTGTCCAATTTTCAGAGAAAAATAATAAAAAGCTATCGATAAAAGTGAGATTGGATGGAACTTTCACAATGCAAAAAACAGTGAAAGTTCATTGGTGTGGAAATTGTGCTGTTGCGCAGAGTAGCAATCAATAGCAACAATGATGATAGCTAATCATAGTAGCCAAGATGATTGTAGCAGAGTTCGATAGGAAAAGATTAGAATAGCCTAGAAACAGCAATGTAATCTAAAGGACCTTATTGCAATGGGACTGGTTTATTACCTTAGTCAGACATATCAAAAAACAAACAAAAAGCTCAAAGGAATGCTGCAACCTTTTCAGTGCGGAAGGAAATTACGGTTTTACTTGGTTTTCTCTGTGACAATTAGATAATTCATCACAGTTTCTACAAGCAATTTATGGTTTCCATTTTGAAAGCTGTCCCTGTATATAGATGTTTTTTTTTTTCCTAAGCTATTGCTATATTAAAAAATAATTAAAAAATAATAATAAGTGGGCTTCAGTACATGATGCAATAAAACCTTAACACATCTCAAAGAACAATGTAACACACTGAGATCTACTGCCCTTTTGACATGCTCTAACTTGAGAAAATAGCAATTCAATGCCGCATTTAGCAAAGCTCTTTCTGATTGACAGCACTTATAGTTTGCATATATGCACTAGCATGGTATACTAGTAAGACTATACAATACTCTGATCTCCCATTAACCAGATAGAATCTGGTGACATTCCATTTCCTTCCCTGATCCACGTTTGTGAGATAGACAGGTGAATTAGAATTCTACAGATTTCATTAACCACTTGTAGCTGAAGCATTTTCTCCCTATATTCCAGTTAATGGTCATTGGATGGAAGATCTACATACTGATCTGAGGCTTCCCTGACTCTTTCTATCAATCACCAGCATACTTGTACTATCATGCACATGGAATTTAAGACAACCAGAAGCAATGTTCTAGCTCTTCCTCATTTAGTGACAGTCTAGGGAACTTTAATTTGTTTTACTTTTCAACTTTTAGATAATTAGATAATTCACAATGATCTAGCCAGACATATAAACAGCAAACAAAAAGGAGGCAAATTCTTACCTGCCTTTAATGGAGTTTTGCCAACATAGCCTCTTGAGAGTTAGTGTCTGAGAAAGCAAAAATTCTGTTGTATATCATTTGTATGTTGTTGGGTAGGTAGCAGTGTCCCAGGGAAATTCTAGTAGCATTTAATACCAGGCACCCCCTTCTGTCCCATGGGGCCAAAATTAACGATTTTAAATTAATATGGCTGAACTATGTTCAGACACGGATAGCTGACATTACCTATAATATTACAAAGCATTCTTCACCATGATATGATTTGGCAAAGAGGTCAGAAAAAAATATATATGGTTAGTCTGTTTTGATGTTATGATATAATTTAGCAGCAGACAGAGGCATACTTCCAAATATATATATATGTTTACCCTCACCTAATTCTTACTGAGAATAATGGAAATTAGCATTAAACAAGCTCTAGTACAAAGCAAATAATATTAACGTTGTTATTTAGATCAAGGAAAGCTGAAACAGGGCATGGCATTAAGAAGTTAAAGAAAGTAAAAAAAATGCAGAACCATGCAAAACATTTATTTCCCTTCCACAATTATAGTAAAATGTGTATTAAGGTATCATAGCCTACTACAATACAACATAGCCCTGGGTAGATAAATAATTATGTATACAATATTTGCTTTACCAATTAATAGAACTCTAATAATTGTATTTATGATTGCTATTGTTGTTTTAAAATAATTAAATAAGGTATTGTTATTGCAAAGCACATAGTGAAAATGAATGTAATAGTGTATACATGTATGGTAACAAAAGTATTTAGAACAATTAGAAAATTATTTACCTGCAATTGCACAGCTTGCCAAAAACTGACACATTTTACTTTCTATGGGAATTCCATTAAGGTAGGAAAATGAGTTCTACAAACGGAAAGTAATTTCCTACATCAGTGAATTATGTGCACGTTTATTCTGTAAAGTATTGCTATAACTTTTTTAGAATCAAGGAAATATACATTTTTGGCAGTGAAAGGGATGGATAGGTAGAAGTTCCCATCCATCCCTAGCCGTGAATCATATGTTTTTAAATGAATAAAGGGGGAATTAAGGCACACGGAACATGCATTTCTCAGCAATGATGCCGCCGTAAATACCAAAATTTATATAAAATACGGATTAAGGAAGAGCCCCTAATTATTTTTGTGTGTGTGTGTAATGTGTATTTTGCTCTTAATGAATGCACTAAATACGATAGCAGCAAAACGACAGGAGTCACCATATAAAACCTGAATAATAGGGGCCTGTACAAACTAATTTTGTAATGATGCTTTTCAAAACATTTGGTGCTAAATCCCTACAGTTCCAAAGTTAAATATAAAGTTTTGTTTCATTTTCTTTGCAAAACGAAAATTAATCCATAAATTCCTATTCACCTTTATTTACTACTTCAGGAATGATAACTAGATTGTAGAGGAACACATTGCTCTGTCAGGAACCTCTGGCAACTCATTTTATATCTGCAAGTTTTCTGAAAATGTCAGCTACACTCACCCTTCCAAACAGGAAAGGAAGTTTCAAAGGGTTATATCATTCCTATAGTTAGGTGTGGGGGTAGTGAATGAGCTCCCCCATTTTACTGTTACCATGACAGTAGCATTCCAGAGATTGAGAAAACATTTTATAGAACTTTTTAAAAATACCTTTATTTAAGAGATATATGATTTAATGGTAAATATGGTATATGGACGTTATGCTCACATGCAGACACTCTTATTGCTTTCTGTTGTCATTTATGAAAGCTATACTGCTGGTAATGCCATTAGGGTTCTTACAAATACCCATAGGCAGGCTACATAACAATTTGTATTCATATATTTTGATCTGAGAAAATGTAACATTTTGCTTTTCGACTAACATTTAAGATCCCTTTGCAAAACAAGGGATACTTGAAAAAGGAAAATTGTGTAAGTTTGCATCATCTTTATTTTTAAGTTTGTCTGAAAAGTGATCTATACACAAAATTGCTATTTCATTTTATATTCATATGCTAGTTAGGAATCCTATGTTTTAAATAAATACTATGCTAATATTTTTCAAACAAAAAGTGTTTGGCAGTGAAAGGGTTCACTTCACAGGAATTTTAGTATTATGTCTACTTATCTCCTACATTTCACCAATCCACACCTCTTTATTCTGCAGCTGGTCATCTCCATCCTGCCTCCTTGTCAGTCATTGTTATACGTTATCAAAAGGAATGAACGCAGGCAACACTCCAATAGTAAGGATGGTATATTTAATCATGCATGATTAAGGCTTCTCTAAGCTGAAACGTCGCACTTTCTCTGGGGCGGTTCACCTATCAATAAATAAACCATCCTTATTATTGAAGTGTTGCCTACGTTTATTCCTTTTGAAGACTTTACTGGTGGGTCCAGCGATGTCCGAATGACATGGAGCACCTCCACTGTGGATGGCCGGAGCATTTACACGGTATCAGTGTGCAGAGTTCTTTGTTTATTTTGGACATTGGTATAAGTCATGTCCTTTGTAATTGACTGTCAGCATAAATAATACAAGGAAAGCAGGAGGAGAAACAAACAAACAAAAAATAGTTTCTTCTCTTCATCTGCAATGTAATAGATGAAATAGATGAATAATTCTTTAATATAATTTTAGAAGATCAAATTATGGGTGATTTTTCAATTTTTTAATTCCATGCTGTATTTTACAGAGAAGTGACGATCCTTGTTAAAGATGAGGATCGCTTTAAATTCAGAAAAGTTTTAAAACAAAAGAATCCCAAATTCTGACATAATGGTGATTAAAGTTACTTCTCTAGATTCAGATATATGAAGCTAATATACAGGTAAATGCACATTCCTCAAATGAGCATAAACTGCAGAAACACTACATATGGGCCAACAAATCTTAACAAAATGAATGAGCCATGATGGATGTTGATAGCCTAGGGAAATAAAATAGCACAAAAGAGCATGGCAATGGAAGGAAACACACATGATGCCAAACAATCAAAACGGTTAGGACAGTAACGGAAGACATGACTGATTGACAACTGCCACAGTGTTTGGAAAAAGTAATTAATTATAAATTATGAGCCAGCTGGGTTCTTTGAGAAACATCAACAATAATTATAGCTTTAGAAGGCTTATGTACAAATGCTAATTGAGTAATAATGCAAATTAGATTTTTATCCCCAAATGATTTAATACCTTAATATGCATTTCACTAAATATTTCTTGGATTGAATAATCAGAAACCCATATTTTACAACCATTTATAAGGTCCATAGTCCTGTGCACATAAAATTTTTATCATATTGAATCTGCAGTCATAAGCACGGATTTGTACAATAGCTAGTGCCAGATATTTTTTCGTCTCAAAAACATGAAATCTTGAAATTAGGAAGTTAGAGGTGATATGAAGGCTAGGAACCAGAATAAGAAAGGATCAAATGAGCATTGTTTTATGGGTCATTCAGAGCTGCTGATGAATTTGAGATTGCATGAGAATGATTTTGTAAAAAGGGATAAGAAAAAATAAATAAAAACTTTGAGGAGTAGGCAAAGAGTAAATTGGAAGAAATAAGACACATGTTGACATTATTGATGGAGACAGAAGAGCAGGCACAATATGACACTAAGAGAAATGACTGGGTCAATAAGATAATGATATAGAAAATAGTATTATAAGAATTTAGATGGATAATAAACAAATAAGAAGAGATGATAGTAAAGGTGCAAGAATGGACCAGTCATAAAAACATTGGAGGATAACAGTAGTTGAAACTGCATTATAGAAAGAAACAAATGGAATGACAATACATTTAAAATTGATGTGGCAACAATAGCAAACATGATACATAGTGGCAATACAAAATTTAGATGGAGAGAAAAAAACATTATAACACATGTAAAATATCAAATCTTTAGCAAACTCCAAATAGAGCACCTCCACTGTAATTCAGGCCCGGCCGTTCTACTAATATACTAATTCTCTCAAGTTATGGATATTTACATTTTTAGCATATCATCTTGGAGTCTAACTGCTAGCCATATTAGCCCAGTGATGCACCAGTACCAGATGAAAATAGTATCTTGTAATACCATTTTATAAGGCTAAATTTCTAAATTACTAATTTTTTAATTACTAGCTTTAGGAAGAAATGGAGGATCTCTCTAAAGCTTGTTGTTTCAAAATTCTGTTAGTTTAATAAAAAGGGTAGTATGAGATGTCATTTTCATCTCCTATTTTACATCTATATCAAGGACTAATATGGCTAAAAGTTCTATAAATGTAAATGTAAATCCAAAACTTTTTTTAGGGTTAGCATGGTTTTATGAAGGCCTGGTCATATCAAACTATGAGGGAATTAGACAAATTATGGCGTTGCAGTGGATTTATGGATTTGAGAAAAACAGTATTTACTAACTTTTGAATAAAGAAAATAAAAGCCACCTCAGAGGGGATGTGAGAGCACTAAGTAAATAAACAGGAGAAATACAGATAGCTCTCTAATAACTTGTACATTAACAGGACTGTACAAAGGACAAAAGGTCATTGAGACTTGAATAAAGGTGATGTCTGCTACAGAAGAAAAAACTTTAGTTTAGTGAATATCCCTAAAGGTGTGTCCTTTTTTTGCCCAAACAGGTTGTTTTATCAGATTATATTGATTTTTTTCTTGCACAAATTAAAAGGTATGGATGCTTACTTAGGAAAATTGACTGTTTATGGATCTTTGATTGTTTATGTCACCAGGAGTGGGGTTAGCATTAGCTGTGCTTGGCTTTCTTTCAAATGTCTGAGTTTAAAGGAGACTCTCTGTATTGACCTTTTACTCTCTTCTTCCTTTCACATGGAATTGTGAATCGTGATGTAGAAATGGATCAGGTGATATGAGGTGTGTCAGAATTAGCATGAGCACACTGCTGGGGAATTATAGGAGTTTTCCAGAGAAATTTTTATGAAGTACTAAAAGGGTTATAGGGTCCACCTGGATTTGAGCGTTAGTCAGTTTAATTCATTGGAAAACAAGAGAAAAAAAAAATATTTTTTTTCTATGTAGCTAGTTCAACACTATGTCCATACCTTTTATTGTGCTTGTTTATCTGAATGATTGGGAGATTAAATAACTCTACAGGTTTCTTTGTGTTCATATATAAATCAAAGAGTTCTTTTGTTGAGCTTTGTACAGTTTAAATAATGTTTGTTGCAAAAGTAGTGCAATGAATAATTATGTGAAAGGCTTTCAATTTAGTAACTACAATCATCTAAAAACTCTTTGTATATCCTGAAAAAAGGTATGGTTAGCATGATTGTATGTATTGTAGTACTCTGAATACCAGTTCAGTTTTATACAATGATCTATCAAAATATGTAATTTAAAAGAAAGTGTTAGCAAGTACATTGTATTGAAAAGAAACAAATCAAAGCATAGGGATCAGTTGTAAATTGCTTAGCGGGGTACAAGTAGTACAAACAAATAAAGCTAATCCATTTGTACAAAAGTTATATTAAATGATATATAATAGAAAAAGGTGAAAAAAATGTAAAATTAATAAAAACACAGAGATGGTGCGATAAAACCAAATGTAAAAGCAGCTAATCAAAAAAATGTGTCAAGCTATAGCAAAACTACTAAAATCATCACTAACAATATATATGAATAAATGCAATGCACTATTAAAATGAGAAATATGCTCCACAGGCAGGTTATATGGTGCAGTTAACGTCCGGGTTGACCAAGATGGCTGCGAATGAACATCCACCGAATGGCCATATCTCTGTTAATGTCACACGCCATTTGTTATTCTCTAAAACCAAAAGACAGGATTGGAGATTTGCCAAATCAAACAAAGCGACTGGACATTTGTCAAACCAAATGCTGATTGGAGATTTGCCAAAACCCAATGAAAAGAGACTTCTCAAACTTTGGGGGGTTATTTAAGGGGGAATTGTTTCTTTCATTCCCTGTTATTCACATTCATGAAGACTCAGGTCAAAGCAAATTGTGCTTATGTGGATGATTTTAAACATACATGTAAGATTTTATATATTTTTAATACATCTGCTATACTTATTTTTAATCACCTACTGTCTGTGTCTCAATTCATAACTAACATTGGAATATTGAGGAAAATTCAAAAGACATTTACGGATGGGAATGTTGATCACTTCCACAAGTTGATGGTCAATTGAGATACTGCCAACCCACTACTATCAAATAGACCTGATATTGCTGGCTCCTTAACTAGTGAGTGTAACCAGTGTGCATGTGCATGCTTAACATTATACAACATAATACACAAAGCTTTCTTCTTTATCAAATTTAGATTTCCACTTGTACACTCAAACTCGAATTACCCATATCAGTAAGTGATAATATCTATTATATATAATTATATTATAATATATATTATATATAATTTTTTTACTTCCACTTTGTGTGTAGTTTCACTTTCTTTGATATTTTTTGTATTTAGATGTATTATTGTGAATTTTTAGTTCTTGATTAACGCGTGATATAACTGCACCACTTAGTGCCATACCATGGGTAATAAAGCTGTATGCCCCTATCCTATTTTATTTCCTATGACTTGGATTGCATAAAACAATAATTAGCACACCTCTGAGAACCTGAGGAGAAACACTCAGATCCAGCCTTGTACTACCACTTCAAAATACAGTTTAATATTCCTTTATTCCCTATTTACACCAAGTTCTATTTCATCTAATCTATCTCCTTATCCAAACTGGTTTCAACAAATGGGCATAAAAGCTACATTTACCATGGGTCCTGAGTAAAGGTTTTTTGGAAATCTTCCTGTAATAGGCTCTCAACCTCTCCGCAAAATAATCCTGTGTCAACCCCATCACATGTGGAGGTATGTTCTAGGAAACCCGTAACCCCTCCAACAAAGGTCAGAAGAGGTCTTCCCCATTTGGTGTAGTTGAAAGCATGCCAGCGAAAGAGAATCTTATACAGTTGTTCATGGGACAACACACAGAGATACTTTGGTGGCAGACTCACATCTCCGCCCAAGAGGTAACCTCCAGATATGCCTGAAGATCTCATTCCCACTGATTAACACACTGAAGACACCCCCATTCTTTATAGTAGGAACAAATATGGTTATAAATAATATTTATAGTATTTATGCCTTTATAATAGGACCTTCAGTAAGCCCTGCAGTATGTAGAATTCACAAGAAGGTGTATAGGATTAATTAATTTGGTCATGAAAAATCCTGCAGAATATGCATTATTAAATAGTGCGGTTGCAGGACTACCGTTTTCATGCATTTTCATAAATATGACAAAATGATATGTGTCCCTGAAAATATGGTGGATCTGGTCACCCCAATCATTTTACATATTTTTTATACTGATTGTTGTTTTCGGTATGCTTTTGTTAGTAGTTTATTTTCTGTTTCAGACACCCAGTACTCTTGAAAAATGTATGCATTGAAATTTTGATAATCTGCAGATTGCCAAGCAGCCAAAGACTTTTACGCAGTTTCAAAAGGAAAGAAAATGATTGAGACTGAACTAAGGTTATATTACTCTTTAAGCAAATAGTACCGTAATACACTCTAGCTTTATGAATTATTTATCTATGTTAATGGAATGAGCTCCGCAAAGCTGAATATGTTCAGTGACTTATGCTATGAAAACATTAATTAGTACAATTTTCATTCTGTCTCCTATGTACATTATGGGTTGCCATCTCAACTGTATAACTGTGCTATATTAAATGCATTAATGTACTGGGAATATGAAAACTGTGCATTATTATTTATAATCTCCAGATGAACTATTGTTTCACCTTTGATACGCAGTGTGAAAAAAATATTTATATCCATATTAATGATTTGTGAAGATTTCCCATGTTGAATCTGCACAAATTTTCTTTTTTTTTTTTTTTTACATTTTTGAAATTTTTTTATTACAAGAATGCGTTTGTATAACGATGAAGAAACTGAAACTCTTTTTTATAACACTGGTGGATATGCTATTGATATATAGATAAATAATGTTCATAATAATGATAATAATGATAAACATAATCACCATTATAATAAATAGATCCTTGTTATGAAGGCTTGCTGTAGTTGTATCTCTGCAGTTATGTATTTATTTTAGTTATATGTGACCACAAATAAAAATTAGAGCTGAAGAACATTGTGAAGTACTGATGTATTTTTTTTTAAATGTTTAAATGTAACCTTATATAAAATATTCTCATGGTTATTTACAATTTAAGGTCGGAGTAGCTGAACTGAAGCTTACAAAGATTTGTTTCAGTTTTACTATTTTGACTTTAAATTTGAAATTCAGTTTAAATTAATCTTGAATTTTCACTTTAGTCAATAGCCCTGCATGATTTAACTGCTAGAAGAGTGAAGTATTTAATTTCTCAGCCTAGGTATCATCATAGAGAGCAAAAAATGGGTCGCAAGAGTATTCTGAGAACGGACAGCAGCTAAAATAGCCTGCCCTTCGGTGGGTCCCCGCTCAGAACTCAAGCTGGTTTTAGCTCAACTTGTGCCATTACAGAGAGAACATATCTGAAGCATATCAGACTGGTCCCACCCATACGGGCAATCCAGATCCGAAATGCCAGCAAGTTCTCTCTGCACGAGAGATACAGCAACCCCAGACGATCGTTTCAGCCTTGTTAGGCATCGTCAGTGAGGCATAGCTGATATCTCTCTAGGCAGCGTGAGCAAGGGGTCCACGTCTGGATTACCCTTTAAACTAATGGAGAGCAAAAAATGGGTCGCAAGAGTATTCTGAGAATGGACAGCAGCTAAAATAGCCTGCCCTTCGGTCGGTCCCCGCTCAGAACTCAAGCTGGTTTTAGCTCAACTTGTGCCATTACAGACAGAACATATCTGAAGCATATCAGACTGGTCCCACCCATACGGGCAGTCCAGATCCGAAATGCCAGCAAATTCTCTCTGCACGAGAGATACAGCAACCCCAGACGATCGTTTCAGCCTTGTTAGGCATCGTCAGTGAGGCATAGCTGATATACTCTTGCGACCCATTTTTTGCTCTCCATTAGTTTAAAGGGTAATCCAGATGTGGACCCCTTGCTCACGGTGCCTAGAGATATATCAGCTATGCCTCACTGACGATGCCTAACAAGGCTGAAACGATCGTCTGGGGTTGTTGTATCTCTCATGCAGAGAGCTTGATTTCTGAGCGGGGACCCACTGAAGGGCAGGCTATTTTAGCTGCTGTCCGTCCTCAGAATACTCTTGCGACCCATTTTTTGCTCTCCATTAGGTATCATCATATCACCAAAAGTAATGTGCACTCTGGTCTAAAAGCCTTCATATGCCAATTAGTAAGTAACTAGGAATCACAGGGCCCCCTTGCAAGAATCAAAAAATGCCCCCCTTACCACCTCTCCTCTCCCTAAACAATACACCTGAGTAGGATGTGCATGTTAAATGAGTGTGATTATGCTGGGGTTGGCTGAGTGTGACTCTGTGTGGGGCTTAACACTCCGTCACCTCCACATTCACAAATCACACTGGCCGAGTGTGATTTGTGAATGTGGAGGTGGCGGAGTGTTATTGTATGTGTTTAGCTTGTTCAGTGTTAATGCATTTGATCGTGTGTGAGTATGGAGTGATTTGCCCTGCTTGGGTCACTTAACTAAACATGGCAATTCCAAACATGTTGGCTTCACTTCCAGGACACTGGTGTTAGTGCATCCCATATTCCTCCAGCAACCGGCTACTGGGTAGTAACAAAGTGACAGGGAGCAAGAGGACTGCCTGTCACTCAATCCATGGCATTTGACCCTGATGTTGAGGATTTCATTGGCAGGTAGGGGAGGGTTCATATTTTTAAAGAGTTTTAACCCCTTAAGGACACAACTTCTGGAATAAAAGGGAATCATGACGGAATATTTCCGTCATGTGTCCGTAAGGGGTTAAATTAAAATCTATACATTTGCTAGCACACTGACATACACTCACTGATAAACACACATTCACTGACAGACACACTCCTACTGATTTAACACACAGTGACAGACACACCAACTCACGGACACAAACACTTACTGACATACATACACTCTCACTTATACTGGCACACACATACACATTCTCTCACACACTTACCTTAATGACCCCTGTAGTTCCAACACTGTATTCCATCACCTGACACCTTTGCTATAATTTGGTAAGTATTATAAAAAGGTAGTTATTTTAGATATATACTCAAAACATCAATTTAGTGTCTTGTCACGGATCTGGAAATGCTTGAACATGAAAATCAGCCAAGGGTACCTACAGTTATATCACATATAGGTTCATCTTTAAAGTTACTTTCATTGTTTATTCTCCTCTCTATTGTACAAAACTCATAACAAACTCTCAGAAAATATTTGTCGACCAATTTAGCCTAAATAATAACTACAAAA
Organism: Pelobates cultripes; assembly: GCA_933207985.1. Taxonomy (NCBI): domain Eukaryota; kingdom Metazoa; phylum Chordata; class Amphibia; order Anura; family Pelobatidae; genus Pelobates; species Pelobates cultripes. The sequence continues at coordinate 236,187,427 of OW240916.1, forward strand.
GTAGTTACGTGTCATACAATGTCGTGTATTTGCTCGCCTCTCCTTGTGGGCTGCATTTTGTTGGATGCACCACTAGGATGCCGCGCACAAGGATAGGTGAATATCTTTACAACATTAGTAGAGGTTACATTAATCACCAAGTCTCACTTCACTTTAAAGAAAAACACAACTCAGACCCCTCCTTACTGACGTTTTTGGGTATTCAGAGAGTCACACGGGATTGGTGAGGTAATGATTTTAATAAAAAGATAGGGCAGAGGGAGATGAGATGGATTTTTGAGCTTAACACCTTAATACCATATGGACTGAACAATGATTTTGAGCTTTGTCATTTTTTATAATGTTGTTTTTTATAATATCATTATTTTTTTGGCAATATTTTTTATAATAATATTTTTTATTAATAGCAGCTCTGTCTGCAAATTCTTATCATTTACAATTGTTTTATATATTTATATTGGTATTTTTATGTATTTTTATGTATTTAATTCAGTCAGATTTTTTTCTCGCTCCATCACTTTAACACACGTTGTAAGGGTTTCCATTTGCTTTCATGTGGTCGGCATACCTATCTTTCTGTTCATTTTTTTTAAGTCAACATTGTGATGATTTATGTGATTTGTAACAGATTTCATATACTCCTCTAGACTAAAAATCCCATTAAGGATTAATAACAGTACATTGGGACATATTTGCACTGTTTTCCGGATTAAATGCTGCTAATTGCAAATTTTTTCTCTTCTATATAGGTTAAAAGTATGGTCTTTTACACTGTCTTTAACATTTGCTTGTTTTGTATCATGTAGACAAAGAATGGAATAGAATGTTTTATTGTAGATATTGTTCCAAAAATGGTACATCACTTAAAAGGGAGTTGGATTGGATTTGTATTATTAATGAACTCTGCCAATGAAGAACTACGAACCATGTAAATTAAGTCTAACATTTGAACCAATAAGGATGTGGAGAAGGCGGCACTGGTTGCCCCATAGGCCTACAGCGAAACACGTAGACGTGGTGATGCCATAAGGTGGGCCAGTACTCACTTCAGACCCGTGATTTTTAATATTGTAGTAACAGTGGTATAATTCTCCTGACTGGCCAGACGTTCACTTGGTTGGAGCCTGCATTTGTCCAGCACGTAGAGATTTGTTCCACAGTGAACACAAAACGCTTGTGAGTAGCAGCATTTGGCTGCATACACTCACCTACTGGCATGTAAACCTGACATCCAAAGAAAATTTGAAGTTGGCGCTCCACTGTTGATGATACCTAATGGAGAGCATATTTGTCACTGGTAATTTTGAGGGTGTTGGTGAGAGTATCCAGCACATAGGTGTGAAGCTGCATCAACAATTTCTACTTGAACTACTGGGTTTTAGTAATATATGAGATTTGGGTGATGGGTGATTTTTGTCCCACTATATTAGCACTTCTAGCATCTCCATTTCTGATAGCTACTATTTTGTTTGATGGCACTTTCTGTCTCCAAAGACGTGGCACGGCAGTGGGGGCAATATTTGCCCTGTCAAATGCCAACGTGTACATGATTATGTAGGAATTGTGCCATGTCTTTGGAGAAAATAATACCTTCCGTTCCAGCATTGATGATCTTTTGTTTATATGGGAATCTCTCTGCAAACGTTTTGCTGAGAGTCTCAATAACCCAGAGTAGAACCTGGAATTTCTCAGACTACTAGGAACTTTTCCATGGATGAAATATTCCACTCAAAGAGAGGGGATCTCAGAGATTGTCTGCTTGAGAGGGGATATTCATATCAACAAATCAATAGAGGATGGAACTTAGCTTTAAAAATGGAGAGAGAAGCTCTTTTGAAATCTAGGGTCAAATCGCAAAAATTATTGAGATCAGATTTTTCGTGTAATAAGAATATGGAAGTTCTTCCCTTTTTTTGTACAGATTTTAGTAACCAATTTAATTCCATATCTCACATAATACAAAAACATCTTCCTATCCTGAGATCAGATTCATTTTATAGAAAGATATGTGACTCTAAATGTAAAAGTTCGTTGAAGAGTGCCAAATCTCATAAAATGGTTTTGTCACCCAACCTATTTTCCTGTTATACATCACAAATGTCTACAGCTTGGTTGACATGCAAAGGTATGTTTGGATGTGGGCAAAAGAAATGCAAATACTGCATCTATTTAAACATGAATACCTGTTTTGTGTCTTCTGTCACCAATGTTAGATTTGAGATCAAGGATTTCATAAATTGTTCAGCTGAGGGAGTGATATATCTCATCACATGCACGAAGTGCAAGAAGTGATATGTGGACAAACAAAACATAAATAAAAAAATAAGAATAGCAGAACACATACTAAGTATAAGATCAGATTACATAAGACAAACCTCGGTGTCAAGACATTTTAGATGTTTTCCTTTCAAGATATCCATAGATGTAAGCTAGGTCCTAGAGGGGGTAATTTAGAAAACAGTTACTTAAAAATAGCAGAGCACATACTAAGTATAAGGTCAGATTCCATAAGACAAACCTCGGTGTCAAGACATTTTAGATGTTTTCCTTTCAAGGTATCCATCAATGTAAGCTAGATCCAAGAGCGGGTAATTTAGAGAAACAGTCACTTACAAATTAGATGTTTTGGATCCTCACCTTACAAACAGAGTTCCTACAGGGACTTAACATAGAGTGGGATGCTAACTACATATCTAGACATTAAAAGATGTAGGAACAGGAGAGTTAACTGACTGTTCCTTATTTCCCATTTTTCTTTATAGCCTCATTTTTGTTATCGTGTTATATAATCATTTGAGAATGTTTTGGTGCATCATCAAACATAGATATCATCACATGGTAAAAATCTCTATCCTTATGCTGATTTTATTAATTTGCTGATCTTGTAGGTTTTAATCTTCTATCTCTTTAAGGTTTCACGTAGTTGAGGTTTCTTTAAGTTTCTCCTTGGGAGGAGTTATGGGTCATCCTCTGAAATATATTTAGAATTTGAGGATGGCACGTTGCTCCAGTTTTACATTGGTATTCTATTCCTCCTCTTGTTTCATTATATAATATTGAAGATGCCGTCATGTTATAACTGCTCGTCCCTTTAATTTAAGCATCAGGGACAATATAATGGATTATACCTCTATTTAGCAATAATTTGGAAACTTTGCCAAATCTTTTCTTTTGGCCCCTTTAAAAATACAATTTTTCTTGGCCAGTTAGATTGATCCTTTGGAGTGCTCAGTTTTTTGTCAGACATGTTCCCCGTCAAGAGTGTAATTTATTTTGTATAATTGTGGAGAAGTGAAAGGGGTTAACAAATTCCTTTATAATAATTTATATATTCCTTGGCAAGGTAATTTAACAAATTAATGTTGCCTACTGCTATCAATTCACAGAGGGGGAACCTGAATTCAATAATTACTTTTAAAGTTAGAATGCTCCAAGCCCCTAGTTATTTATAGTGGATGAGGCTCCTGTTGGAGTAGCTATGGTTGCCCATTCTGTCCATTTTAAGTTTTGGACATCTAAGGTCCAATATAATACAGACTTTTCAATTACTAATGGATCTGCATGGTTATTAACATTCCGGAACCTAAAGGGTATCTCTTGCAATTAGTGCAAGTAATCAAGGGTGTGGGCTTTCTCAGATGTTCTCCGAGTTACCTACCTATATTCTGGCAAACTCTCTTCATGAGAAAAAGAGAAAAATGATAGGTTAAGCTTGTTGTGGAAAATATATGATTAAACATACAGCTATAAATTGATAGCCTTAAAATACATATTCATATGTATGTCAGTCTGTTTGTCCGTGTGTCTCTTTCTCAAGGCAAATGGATATGTCGCACCCCCCCATAGTTGTAATCATTTCGGTGTCACTCCGCACCCGTTATCCCCAGTGGTGTATCCTGGTTTTGTGCTGCCCTAGGCAGGACAAAACTCAGGCGCCCCTCCCCCCCGCCAGCCCCACCCAACCCAACCCTTCCACCCGCCCGCCTTCTAAATACACACACACACACATTCACTGACAGATACGCATACACAAGCTAACAGACACACACACACACACACTAACAGACACACAGACACACACTCACTAACAGACAAACACACTCACTAACAGACACACACTCACTCTAACAGACACACACACTAACAGACACACAGACACACACACACTGACACACACAGTCAGACACACACATACACACAGTCAGACACACACACACACACAGTCAGACACACACACACTAACAGATACAAACTGTCAGACACACACTGTCAGACACACACACTAACAGACACACACAGTCAGACACACACACACACTGACAGACACACACATTCAGACATACACATACACACTAACAGACACACACAGTCAGACACAAATACACACACAGTCAGACACACACACACTGACAGACACACACATACACACTAACAGACACACAGTCAGACACAAATACACACTAACAGACACACACTAGCAGACACACTCACACAGTCAGACACACACACACACTAACAAACACACACACACACACACACACATTTTTTTTAAATTTACCCCCATTCCCCCTCCTTACCGTTGGGAATGCTGGGGGGGGGTTCATCTCCCTGGTGGTCCAGTGGCTGCGGGCGGCGCTGGGCGGGCGGCGAGGGAGCTCTTCCTCTGAGCGGTCTGCTCAGCTCCCTCGCATGCTACAGAGTGAGGCTGGGAGCCGGAAGATGACGTCATATTCCGGCTCCCAGCCTCACTCTGCGGCGCGCGAGGGAGCTGAGCGGACAGCTCAGAGGAAGAGCTCCCTCGCCAGCCGCCCGCCCAGCAGCCCGCACGGTCAGTTAGCCGCGAGGCTAACTAGGCATTTGCCCTGGGCATTTGGGGGCGGCTTTTTTGCCGCCCCCTGAAAAATGCCGCCCAAGGCAAATGCCTTGTTTGCCTCGCGGCTAAAACGCCCCTGCTTATCCCTTTGTTTGTATCTCTTGGACCTTGTGTGTTGGCCCTTGTATCGTAGCCCATGTTACCTGTTGTGTATCTCTCACCTCCATACTTATTGTGTTTCTCTTAATCCAACATTACATTTTGTAATTTTAGCCCTTTTACCCTCCCCACCACAGACATACACAGCTGCATGTGTTCATATATACATAGACATGTAATCATACATTCAGTCACATACAGACATGGACACATGAACAGACATATATATATATATATATATATATATATATATATACATACAGTGTTTTGCAAAAGTATTCACCCCCTTGGCATTTTTTTGTGTTTTGTTGCCTCACAACCTGGAATTAACATGGATTGTTTGAGGATTGGACTTTTATTAATCATTTTTTCACCTTTTTTGGAACCCCCTTTTTTTTAACCTTGTTTAGACTTTTTTACTTTTGGTGTATTTTATTAGGATGTGTAACATTATTTCTTGATAGATATATGCTACTGTTTAGAGATAAGGGTTACATTTATTCTGTTTCAATACTGCATAGGTAGTTAGGTTTCCTATTATTATACCCTGTTCTTATCTCTACTCACTTTAATCAGCGCTCCACCACAAGTATCTTTTTCTACGCTTTGGATAAGTCTCTATGAGCTTGCCACATCTTACTACTGAGACTTTTGCCCATTCTTCCTTGCAAAACTGCTCCAGCTCCTTCAAGTTGGATGGTTTGCGCTTGTGAACAGCAATCTTTAAGTCTGACCACAGATTTTCTATTGGATTGAGGTCTGGGCTTTGACTAGGCCATTCCAACACATTTACATGTTTCCCCTTAAACCACTGAAGAGTTGCTTTAGCAGTGTGTTTGGGGTCATTGTCCTGCTGTAAGGTGAACCTCTGTCCTAGCCTCAAATCATGCACAGAGTGGTACAGGTTTTGCTCAAGAATATCCCTGTATTTAGCACTATCCATCTTTCCCTCAACTCTGACCAGATTCCCAGTCCTGGCTGCTGAAAAACATCCCCACAGCATGATGCTGCCACCACTATGTTTAACTGTGGGGATGGTGTTCTTTGTGTGATGCGATGTGTTGGGTTTGCGCCAGACATAGCGTTTTCTTTGATGGCCGAAAAGTTCAATTTTAGTCTCATCAGACCAGAGCACCTTCCTCCATACATTTTGGGAGTCTCCCACATGCCTTTTCCCAAACTCAAAACGTGCCTTTTTGTTTTTTGCTGAAAGTAATGGCTTTCTTCTGGTCACTCTGCCATAATGGAGCTCTATGGAGCGTACGGCTTATTGTCGTCCTATGTACAGATACTCCAGTCTCTGCTTGGAACTCTGCAGCTCCTCCAGGGTTACCTTAGGTCTCTGTGCTGCCTCTCTGATTAATGCCCTCCTTGCCGAGTCCGTGAGTTTTGGTGAGCGTCCGTCTCTTGGCAGGTTTGCTGTTATGCCATGTTCTTTCCATTTGGTTATGATAGATTTGATGGTGCTCCTGGGGATCATCAAAGATTTGGATATTTTTTTACAACCTAACCCTAACTTGTACTTCTCAACAACATTGTCCCTTACTTGTTTGGAGAGTTCCTTGGTCTTCATGGCAGTGTTTGGTTAGTGGTGACTTTTGCTTAACCCCTTCAGGACCGGACTGTTTTTGCGATGTTTGCACGTTAAGGACCATTTTAACACTTTTGTGGTGTTTGTGTTTAGATGTAATTTTCTGCTCTCTCATTTACTGTTCCAATACAAATTATACACTGTTTTTTTTAAGGACTAAAAGGGCTTTCTTTACATACTATTATTTTAATCATGTCATATAATTTAGTTTAAAAAAATTATAAAATAGTGAAAAATTAAAAAAACAAGTTTTTTGACTTCTTAAAAAATCTTTTACTGATCTACAAAATCGAATGAAACAAACTGCTAAATAGATTCAAAATTTTGTCCTGAGTTTAAAAACACCCAATGTTTACGTGTTTTTTTGCTTTTATTTGCAAGTTATAGGGCTATAAGTACAAGTAGGAAATTGCTGTTTCAAAATGTACATTTTTCAAATGTATCAATAGTGACATTGTAACACTGTTATGTCATAAATCTCCAAAAAAACACCCCACATGTATATATTTTTCTTAAACTAGATAACCCTAGTTAGGGCAATCAGGACAGTAAAAAGGGGTGTCTGACCTTTTCACGTTTTTAAAACAGACCCGGCAAGGTTTCTGGGCGAGGGGGTGGGGGGTTTCTAGCAGTTGGCGGTAACTTAAAAATAAAATGCCTGGACTTAGCTTGCTTGGAACTTGTTAAAGAAATTATTTTCAACTGAAATTGGAGAAAGGTGGTTTTCCCTGGATTATTTTTTTTAAAAAGCAAAAATGAGTTGTGGGCTGCTATTTGCATCAGATAGATAGCCACCTTTTTATACCATGCTTTGGTTTTTCGTAAAATGAGATATGGCTGCATCAGCTGATCAGCCAAATCAACACCCCCCATGTACTTATTATATGCCCTGATGCAAACCGGTTTGGACTCTACTCTGCCCCGGACAGAGACGTCTGACATGCGTTTGTCATGGATGGTGGTTAGCATGTTGACATCCTTCCTGTCCCTAAATTTTAGTGCAAGCACTTCAGCTTTGCGAAGTGCTTTACATTCGCCTTTTTTAATTTTGCCTCTATGAGAGATCGTGGAAAGTCTTTGGAATTTTTTCTGGCAGTGCCGCAGGCCCGTGTCTGTAAACCATAAAGTGTTTTAAACAGACGGACACTACTATAAAAATGATCTACATAAAGGTGGTAACCTTTATTAAACAAGGGGTTTAGCAGGTCCCATACAAGTTTCACACTTGTCCCCTGGGAGTCAGGACAGCCAGGAGGGTCCAGTTGACCATCTTTCCCCTCATATACACGAAAGGCAAACATGTATCCACTTTTGCTCTCGCACAGTTTGACCAATTTTATGCCATACCTAGAGCGATTTGAGGGGATGTATTGTCTGAACCCAAATCTCCCTTTGTATTTCATTAGCGATTCATCTATGGATACATTTTGTTGGGGGGTATAAACATCTGAAAATTTGTCCTGAAAATGGTCTAGCAGTGGGCGTATTTTATGAAGCCTATCGTATTGGGGGTGATCTCTAGGGTGACAGAGGGTATTGTCACTGAAATGTAAAAATCTCGGGAGTAACTAGTATCTGGCTCTAGGCATGGTTTGGGAGAATACTGGACTAGACATTATTGGGTTGGGTTGGGTTACCACCAACGGTACTATTAGAGTGCAGTGACGTCTGCACTCCATTTGTGAGTATATTTTATTTTATTTTATTTATTATTATGTCACATCATCAGAGAGCACTATTTGCTGTTTTTATTCTCCCTTTTTCCTGAGAATTGGACATCATTATCGTCTGGAGGACAAGCACCCACATATCCCATAAGCAGGGATCATTCCGCTGTATGCCTGTTACACTTGAGCTGGCCATAGCTCATTTAAATGTGAGTGTTTCATTTATATTTTAATTTAATTTATTATACATTATATACACTCTGCACAATTGGTCCTTTCCCTTTGTGTCTTCCATATCACGAGACGATTTGGACTACTAGAAACATAGAAGACACTCTACTAGCAAATACAGTGATCAAGTCTATTCAACCTTAGACTTTTTTATTGGACACTGATTTTTATCTTTTATTGTATTTTTAGCATTATTTCATCTTGGCGCAGCCTTTTTTTTTTCCTTGTTGCACATAATATACAAAACCTTTAAATGAATTCAGAGTATTATCTAAACCAACATTTATAAACTCCAGAGAGAATACCTTAGAGAGAGTTCAGAGAAGGCTACTAAACTGGTTCATGGATTGCGGGATAAAACTTACCAGGAAAGGTTAAAGGATCTTAACATGTATAGCTTGGGGGAAAGACGAGACTGGGGGGATATGATAGAAACATTTAAATACATAAAGGGAATCAACACAGTAAAGGAGGAGACTATATTTAAAAGAAGAAAAACTACCACAACAGGAGGACATAGTCTTAAATTAGAGGGACAAATGTTTAAAAATAATATCAGGAAGTATTACTTTACTGAGAGGGTAGTGGATGCATGGAATAGCCTTCCAGCTGAAGTGGTAGAGGTTAACACAGTAAAGGAGTTTAAGCATGCGTGGGATAGGCATGAGGCTATCCTAACTATAAGATAAGGCCAGGGACTAATGAAAATATTTAGAAAATTGGGCAGACTAGATGGGCCGAATGGTTCTTATCTGCCGTCACATTCTATGTTTCTATGTTTCTATGTTTCTATGTAGCATTATTTCAAATTAATTTAATAAAGGTTTTCTAGATGTGATGTGGATGAAAAATAGCTATAGTCTATCATTCACTGCATTTGTAACCTAGACAACTCCCCAGTCTGTAAAACTGTGGCACCTATTTTGCTTTACCAGACATAAAACTTATTTCTTAAATTTGTTACATGAGCTGTACTAAGTTAGTTAACCAAAGTTTATAGATCAAATGTTACGATTGTATATGTTCGAATAACCATATTTACAGAAAGGTTTTTACCTTGAACGTCAGCATTTTATATGTATTTATATCTTTAGAAAAAATACTACCCTTTATTATTCTCTGGCATGTTTTCCTATCACTGCACTTTGATTATATAGCGTGCACAATATTGATTCATTAAAATCTGCCTCTTTGAAATTCTTTTTATATCTTTTTTTTTTTTGAAGATCACTCAGTATGTTCTTTTAATGAAAGCACATACTGCTAATTGCTAAGTTTAATATTGTGAATTTATGAAACAAAAATAAAACAAACAAATTTAAGGTGGCATTATATTAATGCATACATGGTATTGAAATATACATATTACATAAGTATGTATATATATTAAACCATGGAAAAAATATATATAAATATGTAATATGATATTAAAAAATAAATAGAGAACCTACTGACATGTCTCACAAATTTGAAAAAAAAAATATTGTTATTTTGAGCATTTATTTCTAGAAAATAAACTGAATAATATAGAAAATAAGATCCTATTCATTTTAAACAGCACAATACACATTTTAAACTTAGGAAGAGTTCAGAAATTAATAATTTGTTGGAATTATCCTGATTTTCAATCACAGCTTACATGCATCTTTGCATGCTCTGCACCAGTCCTTTACATTGCTGTTCGGTGACTTTATGCCACTGCAAAATTTGGTGCAAAATTTCAAGCAACTCATCAGCTTTGTTTAATGGATTATGACTATATATCTTTCTCTTGATAACATTCCAGAGGTTTTCAGTGGGCTGTTAATGACAGAGTCTTGAACTGGTGGCTTTCCATCCACAACTTTATTGACCTAGCTGTTGGAAAAAACAATACTCAGAGTTGAGGAACATTGTCAGGGCAGAAGGTAATAAGTTGTCTTCCAGGATAACCTTGTATGTGACTTGATTAATGCATTCTTCACAAATATAAATCTGCCTCAATTCAGTCTTACTGAAGCACTTCCAAGATAATTACCAATCCTCCATAAGATCCATAGTGAGTGTGAGATACTGTGGAATGCAGGTCTCTTCGGGTCTTCATCTAAACATTTGACAGCCAGGTGTTGGGCAAAGCTGAAAATTGGACTTGGTCATAAGATTACCTTATACCAGTCTTCTAAGGTTCAATCCTTATAGTTTTTTGCAAGCCTCAGTCAGGTCTATTTAAGTCCTTGAAGCCTTCAGGAATCCTTTGTGGGAATTGCCATCCCAGAATTTGGCATACTGCTGAATACCCTTAGAGCCAGGTACTTAATGCTCTTCACAAGGTGAGCACACTACCTATCATAAGTACATATTTTAAAAATTTTCACAGTACTACTCATCTGGTCTATTCTCCTTCTTTCCCATTCTCTCTGGAGGAATACCATCAAGGAAAGGGGTGTATTACTGCCCAAAGACCAACAAGGCCTATGTTACGGAGCCAATAACATATAGGCTCCAAATCATGTGAGTGGTTATAGTTAATCAACTTTCATCACATAATTATATATAAGACCATCTGCACTATATATTTCTTTGTTTTTCTTTTACATGTACTATTTAATGATTATCTGTAAGACGTTCAATTCAAATTATTAATGGGGTAAGTGAACCCCTTTATCACTTTAAATTTACACAGCGCTCCACTAATTGGTGTAGATAGTATACCACACATTTTCTAACAAAGTAAGTGCAAGTAGTTGGTATGAATGTCTGGCATTGTGTGCTACTTGAATTGAAGCAGAAATGTCAACAAGTAAAATGCTGCCAATGATCACATGAGCCTGATATTACCTGGAAATATAGTAGCTACTAACTAGATAAAATAAAGAATAAGATGATCCAGTTTCATAGACATCAAAAAGCAATATAATAGCAATTTATGCATGATTTCATACCACCTATTTTTCAGAACATAATAAACAGTGTATCCCTTCACATATGTTATCTTGAAGTCACAAGTAGGGACTGAAAGGTTATTTTTCCACCTTTGGGCAACCATAAAATAGCCTCAGTGAATCATTTATACACAAAATTTTAAGTCCCTTCTCTTGTTTTTAACCTTTTCATTCCTTAGTTGTGGTGATCCTTGTATTGAATAGCAGTTATAGATTATTTATTAAACAGTGAATTGCAGTAAATAGAGAATTGCTAAAATTGTATCACAACAGCTGAGCTCTAAAAACATTTTAAATTCACCATAATTTATAGCTAAATAGGTAAAACCCTTTAACACATTTGATTCAGATTGTACAAAAATGCGCATCATTGATTTTATTCTGTTTCATGCTTTTGATATTTTATTTTTCATTTCATTGTCAGCATCTCAAATCAGATTTAATACTATTTTATTGTTTTTATTCCACTAAATGCTGCAAACCCGATTGTCGTACACATTTGTTATTTAGGTTGAGAATCTTCCATTTACAAATAGAGTAGAAGCAGTTTATCCATTAACTTGGAAGTGTATGTAGTTTAGCTTTAGTGTATTTATTTAGATGTACCTAGATTTATTCTACATAACTGTTGTCTTGTTTCTCGTTTTATTCTTGCAGCCAATGTAAATGGCGTTACTCCAGAGGAAAATATAAACGCTCTCAAAATAACAATCACTTAGCATCATTTGGCTTCACGGCTTTGTCAACTGTAGATTACATTTAGCACACGCTTTATCTCAGTTGTAGTAATTACAATCTTGACAAGATGAGTTCTTGTACACAGCACAACCTGTTTTCAACAGCTGTAACCAGGCAACTCTTCCCTGAATGGAACTCTAGCTATTCATGATGCTCTTTAAAAAGAAAAAAAAATACATACCAATTTTTAGCAATCTCAATTCTTTCATTATACTACTAATTAATCCATCAAATGCTGCTAAAATTTCTAACTATTAATGCTGCATATTAAGAATATGGAAATGTGAAATCTCTTGCATGACACAAATTTTACTAATTATTGAAGCGATGGTATTGAATATAAAATCAGTTGCTCAGACAAATCATAATGCTATTGAATCAGAAAATTATATTTATATGTGCCTTCATCTGACAGTTGTTAAAATCTGCTTTGACAAATGGCTACTGATCAATCAAAATTACTGCAGGCATAAAGCACACTATTATGTAAAATTAATTGTATTTTAATTCATTTTGACCAATGATGAAACTTGATTACTTCAATCCATTTTAACCAAGAAGTATATTAAAAAAAACAAAAAAAAAACAAACAAAAAAACATATTTCCATTGGATCATAGGATACATGATGTCATACCTCACTTGCATGAGTCATCAGGAAATTCCTATTGGCCACTTTACTATTTGCTACCTAGCAAATGACTGGAGCAAAAGTACTGTATAGAAAACCATAAAAAAAGTCTGCTTAGCGTTGTAAATCCTATACCTAGTTTGATCAGGTGTTACAGTAGACATGAAATTTCAGTATTTTTTATTATTTTTTTTAAATTTGGATTAGCCAAAATGCAAAAATAGTCAAAGTTTGTAGATATTGTTATGTGATTATAAACATTGTTAACAAAATGCCATCTGATTAATAAGTTATTACTAAGTCCATTTAGAGGTGAGAAAGAAAACTCATCTGTAGTAAGAATGTGGACTGTATAATCATAATAGTTATTATCAGATGAAGACTAATGATCTTATTACTTAAGTCAGCATTGGTGAGGAGAAACAAATGACAGAAAAATAGCTGGTGTAAAGAGGGACCAAAAACACCAAAGCAAAAAAAAAAGTGACAAAATAATTTTATGATAACGTATCAATGTAGGTTGTCGTTCTACATTCTACATTTATCAGATATGGTTTAAAAACATCGAAATTTGATCCAGAAAGGAAAAGTGACCTCAACACTATTTTTTTAATGTCCTTATCATTTCATCAAGAATTGAAAGGAAATAAATTGTCTGCTAAACAAAGTATATGTAAAAAAAATGGAAATGTTCATTGATGCTTTTAGTATAGGAGAGGATCCTTCAGCCATATACATGCACCTTGGGTCAGACAGTGTGTGAATTTGACCGTTAGTCAGTCAGATAAATGTTACTGTACTGTGAAACAGAGAAAACCGTAGAGACTAACTGTTGGTTTCCAAACAATGTTTGACCCAAGGTGTATGTTTATGGCTGAAGGATCCTGTTAAATACTAAAAGTACAGATGGGGTTTTCTCAGTTTTTTTTACATATACTTCATATAGGAAAAAAAAATATTTCTTTTCAAAACGTAATGAAATGATCGTTATGCTAAATAATAGTGTTGAGTCCAGGGCCATCTTTAACACGCGGCAAACGGGTGCTTAGTTACTCCTGGGGGGCCCAAAGCAGCTGTCCCGTTTGCCCTCTATCCACAACAATTTATTTTAGGATTGTTCATTCAAATTGTTGTGGGCAGCGGACCTCCACACAGAGGGGGCAGCGGCTGAGATGGGTCGAGCCCCCTTCCTTGAGCTCGCAGGGAGATCAAAAGATCTTCTTGCCAGCTGTTTCAAATGAACTCCTGCTCTCTGACATCATCACAGTCCGCTGGAACCGCGTTTCTGTCCCAGCAGCACATTTTCCTATTCAGAGAGGAGAGGAGAGCATTCGCTTTGAAACTCAACAGATAAGCAAGCACTGGATCCTCACCTGGGGATACAATGTTATTATATGGGGCAGAGATATTACAACAACAGAGTACATTGCTTTATACTGAGCCTATCTGTGCAATAATAAACTCAGTGCAGTAGAAGTGTGAGATTGTCAAGTCCACATTAATTTGCCACATTTGCAAATTCACTAGCCCCCCAGCTCTATCTCATTAGCCCCCCAGCCCTGTCTCACTAGCTTTCCGGCCCTGTCTCACAAGCCCCCCCAGCCATGTCTCACAAGCCCCCCCAGCCATGTCTCACTAGCCACCCCAGCCCTGTCTCACTAGCCTCCGCCAACCCTGTCTCACTAGCCTCCCCCAGCCATGTCTCACTACACACAAATGCACACCTGCATTCAAAAGCCAACATTCACACACACATACTCCTTACAAAAACATACTTACATTAAAACACATACACATTGCTCAGTGCTAAGTACAACCCTGCAAGGATGGGCAAATTGTAAATCCCAAGCTAGCAAAGCATTGTTGACTTGTACGACAGATAGGGATCTACATTTTGGCCAGCCTTGTGCTACAAGGCAGTCCTTTAAAAAATTCTTGCCCCTGCGGACACTCAGCAACTTGTCAGTATATGTGTGTGTGTCAGTATGTCAGTGTATATGTCTGTGTGTTTTAGTAGGTCTGTCAGTATGTGTGTCGTTGTGTATCAGTGTGTCCCAGTGTGTATCAGTATGTCTGTCAGTATATGTGTCTGTGTGTGTGTGTCAGCATGTCTGTCTGTGTTTGTGGGTATGTATGTGTTAGTATATGTGTCTGTGTGTCAGTATGTCTGTTAGTAACACACAGATTGCATGCCAGGGAGTGGGGAGGCAGGGTCCAGGGTTCACATCTGTATGTGCTCTATCTGCTGCAGTGTCATTAGCCAGTATCTAACTCCAACTCTAACAGCAGTTCTCGCTGGCTATCATTGTAATGAAACAAATATTTATAATGTAATATCAGTATTTTCCCACAATTTGGTTAAAGGATCACTATAGGCACCCAGACCACTTCAGCTCAATAAAGTGGTCTGGATTCCAGGTCCTCTAGTTGTAACCCTGAAGCTGAAAAATAGCAGTTTCAGAAAAACTGCTATGTTTACGCTGAGGGTTTATCCAGCCTCTAGTGGCTGTCTCACTGACAGCCGCTAGAGGCGCTTCTGCAATTCTCAGTGTGAAAATCACAGTGAGTGGATGCTGACGTCCATAGGATAGCATTAAGAAATGCTTTCGTATGGGAGGTTTGAATGCACATGCTGCTCTTGCCGCGCATGCGCATTCGGCGCTGACGTTGGCAGGAGGATGAGAGTTCCCCAGCACCGAGGGAGCCCAGCGCTGGAGAAAGGTAAGTGGCTGAAGGGGTTTTAACCCCTTCAGCCCAACGGAAGGGGGATCCTGAGGGTGGGGGGACCTAAGGACTATATAGTGCCAGGAAAGCAAGTTTGTTTTCCTGGAACTATAGTGGTCCTTTAACAGATGAAGTGAGAAAAGGTAACAAAGAGAGGGAAAAACAAAGGGAGCAGAAGAAATAAATAAATCTATATTTATATATTATATAATTATTAAATATAATTTATATAAATATATAAATATAGATTTCCTTACTGCTTCTCCTTTTTTGCCTTCTATTTTTCACTTCTCAATTGATGGTTGAATAAAATTAATATTTAGTGACTATCTCCTAGACATCAATCATTTCTTTTTTTCCCCATCAATCAATTTTTTTTTTTGTGAATTCAGAATCATGATTCAAAACAGACACGCTTGGCTATTGCGCTTTGCAGTTGATTTGCGATTCGGGTATATTTTGGCTGGGAGTTCTGGAATTCAACCAATCACCCCAAATTCAGACTCATCGCAGTTCGTACCAAAATAAATCTCCAAGTCTAATAAACAGTACATAACAAAACACGAAAATATAATAGTTCAATATCTTGCCTGGCTCCTAGAACACTGCATAAAGAGAATACTCCTTTGTAGAAGCCAAGATATTGAACTCACGCATTCAATAATCTATTCGTCCTCAGGGATGGCTAACGTAGATAATGATGTCCACATTAGGGTAACCCCTTTCCAAAACACCATATACTGATTTACACCTAAAGCAAAAATAAGTGACATGAGAGGGAAAAAGGCAGGGGGTTAGAGCTTAAGGAAGAGGAAGGGTTAATACAAGCAAGTTGTATGGAGTTTCCTGGCCTAAATAATAATATAATAATCTGCTTCACTCTTAAATATAGAAGTCATGGGAGCATTGTAGAACAAATTTGTTCTATCTGATGAAATAGATTTCTACCGTACTAAAATCAATCAGGGTGTTTTATTCATTTTGGTGGGAGGAGGCTTAGTTTTGGGGTTTAAACTTTCCTTCCAAACCCATGTAAATAAAAAAAAAAATGAAATATTTAAAAAGAAGCGTCCATGCAGATTTTTGGAAATGGAATCCTTTTTGCAGTATATAGGATCTGACATGACTGAAACATGCAGGGCTGCATACTGTCTGCATCCAGGGGAAAGAGAGTCAATCCTCCTCAGTTAAATGACCTGTCCTTTTTTATTTTTTCTATCCTACCCTTTTATTCCTTGCTCTCTGCCAAGGTATCCATCACCCTGACAGCTACTTGTCTTTCTGGCACTACCTATATTAATCAAGTCTTATTCCAACTGATCTACAAGTTTAATGTGCATATTGATGAGAGTATTATTAACATTGTATAAAAATTACCCAAAAAGAGCTCAATACAAAAAAGGTAAAAAAAAAAAACAAGTGTTAATTAAAAGACATTAGCACATTATGTCATATACTGATGGTTTGAAAAAAAAAAACCTTTTCAAAACCTGTAAACTATGCATATAAAGTGAAAATTAACCTGTGTGTGTTTGCAATACAATAAGCAAAATACGAAGAGGAGATTTTAGCGTACTTAATAAGGGCAGAGGCATTTGTTTTCATGACAGGTGCCCTTAACAGATCATCTGGACAGAAGGTTGGTATGTCTGTTGGTTTCTATTAAAGAGAAATTATTAAAATAAAGACACATGATTTAGTTACTACACCTTTTACACCATATGCCGAGGTTGACATTTACAAGAGATCTCAAGGGATAGCATGCTTTATTGATTTTTACAGCCTTCAGCCTGACGTTGTGCCAGAATAATATTTTGTGAACACCAAGGGATCATACATGCCGAGAAAAGGTTAAAGTCAGTGTTCCTTTTTCATTGAACTAACATGTGGCTATTCTGTGTTGTCCTTCTGCACAAATCTTTCAATCTGCTCTGTGGAGTATATATATTTGTTTTAAGCTACAGAGAAAATATGTTGCTTTGATGTATAGTTTAAAAAAAAAAAGAACCAAAAAAAAAAACAAGCAGAACAACATAAAAATATTTAAAATAAGGAGCTATTTCTAAAACCTTAATTGGCTAATTATGCATTCTGCTGACAGACGTTAAATTGATTTAATCTGAAAGACACATAAGTGACATTGCTTTATCAAAGCACATTTTATGTATATAAAATATATAATTGTAAACTAATCTCTGTTTAATATTTTTATTCATTTTTACATTCTTCCCATGTGGAAATATCAGGGGGAAAGACCATTTTACGGTATCTTTTACATACAATATTTCAGAAAGTATCTGAAATAATTAGTATAAAGAACAGAATTCCATTTTTGTGACATACAGTAGGTATAGCAAAACAAATAAAACATGGTTGAACACCTTACTTCTTATGTTTTGTTTGGAATCGATGGTATTTAAGGGAATACAGCTTTTTTAAAATGCAATGAAAATGTAAAAATAATATAAAGTAAGTAAGATTACACCATAAATCGTCCCAACACAGGGTATTACAGTCTGTAATAAAACAGAAATCACTGTGAATATGGTAAAACAATATGGTTAGTATCAAGTCCCAAAAAGCATGTTGGCTCTGATTTAGTTACAGACATGTTTCATAGGTTATGCTTTCAAGTGCCAATTGTGATATAATGGTCAGTTTTTCACCAGTGTTCCACTCAAAGTACCTTATTCTCTTGTTTTGGGTGTAAGACTAGATTTTAGACTCCCAGGAAAACATCCTCCATAATTGATTATGAAAATAATGTCCTTCAATGTTAAGGGAATAACCCTTAATATGGGCTTATGTCATTTTCTAGACATGATATTAACCATACTATGTAAGCATATATAGGGAAACATGGTTCTCTCTGGTGACTTCAATTTTATTACTGACCTTGTTAAGGATTTATCAATTTCTTCCCAAGGGTTAAAAGAATGCAGCATAATTGTTTTCTGCAAATTCAAAAAAAAAAATGAAAAATTCAGACTGGGGAAAAAAGACAGGATATTATTTAAAATACCTACTACCCAAAGACACTGCTACTTAATATCATCAGTATCATTATAACGTTTAATAATAAAACTATGTTATATCAACAGTGAACTTGTTTTACACATAAAACCTTGTATAAAGGAAGCATTTAAGTTCTTCCAAATTAACCTGAATGATAAATAGAAGTTTATTGACCTAAAAATGAGGAATGTGGCAGTCACGGCTGATAAAATACAGTTGTGCTTCTGCTATGTAAATTAAAAAAAATTAAAAAAAACAACTACATTTTGACTGCAGCAAGGATGGTATTTATGGTAATTTTATTACTTAGTTTAAAATATCTGACATAATATAGATTCTCTTAATCATGCCATTAGTGTTTAAATAACAGAATTTAGTTAAAAAAAAAATGTATTTCCACTGAGCAACAGAAGCATTATTTCTGTCGAGCTGCAGCTGCTGTATCTGTAGACTAGGCATTTACTATCCCTTAGGGAGATTACTGTCTCTGCCAGCTGACTTAGTTTTTATACTGCTAGCAATTTATTAGATTGCTTTGCTCTTAAGTGTGATAATAGGCCTTATGCTTAGCAAGGTTTAGAGACTTCCACTGCATTAATATTTTATGGCAATGACAGTCAAGACACATTCTGTTTACCTAACAAGACAAGCCAAGTTACAGCTGCATTTGAGATTAGCGCTACTAGCTCGCCGGATTCCTGCCAATTACGTATTCACTGTTTCAGAATTGCTTTTGTAATTGTAATCTAATCAGTTACATATTTGATGCATGAAATCATGGACCAAACAGCCATACCAGTTTTCTAGTTGCTTCATAAAAAGAAGCAGTCAAGCTGCTCAAACCAAAGACAGCATCTTATTCTATTGTTCTAATGATGATTTGTTGTTGAGCAAAGACAGCTTTTATCTCTGGCAATGTAATATACTAGATTGGGTATATCCATTATTCTCTTATTGAGCTGTATGCATGGCGGCTCAGTTCTCTTTAGCTTTGAAATGTTTAGCTTGTCTTTTTTCGTATGACAGGACAAATGCATTCTGTGCTAATGTATAATACTTTTTAAAAATAATGACATGACTGCAATGGACTTTCGGTGACATGAATTGTTTGCACAAGCAAAATAAATGATTCTAATTAATTGAAGCTTTTTCGACTTTCTTCCAACCCTCCCCCGCTTCCGTCAAGCCTAGCTCAGGAACAAATTCTTCTAACATCCATCCTAGACAAAAAGGAAAAAAAAAAAAACAGTAGATCAAAGGGTAAGGTGTTTCCTATTGATTCACAGTGACTGCAAATTCATTCGGAGGCACTAGCTCTCAGATGACTTGCTAGAGGTTTTATTGCCATCATAAAAAGAAAACATTCATTCAGCACTGCTGACTTTAGATACATCATTTAGATTTAATAACCAATAAAAAAAGAAAAATCTGCACCACTCTATTTTATATATGAACTGGTAACTCTTGTATATGTGAAATGCAAGACAATGCATACAAAGCAATTTTATTTATGACAAAAAAAGAAATTCTGAGACTAATCTATGTCTGGCATGAAAAAGATCATGGGTTTATAATTATGCAGTTAATACATATTTGATGGATGGTGTGTGGAGCATTGGAAGACTGTATTATAAGAAACAGTGCTGCGGTCTTTGTTCTAAAAAAAAAATGAAAACTGTGTCACATATATTAAAAGATTTTCAAGATAGGAAGTCTAGCGCAAAGGGATCAAACTAATTATTCTACCAATAATTTTTGCACATGACCTTCGAAAAGTAGACATTTTCTGGTCAGCTAAATAACTAGGAAGCCTCTCAAAAAGTATTTTCATTATTATTACAATGTACTTTCACAATAGTACTGCAATGCTGCACGCATCAAATAAAGGAAATAATAACAAAGTTGAATTCAAGAAAATCTAGTGTATAAAATAGCTTTTAAGAATCTATCAACTGAGCCGTAATTCACAATTCTCCCCCCCCCCCCCAGTTGGATGCCACAAGGCAGCCTTTAATTAAACTATTCATTAACAACCACATTTCTGAATAACTTGCGGAGTTATAAAATAGCCGATGTAGAGCATCTTAAACCAGATTTGATAGTCTTCTTGATGTTGTGCTAAACAGTGCTCCTTGAAAGCCAACTTCTCTAAAATAATCCAGCTTATTCTGCTAGTTACATATATTGTATTAATTGTATATGAATATATACATGTTGAGTTGCTTTTAAATATGACTATTGTAGATGTATATGGTTCAGTTTATGTTGTTAATGTCCTTAGACATCAGATCGAGAAAGGACCATCCCTCAGACATGATTCTGACATGAAGGGGCGTAACTAGAAACCTTTAGGTCCATGGTGCAAGAATCTGTTAAGACTCCCTATCCCTATAGAGCAGAGGTGGCCAATAGGTAGCAGCTGCCACAAAAATCCCATGATGCTTTGCCAGCTGTGGATCTACTATTTACTCACCCTTGCAGGGTTCTATCGGTATACAGTATCTGTGAAATTAGCTGTGGTTTTAGGCACAATGGATAGAGCAGTACGTCAATTATGCCATATATATGTACACATATTCCGTATGTATAAAGAAAATGATAGCCACAGGGATCCTACATGTTGCCCAGATGCAATGGAAAAATTGTCTGGGACCTAATCAACTCCTTACTAAAAAAAAAGGTATCACCTGACTAGTTCAATAGCATCACACTACTTAAAATGCTTATCTGCTTTGAGACTGTAGACTGTGGCATGTTGCACAGGTTTCCCAAAGGCTCCAGCAGAACTAAATCTAAAATAGAGGGAAACAGCTGCTTTCTAACAGGATGAACTGCTGGCTCTATTGTACAAAGATAAAAAGGAGATGTTCACCCTAACGACAATTCACAGTGAGCACACTCGCAGGGTCAAAGTTCGTGGTAGACAGGAAACAAAACGGGTGCCAGTCTGCATTAAGCATTATAACAAGCACATGGGGGGAGTTGACCTGTTCGATCAACTGATGCAGTCATACGTAATCATGTGAAAGACCAGGTCATGGTATAAAAAGGTTTGCATTTATCCTATCCAAAAAGGCAAAAGCTGAACTGAAGTAAATATTTCTGACATTTCAGTTTCAGCTCATTTCTGGGCTGCCACAACAGGGAATCATCAGTGGGCCTAGGAGCAGAAGAATTGAGGTAGGTCATTTCCGCTTCTGAATTCCACAAACCCCCAATAAGAAAACCACCCAGAAAAGGCACAGGGTGTGTTACAAGAGGGACATAAGAACTGAAACAAGTTTTTACTGCCTCGATTGCTCCTCTCACCCCAGCCTTTGCATTGGGAACTGTTTTAAAGTTTTCTGCACTGAGGACAAAAAAGTTTAGGCATCTTAATGCAGTTTATTTATATATTTTTTTAGTTGTTCTTCTGTTTAAAAGTGAAAGATGCAAAAGATGTATAGGGCCAAAAAGGCTGCTAAAATTATGACCACTGACTGACTATTTTATTATTTAAACATTTTTTGTATTTATTTAATTGGGGTGAGTGGTAGTTTGTGGGATATTGGGGAGTTTAGTACTATGTTAGTTATAAAGAAGTTTGATGCAAGTTCATGCAGCAATTAATTTTTGCCGAAGTAGCTACATTGATGTGCTCTGAGTGAGTTCTGTCATTTCAGCTGAGAACAGTGCTTCCAGAAGCATCTTTGCCATGGACTCTGGGCTTGCATCGGCACCCCCGGTATGTCACAGAGTCTGAATGAGGACAGAGAAGGTGGTCTTTTTTTTAAGTTAAAGTTTCGACATATAAAAACCATGGCAGGCCCAAGATGGCACCAATCAAATCTCGAGGGATGGATCTCCCTCATTGACAAGGTCCCCAGGGCCCTTCGCATTAAACAGGCAGATCACCTCAGTAGAGAGGAAGACTCTGTTGGGTGCTCTAACTTCAATCACAGCCTCATTCACAACCCAATTGTAGGCTTTGTCAGAAGACTTTAACAAATAAATTCATTATCTGGGCCAGCTCATCCAACACATGGAGCAAAATATGCTCACAACAGCTTAGCAAACAAGTTGCACAAATTAAACGTCACGATCAACTCCTAAAAGCTAACAATTTTGGATTGGAGGACAGAGCATGGAGAAAAGACCTCCACTTCAGGGGGATACAAGAGAAGGTTGTCCCTTTAAATCTAGTCACTTACCTGGTGAATTCCTTTT
The DNA here is from genome assembly GCA_933207985.1 of Pelobates cultripes. Classification (NCBI taxonomy): domain Eukaryota; kingdom Metazoa; phylum Chordata; class Amphibia; order Anura; family Pelobatidae; genus Pelobates; species Pelobates cultripes. Next base: position 236,210,122 of record OW240916.1, read on the forward strand.
AAAAAAATGTACCAGAGTTTCCTCCAGATATGCTCTTTTTGGATTGTGTCCATAGGCTGCAGAGGCCCAAACATCTCCCACCCAGTACTCCTTGAGAAGCAATTAGGAACAATTCCAACATATCAACAATGTGGATCAATTCCAACATCTCAAGATTTATGCTTATTTTTCGACGTTAATGCATCATTTTCATAAATCTCTATCTACAATAACAGTGACTCTATTTGCTAATGCCATACAGTACAGGGGAGCCTTTCCGGCCAAACTCATCATTCAGAAGAATGGAGCCACACAAGCCATCTCTTCCGATGATACAGGTTGTCAGTGCATGAAATACTGGGATGTTCCAGTAGTAGAGTTGATAGCACCCAAATACATTACCTGCACAACAGAGTCTGGTATTGCATGACAAAAAGCTGTGGTTTATTATTTACCATTATTTTGCATAATAAGCTATTGTTAATATTGGTGACTAATAGTAATGGTGGTAAAAAAAGTGTTACATTTAATGTTGAGGCAGAATACCCCAGAAATTAAGATAGTTATTGCTAAAGGATCTGAAACACCTGCACTTTTCCCCAAACACTACCTCATTCAATTTCATGCACTCTCAAATACTAAATCTGAAGGTTGTCAATCTTGATCTATAAGGATGTCAAATTTCAGTTACAAAGCCAACTTAATGATTCTCAATCTATATATTTTATACTAGTGGAATTGTTTAACAATATTCAATACAAACTTGTATCAGCTTAACTTCTCACACGAAGTTACCTCCAATATTTATTCCAGAATTTAGGTAAACTCATAGAGTGTGGAGATTTAAACATCATCCAGTCCCTATTGTTAGACTCCTCAGTGGCCCCCATGGGTTGCAGGAAAACTCAGTTAACATGTGTTTGTGCTGGCGTCCCAAAGTTACTAAATTTATATTGTCTATACAACTATTGTAGGGCATTACACACATTAAAGAGGGACTATACACTTTTCTCTTTAGTTCACAATTCTTACAGCTGCATAGATACCTTCTTTGTAGATTAAGCAACCCTAACCCAAGTACAAAGCTGTAATATTGGTGATATAAAATAGTCTGACCACGGACCTGTGACACTGATGAGGTACCTGGCAACTGAATGAATCCCTACTCTTAGATAATGATTGATAATTCAGTATGTGACAGTAGAACATACTACTTTCAAACAAATGACACTGGAGACATCACGGACAATATATTGTGGTCCACCCACAAGTCCGTTATAACAGGTTATTTTATTTAACAATCTTCCACATAAAAAAGAAATCCCAAAGTGAGCTTTTAGATTGCTACCATAAAATAGTTCAAACCTCAGTGAGTCATAAAGTAGACCCATCCCCAAACTGACTGTAGAGCTGAATTCTTTACAAAATAATAATTTAGCTATTAATGCTGAGAAAACAAATTATTACTTACATAAATTGAAAGTGTCTTGTTACCAATCAGGTGGTAAAACTGGTAAACTTATGGCCTACAGACACAAGGCTCAATGAACACGTAATCGCATAGCTTGTATAGAGGGCCACAATGTCTCCAAATATGTTGACCCACAAACAATTGCTCAGGAATTTTCTACTTTGTATTTTCAACTGTATAATTTGGATATTGGATATCTCTAATTACTTATCTAAACTAGTCATGCCAAACTTATCATGCCAGCAACAAGCTGACCTTAGATATCCCATCACATTAAACAATGACTTTTCTAATCTATATTATAAGTTTGCCAATATAATTAGGCCATACTTACTCAGGGTGTTTCCAGGGCCGTTTGAAGGAATTTGGGGGCCCCAAGCAAAATGGACATGGAGGCCCCTGGGGGCCCTAAATAACAATGAGGGGGTGGGACCTACTGTCCTCCCCCCCGGCCCCCACCCCTGCGCGGTGTGTGAGGGGCCCTAAATAACAATGAGGGGGGACCTACTGTCCTCCCCCCGGCCCCCAACCCTGCGCGGTGGGTGAGGGACCTACATAACAACGAGGGGGGGACCTACTGTCCCCCCAGGCCCCCACCCCTGAGTGGTGGGTGGGGGCCCTAAATAAGAATGAGGGGGGCCTACTGTCCTCCCCCCTGCCCCTACCCATGTGCAGCAGGTGGGGGCCCTACATAACAATGAGGGGGGACCTACTGTTCACCTCCCTGGCCCCCACCCCTGAGCAGTGGGTGGGGGCCCTAAATAAGAATGGGGGGACCTACTGTCCTCCCCCAAGTCCCCACCCCTGCGCGGCGGGTGGGGGCCCTACATAACAATGAGGGGGGACCTACTGTCCTTCCCCCCTATCCCCCACCCCTGAGCGAAGGGTGGGGGCCCTACATAACAATGAGGGGGGGAACCGACTGTCCTCCCCCGGCACCCACCCCTGAGCGGCGGATGGGGGCCCTAAATGAAAATCCCCTCCCCCCCTTCCAAGGTGACTAGGGGTCCCCAAGCCCCTAGTCACCCCCCTACCCAAATAAAAGTTATCCCATAGCTATCACCCTCACCCTAAAAATAGTGAGGAGGGAATAAAATAACTAACCTGTAAATAAAAATAAAACTTATCATTTCATATCTTCTTTCTTCTAAAATCTTAATTTTTCAGCCCCAAAAAAGGCCAAATAAAAAACCATAATACCCGTCAAACTTAAAATAAAAAAAAAATCCGAGCGCAAAAAAAAAAAAAACAGACGAAAAAGGAAAAAACCTGATGCTAAAACAAAAAATCCATCTTCACCCATGGAGGGCTCCGCAGAGACTGAGCTCTGCAGGGCGGGGGAAGGCTTATATAGCCTTGCCTCACTCTGCAATTAGGCTAAGAACACTCTGATTGGTTGGTTTAAGCCAATCAGAGTGCTCTTTGTCATTTTACACAGGTGGGAAAGTTCTTTGGAATCTTCCCACGCTGTGTAACTTGACTCATAACATTCTGATTGGTGGGCTTGGTGGGCTTGGAATCAGAGTGCTCTCTGTCATTTTACACAGCGTGGGAAAGTTCCAAAGGTTTTTTTTGTGTAAAACATTTGAGGAAGGCTGAGAGTGGGATAGGGAGTGGATGAAATTGATAATATCCTGAAGTGTATCTCAATGAATATACAGGGTCTGAATACCCCATTTAAAAGGAAACTTTTATTATTTCTTAGAAAGGAACAGATAGATATCTAAGTATTACTTAGAAAGGAACAGATAGATATAGCCATGTTACAAGAGACTCATTGGAGAAGGGAAGAGAAAATTAAATGGAGATATGAGAGGAAAAAAAAGAGCTAGCTATTATTTTTTCAAAACGGCTTAATAAAGACATAATTTACACAGAAGTAGGCAATGAAGGAAGATAACAAATCCTAGTTTGTAAGATAGACTCTGTCAAATATACTTTTGTAAATCTTTATCTGCCAAACATAGCACAAACAAAATATTTAAAAAAGATAAAGGATAGAGTAGAAAAAGTTAAAATGGGAATTTTAGTTATAACAGGGGATTTTAACTGCGTCCCGGAAATGATATTAGATTAGAAAAAACTAAAGATAATAGGAAACCGAGTACCCAATTAAAGAAGCAGTCCAACATTCTTATAAACATTATGGAAGAAAATAATTTGTTGGATATGTGGCGAGTATTCCATGTAAAAAGAAAGCGAATTTACACATCGATCAAGAGTACACCATTCGTTGTCTAGAATAGTTTTGGGGGAGAATAGTTTGGCAGAACAAATACAGAAAATAGCAATAAAGGAAAACCCATGGGTGGATATAATTTGTTCGAGATGAAAGAGGAAAAAATATACAAGCCTTTTAATACTTGGCGTCTGGATGATAACATTCTTTCCAGAACGGAAGATAAAAAATATATTAGAAACTAAATAGAACTATATTTTAAAGAAAACAAAATGGAAGGAATGTCTTATGCAATGATCTGGTAAGTATTTAAAGCAATAGTGAGAGGGTATTTGATAAAGTTAAAGAGTAAAATTCAAAAAGAAAAAGGAGCCTCAAGGGAAGAATTATATATAGAATATTATAAGTTATCTACAAATAATAAAAAAACACTTAACCAATGAAACAATAAACCAATTAAACAACCTCAAAGATAAAATTAACAAAATAGAAATGGAAAGAATTAATAAAAATCTAGAGAAAATAATTTTTTATCATGATAATAACAAAGTAACAAAATGGTTAACTAATAAGCTCAAAAAGAAGGCAGGGAAAAACAGTATCATGTATCAAAAACGACCAGATAATATAAAGAAAACCAGAAGCTATAGCAAACATTTTTCAAACTTATTATGAAGAGCTAAATAATATTCCAAAACAACCCGAGGGACAACAAATATCTAAGTATTTAAAAGATATAGACTTTCCTAAAATTACACAGGAACACAACAATACTATCAATGTTCCTCTTACTGAAGCATCATTTAAACAGGCTATTGAAAAACTAGAAACTTTTAAAACACCTGGTCCAGATGGCCTGAATAACAGATTCTATAAGACTTATAAGGACATAATAACAGAACAACTAGAAAATGTCTTTAAAAAGAATGTGGAAAGGGGTTCAGAGCCAAAAGAAATGTTATATTAATATTACCGATCTTAAAAAAGGATAAGGACCCTCGAGAACTTAAGAACTATCACCCAATTTCTTTAATAAATGTAGATTCAAAGGTGTTTTCTGCAATTCTAGCAAACAGGATAAAAATACTTCTTCCCAGTCTGGTTCATGAAGACCAGATTGGCTTTGTTCCTACTAGACAGGCAAGTGCTAACACAGGACGTTTGATCAATATATTGGATTGGGGAGAGAGAACAAGGATTTTGACAGGGTCGGATGGAGATATATGTTTGGGGTGTTGTAGTCTATGGGCTTTGGTGGTTGGATAAAGGCAGCAATTAAATCTATATATCATGAACTAATGGCCAGGGTGGTGGGTATAGATTTGTGTTCTGACTGTTTTTTGTTAGGCAATTGTACCCGCCAAGGTTGCCCCCTATCACCAATACTTTATATACTATCTATAGAGTCTCTAAGACTCTCTAGCAATAAGAATAAGGGCAAATCCTGGTATTAGGGGAGTTCCAACAGCTACCAAAGAACTGAAGCTGTATCCAACTATAAGATAAGCATAGATAAATCTGACTATAAAAAAATGGAATACTTTGCTAATGAGCTAGTTGGAAAGAATCAATGTCATTAATGCATATATAATACCCAAGTTGACCTTTTTTTTAAAATGATTCCCCTAAATTTTCCAGATAGCTGGCTAGAGATGATACAGAGAAGTTTCAGAAACTTTGTATAGAGAGGGAAAAGACCCTGTATTAATTTAGAACAATTGACTAATAATCCTGGGCAAGGGGGTATGAATTTCCCCAATATTAAAAAACTTTATGAAGCCAGTATGGTCTATCACATACAAACATTAACTAAAAAGGAAATGAAAGACACAGGATGGTTTATATTAGACACCCAGTCATTGAAAAGGATTGACCTAAATGAACTTATTTGGCATAGTAAAGGATATTTGGCACTGAAAGAAATCAAAAATAAAATCCTAACACATATTTTCCCAGCATGGTTTAAACTAAAAAAAAAAGATGAAAAATACTGAAACAATGTATGGATTTATGGAGTTGGAAATATTGGAATCTCTCACAGATGATTTAAAACTAGATCTGTGGAGAGAGAAAAAATCAGTGTTGTAGATAACATAATGAAGGAGGGAAGAATGAAAACATTTACATCATTGGTCTTAGAATATAACTTACCAGAATCTGAAATATATAATTATTTAAGAGTTAACTCACTTGTCTCAAAAAAATTTCGATGAGGGAAAAACCAAAACTCCAAATATATGAAACAGGTTTTTGAAATAAGAAAAATGACAAAACTTTTATCTTAGGTCTAAATCACTAAATCAATGGTGCAAACTACTATACCGAAACAGTTTACAAAATGGGAAATAGAGTGTAATATCAATATCGATATTGGTGTATGGGGTGAAATATTAATTAGAATAAAGAAAAATAATCATAATACAATACTGATTGAAATGTTTTATAAATAGTGCCAACAAGATTAAATAAAATTGATCCCAATGTCCCAAACTTATGTTGGAGATGTATGAACATCTACATGAAGCTATCTACATATATGGTGGAGTTGCCCAAAAAATAAAAAATTATGGGATCAAATATATAAAACTTTATACGATTACGATAAGATCCAAATAAATAAAACCTCAATGACAGCTTTATTACATTTGGGCTGGCTGGATCTAACAGCATCCCAATATTATTTGTCCATGCATAGTTTTCTGGCTATGAAGATTATTTTGGCAAGAAATTGGCAACAGCCTATTGAAATTAGTTATATTTGTTGGACAAAACAATTAATGTTACAATTAAAGATGGAAATGGGCATATGTTGGAGAAATAATATTTTTGCCAAAAACAAATTGATAAGAGGGAAATGTTTGGATCTAGTATTAACTTTTACCTAAACATTAAGTAAGCATTTTAGAGTTATTCTTTTGTTTCAAATACATTGTATATGAGGAATAAATAAGATTATCCCTATCTGCACTCAGGCACTTATCCTTCACAGGTAGAAAGTATTTAGTAATGTCGGTCTTTGTGGAATGTTTGTAATTTATATGTCTGTATGGTGTTTTATAAGATGTAAAAAATGTTAGGTAACCTTTGTTGTTCTATCAAGAGTTCACCACGTTTTATCCATTGAGACATGATGAGCTCTTTGTGGCACATTATGGTATTACGGTATTATTGTATGTTGAGCAGCTACACTTTGACGTATGCAGCACTATGATGCCTGACCCCCTTCCCTCCCTCTTTTTCCTTCTACTCCACAGTACATAAAAGATATAGCAGACTTGGTTATATATTTATAGCGCAATCATTTCGTTTGCTTTCACAGTCCAATACGATACTTCCAACGGCATTGTTGGACTACTCTGTCATCCTGACTTGCAACGGTTCACCATTGTTTAAACCTAGAGAAAGAAACTGGAAACTAAACAAACAGATTCTCTCTGAACTAGAGGTGACTACTGAGACCAAGACTATCCTTCAATATTACTTTGAAGAAAATAATTCCCCTGATTAGACCCATTGACATTTTATTAAACACACAAATGTGTGGTTTGGGGTCATTTCATCTAAATCTGTACACAGCGGAAGAAAGATCAGAGACGCAGAAAGGAAGACCTTGCCCGCAATGTTGCTTTGCTTGACCTATAAGGAACCCCTGGAGACTAGACAGGCCCTCAAACAACTACTATTGCAAGTCTTACTGCACACCATTCACAAATTGCGAAGACATTTCTACAAATATCCTAATAAATGCCAGGATGCTACAAAAGAGAAGATACATGGGCCATATCATGAAAATTAAAAAGTAGGGAGACCTTACTACAAAACGACCTGACAAAATTGTCGAAAAATTTCACCATTTGGATGCAGAACTCTATAATTTGCAGCCAACGCTGGACTTCGAGACTGGACAACACTGAAAGATGCTGATCACTGCTTACCTGCAACAACACAAACAAAAGACCCTATCACCCCTATAGTACCTAAGGTACACAGAGCCCCAGGACCAGATGGCTTTCTGGTACAGGATATCAAAATATTTAAGGAACAACTCCTACAGCACCTCTTGAGAGGACTGAACTCAATCCCAGAAGGGGTGGGATGATACACTCGCAGTTACCATCACTGTAATACTGAAGAAAGGCAAAGATCCAGCTACCTTTTCCAACTGTAGGTCTATATCACTCCTTAATGTTGACCTGAAGATGTTCTTTGAAGTATTGGTGCTGCATATAGGTCAGGTACTCCCTGAGCTTGTGTACCCAGTTCAGGTTGGATTTATTTCAGGTACAGAGGCAAAAGATAACACTATTCATGCCCTTAATAGGATGCAGGTGGATAAATCATTCTCCTCTCTACCGACATCGAAGATTGTTTGACTGGGTAGACTGGCAGTTCATGTTGGCAACTGTCTGTGCAATGGGTTTTGAGTCCACATATTTTTTCCTGGCTCTCCTCCATCCACACAATTTTGGCCACTCAACTGGTACTCTATGGTACTCTGTTTGCCCTCTTTCTAGAGGCCTTTTCTGGAGGCATCAAATGTGATGGGGGTATAATGGGGTTCTCATGAACACAAGTTTGCTGCATACATAGATGACCTACTCTTCCTGGATACCCCACAAGTCTCCTTACTGAACTTACGTGCCAAATTTCTGGAACATGGGTGACTCTCGAATTTGAAAATCAACACTGACAAATCTGAAGCTCTCCCAGTCATTCTCTCATGACCAGAGACTGATCGCCTCCTCTCGAGAATTGTATTTCTTTTACAAACTACGCCAATCATGATACCTAAGTAGTTCCATTCAAATGAATTCTGCTCTTACAATGTTTGTTTTCAAAATTAGGTTTTCCAAAGATTCTCTCTATCCCAACATATTGGTAGCATTGGCTTACTGGCCATCTTGCTGTACTACTGGGCGGCTCATCTTCTGCAACTGGTGGACTGGCACACGAGGAGCTCTCACAAGCTTTGGATTGACCTTGAAAAGACCCAAGTGGGCAGGAGACTTCCATCACTAATTTGGACACGTAATCATTTGAGTGATAATTATATATGTGACCACCCCTTTATAGGGCTGACTAGAAGGGTGTGGCTTTTTTCAAGGACATCCCCTCAGCTCACTATGCCCCAATCCCCGTTGACCTCTATCATATACAATCTAGAAGTTGCCAATGGCTTCTGACAAAAATCTTTCTGGGTTTGGAGGTTCAGGCTGGATTTATCTACATCAATGGTTCTCTACGGCAGACATGAAGCTGTTCCAGAAACGAGCCCCAGAAGGAACGACTACTGAAATATGTAGAAACAGATATCATCAAATTTGAAGCTACTATTCCCCTCTTCCAGGCAAACACTTGATCCACAGAGAACTAACCTCATTTGAATGACTTTGCATAGGCAGAGAACGTCTATTGAAGGGCATATCAGTCCTTTACCAGACGCTGCTTGCGTCAACACCTCAGATTCCACCAAAGTGTTCACAGGGAAGAAAACACTAGTATTACTTTAACAGACCAACAGTGGGATAAAATACACATCCTGACTCACCCACACACAATTAGTATCTTCTATCTTCTTTATGGTCTCTCTCTCTCATTCCTGCTTCCCTTGCCCATGTAGGGGACCAGTGGTGTGGTCTTGTGGTGTGGGGGATTTCTATCATAGTGAACACCACATCACAGACTGTCCCGCTATAAATTTTCACTGAAAACACTTCATATTGAACCCAAACTCCCCTGGACCAGGACCAGATGGTTCCCTGATGCTATGTAAACAACTCAAACTGGCTATCTGCACCTAATTTTAAAATGAAACACATTTTAATAGCCTTATATTCTGATACGTTGCATTGTTCCCTCTTATATACTATGCCAGCAGCACTGTTTACACTTTGCCAATCTGTCGGCAACCCAAAAAAGTAACCTTTGCCTGGTGCCTTTCTGCTAAGTCACAGTTAAATATCATTCTCTCTGTAATTACTGTTGCACTGAATGACTCTATCAATAATAGTTTCTTCACTGTATTTGCATTCTAAATACTAATGTCCTATATCTACAGTTGCAAGAAAAAGTATGTGAACCCTTTGGAATGATATGGATTTCTGCACAAATTGGTCATAAAATGTGATCTGATCATCATCTAAGTCACAACAATCAATCACAGTCTGCTTAAACTAATAACACACAAAGAATGAAATGTTGCCATGTTTTTATTGAACACACCATGTAAACATTCACAGTGCAGGTGGAAAAAGTATGTGAACCCTTGGATTTAATAACTGGTTGAACCTCCTTTGGCAGCAATAACTTCAACCAAACGTTTCCTGTAGTTGCAGATCAGACGTGCACAACGGTCAGGAGTAATTCTTGACCATTCCTCTTTACAGAACTGTTTCAGTTCAGCAATATTCTTGTAATGTCTGATGTGAATTGCTTTCTTGAGGTCATGCCACAGCATCTCAATTGGGTTGAGGTCAGGACTCTGACTGGGCCACTTCAGAAGGCGTATTTTCTTCTGTCTAAGCTATTCTGTTGTTGATTTACTTCTATGCTTTGGGTCATTGTCTTGTTGCAACACCCATCTTCTGTTGAGCTTCAGCTGGTAGACAGATGGCCTTAAGTTCTCCTGCAAAATGTCTTGATAAACTTGGGAATTCATTTTTTCTTCGATGATTGCAATCCGTGGCTTCCTCTGTGGTATCCTCCCATGAAATCCATTCTTGTTTAGTGTTTTATGTATTGTAGATTCGCTAACAGGGATGTTAGCATTTGCCAGTGACTTATGAAAGTCTTTATCTGAAACTCTAGGATTCTTCTTCACCTCATTGAGCAGTCTGTGCTGTGCTCTTGCAATCATCTTTACAGGATGGCCACTCCTAAGGAGAGTAGCAGCAGTGCTGAACTTTCTCCATTTATAGACAATTTGTCTTACCGTGGACTGATGAACAGCAAGGCTTTTGGAGATACCTTTATAACCCTTTCCAGCTTTATGCAAGTCAACAATTCTTAATCGTAGGTCTTCTGAGATCTCTTTTGTGCGAGGCATCATTCACATCAGGCAATACGAACAGATGTAACCTGGGTGCTAAATAGTTTTCAAAATTGTTTTCAAAATTGCTTCACACTCTGGTGTAATCCCAAAACTCCACCAAAAAGAGAAAGTAATGTGTGCTAGTGAGTGGAGCAATTTATACCATATATAAGACAGAAGAAAGAATATATATATACAAACTGGTTTCGATTTTAAGTGTAACTTCCAGCAATAATGGTATATATGTAAAGAAAAAAGGGAAAAAAAGCAATGATAGTGCAGATTGTATAAAAAATATATAAGCATATATACTTATAACAATTCATAAATTGTGAAGTATCACTTTAAGAAATATTTGGTGAAACCCCAATAGGAAAAAGCTGACATAAATTTATTATCTGCCACATGCAGAAAAAGCAGTACATATATACATAAAATAGAATAATAAAAAATGAATAAAAAATGATGATAAAAAATAGGGTGACAAGCCCCTTACTAGATAAGGTGGTGAGTTTGACACATATATGTCAACTCACTATCAGAGTTCAATCATTAGGGTGGTAGGCTGCTCGTCCGGCGTTCTTCCTGTTCGGCTGCTAGAGAATCTCCTCGTGTATTGTCTGCTGCCAGAAAACAAACGCCTCCGGACTCCGTGGTCTGTAAGCTCCTCCCCCTTTGTATGACGTCAACGCGTTTCGCCAATCGGCTTCCTCAGGACATGCTCACAACCTTCATCTTGGTTGTGGGCTTAAATAGGGCAACAATCCCTCATGATTGGTTTATCACTAATTCAATTGAAAAAGTCCAATTGTTCAATTAAATTAACTAAATATCTTGACATAAAGTTTAATGGGACTTGGATTCAAATCTACATCTGTCATTAAAGACTCATTTAAGACTCTTTAAAGGATTGTTCATGGCAGAAAAATAAATAACATGGCAAAATTAAACAGCAAAAAGGCATTGATAAAATCACAAAATCACAAAGATACACAGCAGAAAAAAATAACATGGCAAAATTGAACAGCAAAAAGGCATTGATAGAATCACAAAATCACAAAGATACACAGCATATTAATATTGATTAAGATTTAAATTTAGTTATGATTTAAAGCAATATTGCCTAAAAAGGATAAAAAGAGAGAACTATTAATTGGCATATCTCAAGACTTACTCTTATTGTAGTTTTGGCAAACACAGTATAATAGATAAAACATGAATAAAATGTAATAATAATTAGAATCAACAGTGGTAATTATTTATCAGAGAGTGTCCCAGTGGGAAAGGTGCATAACAAAGTGCAATCACAAAAAAGTGCAATCACAAAAAGACTTATCAGGCACATCAAGCAATGCTTCTTGTGAAAAGCAAACCCAGAACTGGTGTGTGTTTTTTATAGGGAAGGGCAGCTGTATCCAACACCTCCAATCTCATCTCATTGATTGGACTCCAGTTGGCTGACATCTCACTCCAATTAGCTCTTGGAGATGTCATTAGTCTAGGGGTTCACATACTTTTTCCACGTGCACTTTGAATGTTTACATGGTGTGTTCAATAAAAACATGGCAACATTTCATTCTTTGTGTGTTATTAGTTTAAGCAGACTGTGATTGTCTATTGTTGTGACTTAGATAATGATCAGATCACATTTTATGACCAATTTGTGCAGAAATCCATATCATTCCAAAGGGTTCACATACTTTTTCTTGCAACTGTATGTAAAAACTCTTGTTGTTGTGACATGCCACATACTGTTTATTTAATTGCTTCTGACTTTGAAAAAACCTAAATAAAGATTGTCAAAAAAGAAAAAATGTCTGCCATCACAATGTCTGGCTGGTTGGCTAGTACTTTCTTGTCTGTCTGGATCTATCTGGAGGTCTGTTTTATTAACAACATGTATTTTTGTTTGACATAAACATGTTGAGTTATATTGGTCAAACCGCTTGCTCATGAAATCTTGGGGGGTGGGGGGAGGGGAAATAATAATTTATATATATATATATATATATATATATATATATATATATACACACACACACACACACACACACACATTTTCACATAGTAAGCTCACACCATACCACTACTCTTGAATGCATCATAAAAAGCATGGTTTAATTGGCAATGATTTATCAATACTTGACACAATGGTACTTGGGCAGTGATGCTACATGATTAAAGGATTATTTAAATTGAGTAACGTTCTTTTCTTTGTTTATTAACATAACATAAACATTAAGACTAGCTCTATGATGTCTCTTTCTAATAAAAACAATTTGCAGACCATCACTGAGAATTTGCAGTCCACATTGGCACCATCTCATAATATTTTATTACAAAAATCTCATAGAATATGTTTCATGTGCCATATAAATACAAGCAGTAAAAATTGAATACATGAATGGAAGCTGACACAGCATGCTTGTCAAAAGGCCAGATGCTTTAAGATCCTTGATGTGGGTCCCGATCCTTTGGAAATCTGTAAAACAGAAACAATGACAAGTACACAACTTTTTAGTGCATATTTTAAATAAATCATCCATAGAAATTGGCCACACCTAAGATAAATCACTCAAAAAAAGCAAGCAATAAACCCTATTAATCATGGTACATGGGTAAGAAACTGCTTAACTTTAAGTACATGAATTCTAAAAAGATATCCTTCTTGAATGGGATTTCATGATTTTACCAACAGCCAGCCACTTACCTATAAAATTACATTTTTTTTTTATCTCTGCTGTTATTTATACAGGTTACCACAGATCAAAATATGTTAATATAGTCTCTGGAACAATTCATATGTCATAATTGATTTTAGAAATACAAACATATTAAGCATCAATGAATGTAATAATAGAAGCAATGAGAATTCAGAAATTGTGTGATTTTCTGTTGCCCAGGGAATGTTAAGCTAGACATATGGCAATTGCTGAATTCTACAAATTAGCATGCCATTCACATTCTTTGCTAAGTGATATTGGTCTCTCTCTGACACAGTGAGGTTGGAGGTTTAATATATTCTTGAACAGGAAAAGGGTTACTGTAGATCGAATGATGTATTTCATAGGGAATACATTTACATGGAGAGTAAATAGGATCTATTATATTAACAACATCTATTTGTATTTGACATATACATGTTGAATTACTTCAGTCAAAACGCTTGCTCGTGAAATCATGAACAGTATGGGATTTAAATGTTTTAATAGAAGAGTAGTGACACAAAGAAAACCACATTCCTAAGTATTTCTAAAATATAATGTCAACACCTTTGTCAAAGTTGCCTATATCAAAGGATTGAATGGGATAAAGGAAGCATGTTCATGATGCTTTACTGCAAACAGATTGTGTAACTCAATAAATACAATGTATCTATTTTATGAAAATCAAGAGCCCAGTATCTTTCCTACCTGTGTCACCTTTAATATTGCTCTAAAATACAAAGTGGATTAATCTTTAGTTGGGGAAAATGTCATAACTCACTATGCAAAAACAAAACACTCACATATAACTGTGCTTTTGAGAATCCCATAAAAACATACCACAACACACGTTATACACACTTAATAAGCTTTGCAACCTGGTATGTGGTAGTTGTAGAATGCCTTATTTTAGGATTTTGCCATATATGAGATTTAGAACTGGCTCACTTTGATTTATTATTCCAATGCTTCTCTATGAAAAGCTTTAGTCATGTCTGCTGTCATCATTATGTGTATGATGACCCTGAATGTGAAGATCTTTTAAAATCCCTAAGGAGGATGTGGCTGCCCTTTGTACAGTTGAACAGAATTCACAGAGTCAATAAGCCAAGCCATGTCTAGGATGCACGAAAACTGAGTAAACGAGAACAAGCAGGGTTAAATTCCCAAAAACTAGACATAAGAAGGAATAAGCTACTGTCAATGCCAGGAAACAGCAAGGGGCTATGACGGAAGCATGTGGAGAATTTATATAGCAACATTTTAAAAAGTCATGATAGGACTGTTTTATTCCTGTGTGGCTAAAACATATGCATACATAGGTGCACAGAGGCATCAGAAACAGTTTCAGAATGAGCCATGTTCTGTTGGGTGTAAAGGGTGTATGAGCATATTATATATGGAAGAGGATTCTTGATACCATGCATAAGAGGTCAAAATAGGACCAAATGTGCTGCAGAGATCAGAATTAAAACCACACAGTGGCTAATTGACATTGTTTAATTCTAGATGATGCCTGCAATATATGCTAGTGCTTATTTTGGTGGTATTTTCCATCTAGGCCAACTTCCTTTTTTCATGTGGACTATCTGTCACTTACTAACACTCTTAAAGAGACACTCTACGCAACATAATAACTACAGTTTAGTCTAGTGGTTATATTGTCCGAAGTATTGGCATGCAGTTTCCAGTTTTATATCAAAATTGTTGGAAACAGTTTCATAAAACTGCATGCAAAGGCCATACCCTCTTAAGCCACATGCTAATGCAGAACTTTAGTATTATCATTCAATCATAATTTATTCATAAATTACTTCCAAATTAAATAGCATTGGTGAGACAATATTATCTTGAAATAACCACTAGAATTCTCAGACAATTACAGCATCCAAGTTGGAAGATATTGGCATTAGATAATAACCTAGGTTGAAAAATGACTCAAGTCCATTGAGTTCAACCCTTAACACCCTCAGGACCGATGACGGTTCAGGACCATCATCTGAAATATCCCGTTGAGGACCAATGATGGTCCTGAACCGTAATAATGGAAATATTTTCTTACCCGATCTGCCGTTCCCCTGCAGGTGATCTGCATTGCTCCTGAAAAAAGGTCTTGAAAAAAGTCCAGATAGGACTGAAACGCCGACACCTTTTTGTAATATTTGATGCTTCAATAAACAAGCACGATTGAATAATACTATCGAGTCCTGTGAGTGCACTTCAACAAGGTTTCATATATTCTAAAGGTCAGAGTTGGCACCCAGGCATTTACAGGACGGGGAGCAGTGAGTGCGGGACACATGGAAAATTATATATCTATGTATATATAAATAAAAATAATATGAAATATATATATATATATATATATATATACAAAAAATGAATGGGCAAGGCACTCCACCCAAAAATCCTTCTAGTAAAGGCTCAAATGCCTGGGTGCAATCCCGCGTTCCAATATATATAAAAATCAATAAAGGGAGCACACCAGGACTTCAGTAAAGTGCAAAAAGTATTTACTGTATCCAAAACATGATACAACTTCTGTGTAGAGAGAATCAACGTTTCGACCCTACCGGGGTCTTTATCAAGATCACAGTGAAATGTGGTTATGGTGGATAATATATACATACAGATAAAGTGTCGCTTACCAATCAGATAGTCGAGACCCCGATCAGCTACAGACACCGGAAGTGAGAAGACCACGTGAGCAGTGCATATCATGTGACTGGGTTACTGAGTAATCTGCGTGATAATGCTACAAACAGAGGATCGGGTAGCCGGCGTCGCCGTGATACCCGAAAGTGCTCCAAACCACGTGGGGGTGGTCATGTGACAGAGAGTCATGTGACAAGGTTGCTAAGCAACCAGTCTAACAATGTCTAATTCTTCCTTCTCTAACCGGAGATCGAAGAAGCAGATAGCGAGTACTACATATGGAGGACAGAATCAAGTAAAAACCCCACTATAGGGATGATCTATAGGTGACAAAAAGTGCAAAGTGCAGAAGATCATATGCATGTGCAAAACAGTGAGAGGAATATATATAAACTACAAAGCAGATCAATCCCAGGGGGGGAATAGAAAGTCACTACTACATATACAGAATTCTAAATATATACATATATACATCAACAGTGCATTATACTGTGTTATAGTCTATCCAATAGTAAAACAATATATCTCTTATTAGTTTACTGATGTTTGGTCTATTGAAATCCAAGCAGGAGCATAAAATATACTACACACGCTGTGTGTGTATAAAGTTAGGACTCTGAGTCCTGAGTGTATATTACTGGGCTCTACTTCCTATTTGTCAGACGGCACTGATCAAATCCTATCTACCTTTACTTTCCATGGTGAATCTACTGTTGAATATATGCAACAAATGGATAGAAAAGTATACTCAAGAAAAGTATACAAAAGGATAAATATGTACAGGGAAAATCCAGATTCTACAGAAAAACTACGTATTGTGTTGCTACCCTAGATATATGAGAAAGAGTTGGCATCAACAATATATATTGTGTATTATATTAAAGGAACATCGAGAGAACTAAATGTTCATTAAGTCCCTTCGGGGTTACGGTATTTAGGTGATGTATCCAGTAGGCTTCACGTTGGAGTAGCAACTTAGATCTATCACCTCCTCTAGGTGGTATCGGAACATGGTCAATGGCTATGAATCTGAGAGTAGGCAGATGGTGTTGTGCTGATAAAAAATGTTTCGCCACCGGTTTATCCGTTTTTTGATCTCTGTAGGCTGTGTTGATTCCCGAGCGATGTCCCCTAATCCGATCTCTTAAAGTCATGTCGGTCTTCCCAACGTAGGCTAAGCCACACGGGCAAGTAATCATGTACACTACATATGTTGTCATACATGAAATATAGTGCTTGATGGGGATGCGTTTACCACTGTGCGGATGTACAAATGTGGTTCCAGTGAGCATATGGCCACATGTAACGCAGCCGCTACATTTGTAGCAGCCTTTCTTTTGGATTTTTGGCATCTTGGCATAGCATACTCGAGGATCATTCTTAACCAATAGATCTCTCAGGTTCCGATTTCTTTTATAACTGATGATAGGATTGACTTTAAATTTGTCAGAAAGATTTTGGTCCACCTGGAACATATTCCAATGTTTACGAATGCATCTTTTGAGGAAGGGGGTTGCAGTGTTGAATGTGATGGGAAGGAAGATATTATTCTTCTTCATAGGGCTTATATTATTGCTTTGATTGTATTTCTTCCAAGCATTCATCATAGCTTTTTCCAGGACTCGTGGATGAAAACCCCTTGTCAGGAAGCGATCCCAAGTTTCCTGGAGCTGCTGATCGCAGTTAAGTGGATTACTATTATACCTCATAACCCGAAGGAATTGTGAGATAGGTAGTGAGTCCTTGACATGCTGAGGATGGAAGCTAGTTGCAGACAACAGTGTATTCCGATCTGTTGTTTTTCGAAATAAAGTAAACCCTAATTGATTTTCAGTTTTAAATATCTTCACATCCAAGAATTCAATGCTGTGCTCATTCCAATTCAGTGTTAACCTAACTGGTATGGGTGAAGTGTTGATCTGCTGAACCATCTCTTGAAGTGTGGATACAGTGCCTTCCCAGATCACAAAAATATCGTCCACAAATCTAGCATATTTAAGTATGTATGGCTGATATTGCTGTAAAATGTACTTAGTTTCAAACCAGTACATAAAGCCATTGGCATAGGCTGGTGCCATGGCTGCGCCCATGGCAGTACCTGAGGTTTGAAGGTAGAAGCCATCTTCAAATTTAAAATAATTACATGATAGTGCAATATCCAGCCATTCCATCAGATAAGAGATATGTGGACCATTATACGTGTCATCATTGGATAGAATCTCGGCGATAGCTTCAATTCCTTCTTTTTTCGGAATTATTGTGTAAAGACTTTGGACGTCCATCGTAGCCAAGATGATCTCTTTGTTTGTAAGATCAATATCTTGTATCTGACTGATAAAGTGTTGTGTGTCTTTCAGACAAGTTGGAAGTTTCCTCACGCTGTTATTGATATAATAATCAATAAATTGAGCAATCGGCTCAATTAATCCACCTTTGGCTGATACAATTGGACGGCCAGGTGGATGCACCAAGTCCTTGTGGATCTTTGGTACTGTGTACATGACCGGATGTTTTGGGTATTTAACGAACAAAAATTTAGCAGTCCTTTCATCAAGGTAACGGTGTAGCAGACCTTCACCTATAAGTTTTTCAATCTTTTTTTGGAATTTTATAACGGGATCAAAGGTAAGTCTTGAGTAAGTAGCTAGAGATATATTGTTTTACTATTGGATAGACTATAACACAGTATAATGCACTGTTGATGTATATATGTATATATTTAGAATTCTGTATATGTAGTAGTGACTTTCTATTCCCCCCCTGGGATTGATCTGCTTTGTAGTTTATATATATTCCTCTCACTGTTTTGCACATGCATATGATCTTCTGCACTTTGCACTTTTTGTCACCTATAGATCATCCCTATAGTGGGGTTTTTACTTGATTCTGTCCTCCATATGTAGTACTCGCTATCTGCTTCTTCGATCTCCGGTTAGAGAAGGAAGAATTAGACATTGTTAGACTGGTTGCTTAGCAACCTTGTCACATGACTCTCTGTCACATGACCACCCCCACGTGGTTTGGAGCACTTTCGGGTATCACGGCGACGCCGGCTACCCGATCCTCTGTTTGTAGCATTATCACGCAGATTACTCAGTAACCCAGTCACATGATATGCACTGCTCACGTGGTCTTCTCACTTCCGGTGTCTGTAGCTGATCGGGGTCTCGACTATCTGATTGGTAAGCGACACTTTATCTGTATGTATATATTATCCACCATAACCACATTTCACTGTGATCTTGATAAAGACCCCGGTAGGGTCGAAACGTTGATTCTCTCTACACAGAAGTTGTATCATGTTTTGGATACAGTAAATACTTTTTGCACTTTACTGAAGTCCTGGTGTGCTCCCTTTATTGATTTTTATATATATTGGAACGCGGGATTGCACCCAGGCATTTGAGCCTTTACTAGAAGGATTTTTGGGTGGAGTGCCTTGCCCATTCATTTTTTGTATTCATATGCAAAGTGCTAGCGTGGCACTTGCGAGAGCACCCCCATATGTAATAAACCGCTTATCACCTAAACAGTGATTTTCACCACCATCAGGATCCATCTAATATGGAGGATTTTTTACACCAGGCTGGAGCATTATCAGAAACAGCAGAAACTTTATCTATTACGGATGAGCAAGCACAATTGGTACTGTGGCCACGTAGCTCCCAAGACTTACCTCACATACACACGGCAAAAGACCTATACAATGACCTATCGAGATTAAAAAAGAGAGAGGTGGATTTGGACCTACATGGGGTCTTTTTGTCAGACTATTACAGATCCAAACGCATTCCAAGAGGTTTTCGGATAAAGAACTCTCCAACTATAGGGAGACAGAATCCCAACTTCTGTAAGAAATGGATGAATATATCGAATAAATGCTCTCTTGATTGGATGGTAATAGTAATTGAAGAAGTTGGAATAGAATTGCTTCAAGTGAAGAAATCAATACAGGAATTCGAATTGACTCATGTCACAGCATTGCAGACTATGCCACCTACTGAATTTATGCTTAAACTACAAGACGATATTCAGAAATATCAAAATGAACTGATTCGTTTTAAAAAAGTAAAAGTTGAAAAGGTGAACCACGATTACAAGTTTCATCAGGTCTACCGCTGGTTAAACGGGTCAGATTCTAATACACGGAATCCTACTCCTAGATTTAGGACACGCATCAGAAAACCTGCCTTACAAACAGTGGATATAAGCTCGGGGGAATCAGCCTCAGATGGGGAAAATAGGACCGACCTTCAAGTGGAAAGACAGGTGCCTTTTTTAAAGGATGGGAGACATGTAAACGACCCGCCACGAGTAACCAAGACCAACGAACAAAATCGAAGAGACGAAAGAGATGCCCTAGACGTGGACAAAAGGGTAACAAGAAATATAGGAGCCATGGGAAAACCTCCCAGACAACGGAAATAACATCCATCTTTAATCTCTCTAATAAGATCCTGGATCATAACCATATGTCGCTTTTACAAAAGGGCCTTACATTTATACCCGTAGCCAAACCTAGAAAGTTTGAGATGGCTATTGATTTATATAAAGTGCAAAGAACTTTATACAGCCATGACATCAAAAGGGATGAATGTCTCACTACGATACATACTTTTCCTAATCGGTATAAGAAAGATATCTACACACCTAGTCACTCGATTAGGACTTTCATGCAGGTTATAAGGCACGAGATCGACCCTATGGTAACTACTCCACCACATTACAGGGATAACCTAACCAAGGGAGAACATGCAGCATTGAAGGATTTAATCCAGGATCCTACTATCATCATTAGGCCTGCCGATAAAGGCGGAGCTATAGTGATACAAACCTATGAGGACTATAGGGGAGAAATCCTGCGACAATTACAGGATACAGCTACTTACTCAAGACTTACCTTTGATCCCGTTATAAAATTCCAAAAAAAGATTGAAAAACTTATAGGTGAAGGTCTGCTACACCGTTACCTTGATGAAAGGACTGCTAAATTTTTGTTCGTTAAATACCCAAAACATCCGGTCATGTACACAGTACCAAAGATCCACAAGGACTTGGTGCATCCACCTGGCCGTCCAATTGTATCAGCCAAAGGTGGATTAATTGAGCCGATTGCTCAATTTATTGATTATTATATCAATAACAGCGTGAGGAAACTTCCAACTTGTCTGAAAGACACACAACACTTTATCAGTCAGATACAAGATATTGATCTTACAAACAAAGAGATCATCTTGGCTACGATGGACGTCCAAAGTCTTTACACAATAATTCCGAAAAAAGAAGGAATTGAAGCTATCGCCGAGATTCTATCCAATGATGACACGTATAATGGTCCACATATCTCTTATCTGATGGAATGGCTGGATATTGCACTATCATGTAATTATTTTAAATTTGAAGATGGCTTCTACCTTCAAACCTCAGGTACTGCCATGGGCGCAGCCATGGCACCAGCCTATGCCAATGGCTTTATGTACTGGTTTGAAACTAAGTACATTTTACAGCAATATCAGCCATACATACTTAAATATGCTAGATTTGTGGACGATATTTTTGTGATCTGGGAAGGCACTGTATCCACACTTCAAGAGATGGTTCAGCAGATCAACACTTCACCCATACCAGTTAGGTTAACACTGAATTGGAATGAGCACAGCATTGAATTCTTGGATGTGAAGATATTTAAAACTGAAAATCAATTAGGGTTTACTTTATTTCGAAAAACAACAGATCGGAATACACTGTTGTCTGCAACTAGCTTCCATCCTCAGCATGTCAAGGACTCACTACCTATCTCACAATTCCTTCGGGTTATGAGGTATAATAGTAATCCACTTAACTGCGATCAGCAGCTCCAGGAAACTTGGGATCGCTTCCTGACAAGGGGTTTTCATCCACGAGTCCTGGAAAAAGCTATGATGAATGCTTGGAAGAAATACAATCAAAGCAATAATATAAGCCCTATGAAGAAGAATAATATCTTCCTTCCCATCACATTCAACACTGCAACCCCCTTCCTCAAAAGATGCATTCGTAAACATTGGAATATGTTCCAGGTGGACCAAAATCTTTCTGACAAATTTAAAGTCAATCCTATCATCAGTTATAAAAGAAATCGGAACCTGAGAGATCTATTGGTTAAGAATGATCCTCGAGTATGCTATGCCAAGATGCCAAAAATCCAAAAGAAAGGCTGCTACAAATGTAGCGGCTGCGTTACATGTGGCCATATGCTCACTGGAACCACATTTGTACATCCGCACAGTGGTAAACGCATCCCCATCAAGCACTATATTTCATGTATGACAACATATGTAGTGTACATGATTACTTGCCCGTGTGGCTTAGCCTACGTTGGGAAGACCGACATGACTTTAAGAGATCGGATTAGGGGACATCGCTCGGGAATCAACACAGCCTACAGAGATCAAAAAACGGATAAACCGGTGGCGAAACATTTTTTATCAGCACAACACCATCTGCCTACTCTCAGATTCATAGCCATTGACCATGTTCCGATACCACCTAGAGGAGGTGATAGATCTAAGTTGCTACTCCAACGTGAAGCCTACTGGATACATCACCTAAATACCGTAACCCCGAAGGGACTTAATGAACATTTAGTTCTCTCGATGTTCCTTTAATATAATACACAATATATATTGTTGATGCCAACTCTTTCTCATATATCTAGGGTAGCAACACAATACGTAGTTTTTCTGTAGAATCTGGATTTTCCCTGTACATATTTATCCTTTTGTATACTTTTCTTGAGTATACTTTTCTATCCATTTGTTGCATATATTCAACAGTAGATTCACCATGGAAAGTAAAGGTAGATAGGATTTGATCAGTGCCGTCTGACAAATAGGAAGTAGAGCCCAGTAATATACACTCAGGACTCAGAGTCCTAACTTTATACACACACAGCGTGTGTAGTATATTTTATGCTCCTGCTTGGATTTCAATAGACCAAACATCAGTAAACTAATAAGAGATATATTGTTTTACTATTGGATAGACTATAACACAGTATAATGCACTGTTGATGTATATATGTATATATTTAGAATTCTGTATATGTAGTAGTGACTTTCTATTCCCCCCCTGGGATTGATCTGCTTTGTAGTTTATATATATTCCTCTCACTGTTTTGCACATGCATATGATCTTCTGCACTTTGCACTTTTTGTCACCTATAGATCATCCCTATAGTGGGGTTTTTACTTGATTCTGTCCTCCATATGTAGTACTCGCTATCTGCTTCTTCGATCTCCGGTTAGAGAAGGAAGAATTAGACATTGTTAGACTGGTTGCTTAGCAACCTTGTCACATGACTCTCTGTCACATGACCACCCCCACGTGGTTTGGAGCACTTTCGGGTATCACGGCGACGCCGGCTACCCGATCCTCTGTTTGTAGCATTATCACGCAGATTACTCAGTAACCCAGTCACATGATATGCACTGCTCACGTGGTCTTCTCACTTCCGGTGTCTGTAGCTGATCGGGGTCTCGACTATCTGATTGGTAAGCGACACTTTATCTGTATGTATATATTATCCACCATAACCACATTTCACTGTGATCTTGATAAAGACCCCGGTAGGGTCGAAACGTTGATTCTCTCTACACAGAAGTTGTATCATGTTTTGGATACAGTAAATACTTTTTGCACTTTACTGAAGTCCTGGTGTGCTCCCTTTATTGATTTTTATATATATATATATATATATATATATCCATATACAAAATTACATAAATAATTTCATAAATATACACGTAGACTTCAAATATATAAATATGTATACATATTTAAATTCTACGTGCATATTTATGTAATATTTTTACATAATTAATTTTATTGATTGCAATTTGAGGGACCTCCCTGACAACCCAGGCCGAAAGTCCAGAGAGTTTCATTTTCTACCACTTTATTTTACCCTGCACCTTTCCATGATACCCTAAAACCTGTACTTTTTTACTCGGGAGTCTTCACTGAACACAAATATTAGTGTTTCAAAACAGTAAAACATATCACAGCATTTTTCACACACAAACGACATTTTCACTGATGATATAATTGTTGTGATACATTTTACTGTTTTGAAACACTAATATTTGTGTTCAGTGAAGTCTCCTGAGTATAACAGTGCCCCCCATGTACAGGTTTTATTGTTTTTTTGAAAGTTACAGGGTCAAATACAGGGAGTGCAGAATTATTAGGCAAGTTGTATTTTTGAGGATTAATTTTATTATTGAACAACAACCATGTTCTCAATTAACCCAAAAAACTCATTAATATCAAAGCTGAATATTTTTGGAAGTAGTTTTTAGTTTGTTTTTAGTTATAGCTATGTTAGGGGGATATCTGTGTGTGCAGGTGACTATTACTGTGCATAATTATTAGGCAACTTAACAAAAAACAAATATATACCCATTTCAATTATTTATTATTACCAGTGAAACCAATATAACATCTCAACATTCACAAATATACATTTCTGACATTCAAAAACAAAACAAAAACAAATCAGTGACCAATATAGCCACCTTTCTTTGCAAGGACACTCAAAAGCCTGCCATCCATGGATTCTGTCAGTGTTTTGATCTGTTCACCATCAACATTGCGTGCAGCAGCAACCACAGCCTCCCAGACACTGTTCAGAGAGGTGTACTGTTTTCCCTCCTTGTAAATCTCACATTTGATGATGGACCACAGGTTCTCAATGGGGTTCAGATCAGGTGAACAAGGAGGCCATGTCATTAGATTTTCTTCTTTTATACCCTTTCTTGCCAGCCACGCTGTGGAGTACTTGGACGCGTGTGATGGAGCATTGTCCTGCATGAAAATCATGTTTTTCTTGAAGGATGCAGACTTCTTCCTGTACCACTGCTTGAAGAAGGTGTCTTCCAGGAACTGGCAGTAGGACTGGGAGTTGAGCTTGACTCCATCCTCAACCCGAAAAGGCCCCACAAGCTCATCTTTGATGATACCAGCCCAAACCAGTACTCCACCTCCACCTTGCTGGCGTCTGAGTCGGACTGGAGCTCTCTGCCCTTTACCAATCCAGCCACGGGCCCATCCATCTGGCCCATCAAGACTCACTCTCATTTCATCAGTCCATAAAACCTTAGAAAAATCAGTCTTGAGATATTTCTTGGCCCAGTCTTGACGTTTCAGCTTGTGTGTCTTGTTCAGTGGTGGTCGTCTTTCAGCCTTTCTTACCTTGGCCATGTCTCTGAGTATTGCACACCTTGTGCTTTTGGGCACTCCAGTGATGTTGCAGCTCTGAAATATGGCCAAACTGGTGGCAAGTGGCATCGTGGCAGCTGCACGCTTGACTTTTCTCAGTTCATGGGCAGTTATTTTGCGCCTTGGTTTTTCCACACGCTTCTTGCGACCCTGTTGACTATTTTGAATGAAACGCTTGATTGTTCGATGATCACGCTTCAGAAGCTTTGCAATTTTAAGAGTGCTGCATCCCTCTGCAAGATATCTCACTATTTTTGACTTTTCTGAGCCTGTCAAGTCCTTCTTTTGACCCATTTTGCCAAAGGAAAGGAAGTTGCCTAATAATTATGCACACCTGATATAGGGTGTTGATGTCATTAGACCACACCCCTTCTCATTACAGAGATGCACATCACCTAATATGCTTAATTGGTAGTAGGCTTTCGAGCCTATACAGCTTGGAGTAAGACAACATGCTGTCAGGATCGTGACAGGGATCCAACACGCAGAATACAAACAGGGGATAGGTACGTATACCGGACCTTAGAATGGCCGGACTAACGTAAGGAGAAAGCAAAAGAATAGTCAGAGACAAGCCGAGGTCGAGGGAACGAGAGATCAGGTAAGCGAGAGACAAGCCGAGTCAAAAGGACAAGAGAGGAAAGCAGGGTCAAAATACAAGCCGAGTCAGGAACCAAAAGACAATAGAGGTAATTGCACTGAGTGACCAGACTAGCTAGAACCACGACAGGGCAATGAATCATTCCACAGAACCCTTTTTTATACCTTGGCTCTTTAACTGTTGGCTCCGCCCCCAACGAGTCCTGATTCGTTGTTCGGCACTTGGTTGCCGTGATTGACGGGTCGGAACGTGATTGCCGTCATGACGTCGGCTACTGAGCGCCGCGTCATAAAAGGAGGCGGAGCTATCGCGGCCGGCGTGTAAACGACCGGGAGGAGTGCAAGGATCGGGTGAGTCAGCCCCCCTGGGAGGATGGACGTCTAGGTGTCTAACCTCCTCCGAGGTAGACACCAAAGGTACCCTGACAGTACCCCCCCTCTCAGAAACGCCCACCGGGCGGAAGGAACCGGGGCGAGACGGAAAACGAGCATGAAATGCCCGGAGGAGACGAGGGGCATGCACATTTTCATGGACCACCCAAGACCTTTCTTCAGGCCCATACCCCTTCCAGTCAACAAGATATTGCAACTTCCCCCGAGAAATACGAGAATCGAGAATGGATTTGATTTCATATTCCTCCTGACCCTCAACCTGGACAGCGAGAGGGGAGGACTCAGGGGAGGAAAATCTGTTGCAAACCAAAGGCTTCAATAAAGAAACATGAAAAGAGTTAGGGATGCGCAGGGCAGGCGGAAGGGCAAGACGATATGCAACCGGGTTAATCCGACACAGAACCTTGTAAGGGCCTATGTAACGAGGGGCAAATTTCATGGAAGGAACCTTCAAGCGGATGTTTCTGGTACTCAACCACACCCTATCACCCGGGGCAAAAACCGGAGCCACCCGTCTCCGTTTGTCAGCGTGTCGTTTGAACACCATGGAATTCTGAAGAAGAATTCGTCGAGTCTGATCCCACAACTTTCTCAGATTGGCGACATGAACATCAACCGACGGAACCCCTTGGGAAGGGGAAACCGACGGAAGAATGGAAGGATGAAAGCCATAATTCAAGAAAAAGGGGCTAGAACGAGTAGAATCACAAACGAGATTGTTGTGTGCAAACTCTGCCCAAGGAATCAGACCAACCCAATCGTCCTGGTGTTCAGAAACAAAACAACGCAAATATTGTTCAATCTTTTGGTTGGTGCGTTCGGCAGCTCCGTTGGACTGGGGATGATAGGCAGAGGAGAAGTTCAACTTGATGCCTAAGTGAGAACAGAAAGACTTCCAAAAGCTGGAAACAAATTGGGAACCTCTATCAGAAACAATTTCAGAGGGAATACCATGTAGACGAAAAATCTCCCTCGCGAATATCTCAGCTAATTCGGGAGACGAGGGCAGTTTAGGCAAGGGCACGAAATGAGCCATTTTAGTAAACCTGTCAATCACCGTGAGAATAACAGTATGTTTTTTAGAAACAGGCAAATCGACAATGAAATCCATAGCCAAACACGACCATGGTCTCTCGGGAATTTCTAAGGGATGCAAAAGTCCACAAGGGAGCGCGTGAGGTTGCTTAGTCTTCATACAGACAGCACATGCCCTGACGAAATCCCTTATATCCTTACGAAGGGAAGGCCACCAGAAATCTTTAGAAATCAGGGAACACGTTTTGCGTGTGCCGGGGTGCCCAGCAATTTTACTGTCATGAAAGCAATGCAGCAGTTCCACTTGGAGCTCAGGAGGAACGAAGTATCGATCCCCAGGAACAGGTTTGGGAGCTAGATGTTGTACTTTCTTGATCTCAGCAAGCAACGGCGAGTGTATCCTGACACAAGTGTTGGCAATAATATTACACTTGGGAACGATAGAAGACAAAGCTGCTTCAGACACCGTAGAGGGTTCATGTTGACGGGACAATGCATCTGCCTTAGAGTTCTTAGAACCAGGTCTATAAGTGAGCACGTAATTGAAATGTGTCAGAAACAAGGACCAACGAGCTTGCCTGGCGGACAAGCGCTTGGCCTCCCCTATGTAGGACAAATTCTTGTGATCAGTCAAAATAGTAACCGGGTATAATGTCCCCTCCAACAAATGTCTCCATTCCTTTAAAGCCATAATGACCGCTAACAGTTCCCTATCACCAATGTCATATCTACTTTCAGGCCCAGATAATTTCTTGAAAAAAAAACCACAAGGATGTAACGGTTTATCCAAACCTAGCCTTTGGGACAAGATAGCGCCTATACCTGTCTCCGAGGCGTCAACCTCGAGTAAAAAAGGCAAAGATGTGTCAGGATGAACTAATATCGGTGCTGAGGCAAAATGTTCCTTGAGAGTTTTGAAAGCAGAGAGAGCCTCTGTGGACCAAGTCTTGGTATCAGCCCCTGTCTAGTCATATTAGTAATAGGAGCAATAATAGAAGAGTAACCTTTAATGAAGCGCCTATAATAATTGGAAAATCCGATAAATCTCTGAATGGCCTTGAGTCCCCTGGGCAATGGCCAATCTAAAATCGATTGGAGTTTAATGGGGTCCATCCTAAATCCGTCTCCAGAAATAACGTAGCCAAGAAAGTTTATCTGAGATTGGTCGAAGCTACACTTTTCCAATTTGCAGTACAATCCATGTTGTAACAGTTTGCGCAGTACCCTTCTGACTTGTCTGTGGTGAGTCTCAATCTCTCTAGAGTGTATTAGTATATCATCCAAATATACTATAACGCATTCATGCTGAAATTCCCTAAGAACCTCATTAATAAGGTCCTGGAATACTGCAGGTGCATTGCAAAGCCCGAAGGGCATTACCGTGTATTCATAGTGGCCATAACGGGTATTGAAAGCTGTTTTCCATTCGTCTCCCTGCTGAATTCTCACCAAGTTATAAGCTCCCCTCAAATCTAACTTGGTAAAAATCTTGGAGCCTTTCAGTCGATCAAAGAGCTCAGTAATTAAAGGAATAGGATAAGCATTTCTAACAGTTATCTTATTCAAGCCCCGATAATCAATGCAAGGCCGTAGAGTGCCGTCTTTTTTATCTACAAAAAAGAAACCGGCCCCGGCCGGAGAAGATGATCTCCTAATAAAACCTTTGTCTAGGTTTTCACGTATGTACTCCTCTAGGACTAAGTTTTCCTTAGTGGATAAAGGATATACCGTACCCCTCGGAGGCATAGTACCAGGTAGGAGTCTAATTTTACAGTCGAAAGACCTATGTGGAGGTAAAGTATCAGCCCTCTTTTTGTCAAAGACTGCCTTTAAATCCTGGTACTGTGATGGTATCTGTAAATCTGTAGGTTGGGAAGAGTTAACCGGGGCGTCAACCCTGCAAATTGGTGAGACTTTCTGCACACATCCTCTCTGGCAACCCTGACCCCAGGAGACTATCTCACCCAGTTCCCAGTCAATGATAGGGTTATGCTTCTTAAGCCAGGGATACCCCAAGACTATAGGAACTGAAGGAGATGAGATCAGCATGAGGGATATTCTTTCCTCGTGAAGGATACCAGTGGTTAACTTAATTGGTATGGTTTCACGAAAAATCACAGGTTCAGATAATGGTCTACCATCTATGGCCTCAACGGCCAAGGGTGTATCCCTTAGCTGAGATGGGATAGAATGGTTAGTGACAAAGGCTTGGTCAATAAAGCTTTCAGCTGCTCCGGAATCTATCAAAGCCATAGCATTAAGTACTCCCTTTTCCCAAGCTAAAGAAACAGGTATCAGAAGCCTATGATCTTTATAATCATAAATAGAGGACAAGATAGAAACACCCAAGGCCTGTCCTCTTGAGAAACTTAGGTGCGAGCGTTTCCCGGCCGGTTAGGGCAATTTAGGCGTAGGTGACCTCTAATTCCGCAATACATACAAAGACCCTCCCTTCTCCTGTACTGTCTTTCCTCCTCTGAGAGTCGAGTATTACCTATTTGCATAGGTTCTGGGAGAGCTAAAGTAGTAGAATCAGAAGTCTGAAATGAGGGAGCTAGTCTTATGGAGGATCTGCGGGTTCTATCCCGAATATTCTGCCTCTGTCTCATACGTTCATCTATTCGGGAAATAAATGAAATCAGATCCTCCAAATTTTCAGGAAGATCTCTTGTGGCCACCTCATCTAAAATCTCATCAGATAACCCGTTCATAAATACGTCCATATAAGCCTGTTCATTCCACTTGACCTCTGCCGCCAAGGATCTGAACTCCAAGGCATAATCCACTAGGGTTCGGTTATACTGTCTAAGACGTAACAGTAGTCTAGCTGCATTGGCCTTTCTTCCTGGAGGGTCAAAAGCTCTCCTAAATGCAGCGACAAAAGCATTATAATTATAAACTAACGGGTTATCATTTTCCCACAGGGGGTTAGCCCATCTAAGTGCCTTGTCAATGAGCAAGGTAATTATAAATCCAACCTTTGCCCTGTCAGTAGGGTAGGCGTGGGGTTGTAATTCAAAATGAATACCTATCTGGTTTAAAAAACCTCGACAAGTGTCAGGAGCGCCGCCATAGCGTGACGGGGACGTAACACGGGAAGAAGTAGCCACTGTGGCTACCTCTAGGCCTGTACTTATAGGAGAGATAGATGGGGTACGCATCTCCTCTGAGTGACTACTAGGACGAGATAGCAATGCTTGCAGAGCTAGAGCCATCTGGTCCATTCTATGATCCATGGCCTCAAATCTAGAGTCAGGAGAACCGACCTGAGAGTTTGTACCTGCAGGATCCATTGGCCCTGTCGTAATGTCAGGATCGTGACAGGGATCCAACACGCAGAATACAAACAGGGGATAGGTACGTATACCGGACCTTAGAATGGCCGGACTAACGTAAGGAGAAAGCAAAAGAATAGTCAGAGACAAGCCGAGGTCGAGGGAACGAGAGATCAGGTAAGCGAGAGACAAGCCGAGTCAAAAGGACAAGAGAGGAAAGCAGGGTCAAAATACAAGCCGAGTCAGGAACCAAAAGATAATAGAGGTAATTGCACTGAGTGACCAGACTAGCTAGAACCACGACAGGGCAATGAATCATTCCACAGAACCCTTTTTTATACCTTGGCTCTTTAACTGTTGGCTCCGCCCCCAACGAGTCCTGATTCGTTGTTCGGCACTTGGTTGCCGTGATTGACGGGTCGGAACGTGATTGCCGTCATGACGTCGGCTACTGAGCGCCGCGTCATAAAAGGAGGCGGAGCTATCGCGGCCGGCGTGTAAACGACCGGGAGGAGTGCAAGGATCGGGTGAGTCAGCCCCCCTGGGAGGATGGACGTCTAGGTGTCTAACCTCCTCCGAGGTAGACACCAAAGGTACCCTGACACATGCATAAAGAGGATGATGTGGTCAAAATACTCATTTGCCTAATAATTCTGCACTCCCTGTATAAGGCTATATTTTACTTTTTTTTTTTTTACATTGAAATTTGCCAGATTGGTTATGTTGCCTTTGAGAGCGCATGGTAGCCCAGGAATGAGCATTACCACCATGATGGCATACCATTTGCAAAAGAAGACAACCCAAGGTATTGCAAATGGGGTATGTTCAGTCTTTTTTAGTAGCCACTTAGTCCCACGCATGCTTAAAGGAGTTTAAGCATGCGTGGGATAGGCATAAGGCTATCCTAACTATAAGATAAGGCTAGGGACTAATGAAAGTATTTAGAAAATTGGGCAGACTAGATGGGCCGAATGGTTCTTATCTGCCATCACATTCTATGTTTCTATTTTTCTATGTTAAACACTGGCCAAAGTTAGCGTTCATAATTGTTTTTTGCATTTTTAACACACAAACAAATATAAATGCTAACTTTCGCCAGTATTTGTGACTAAGTGGCTAAAAAAGACTGGACATACCCTGTATTAAATACCCTGGATTGTCTTCTTTAAAAAAATATGTACATGTGAGGTGTGATTCAGAGATTTATGACAGATAACAGTGTTACAATGGCACTATTGATACATTTTAAAAATATATATTTTGAAACAGCAATTTTACTTGTACTTATAACTTGCACACAAAAAACGCATGTAAACACTGCATATTTTTAAAGTCAGGACTAAATGTTTAATCTATTTAGCAGTTTGTTTGATTAGCTTTTGTAGATAAGTAAAAGATTTTTGAAGTAAAAGTCAAAAAACGTGTATTTTGTTTTTCAATTTGTTACCATATTTTATTATTTTTTTTAAAGTAAATTATATGACATGATACAAATAATAGTATGTAAAGAAAGCCTTTCTTGGCCTGAAAAAAACAATATATAATTTTTTATGGGAACAGTAAATGAGAGAGGAAAAGTACAGCTTAACACAAACACCACAAAAGTGTTAAAACAGCCCTGGTCCTTAACGTACAACATCGCAAAAACAGTCTGGTCCTTAAGGAGATAAATGTTCTCATTGATAATGAGAAAATATTCGTTGCTCATTATCAGTTAGGAGTTGGGGACCCTGGGCCAGTCCTAGACTCTAGGTACCATAACTACTACACTAAATTGTAGTAGTTAGTCGCATTGAGAGAAGCTGTAAACACTGTACTGTTTGATATTTTCTCCTTCTATCCTGTTGATCCAATTCTTTCTGGAATGTTTATAAATATGTTTCATTATACTTAAATGTGATTTGTATCTCCTATGTAATATATTTCCTTCTTCAGATAAATATATTATCTTTTTTTTATCAATTATTGCATATTTTTTGTCTTGGGTCATATTAAATGTATACTTTACTATCTCTTATGTCTATACTATTTTAATTTGTGATTTAAACTGTATTCTATTTTAGTATTTTCTGCAAGCAGATATCTCTTTAGTTTTAAATAATGCAGTGTAAAGAAAATGTATGTAATCCCAATTATCTATGCAATTACCTAAAGAAAAAAGTATAATTTATGTCAATATTATTACTTCTATATAACTCATAAGAACGAGAACTGTGCAATTATTCTTAAACATTGTAAGGATTGGAGCATCATATTAATGAATTGGAAGCCCTCTAGGTCTTAGCATTGCTGGTGAAGATCAAGGTCGTACTGTCTAACCATGTGTAGTTATGAATAGTGTGCAATGACCCCAATTATTGCTTTACTGTGGGATAGTTTATTGTTATTCCAATTGAGACATGGATGCCTCATTCTCAGCATGTAACAGATTGTACTTATAATGGCAATATATTCACCGTAAATACATGAATACTCAAATAACTGCTACAAAAATTAGCTTTAAGCCCTTTTCTTCAAATAAAATAAAATTCCTGGCAATCATCAATCTAATTGATTCCAAAAATTGAGTCAGGTCATTCATAAAATAGCTTATTTTCATTTATAAATGACAGCATTTTGTCCATAGATGACTGAATTATGTCTATAAACGAAAAAATCTACTAACTCATTGATTGCCAGAAATGTCAGTTTATTAGCACACTGGCATTATTATAATTCTAATATACACTGAAGATATTGTGATATAAATATTTATCCACTTCAAATGATTTTGGAAAACATAGTACATTAAAATATTTGAATAAGAAATGTTTTAGTTTTGTTTCAGTATACACATTTTTAAGGACAGATACGTTTATCTATGGCTCGGGTAGCACTTGTCCTTTATATGACTATGTCACATTTTAATCTAGATTAAACTACATTCTATAAATTTAAGAAGAAGGATTAGAATGCTTAATCAGGCATCTGCAGGCCGAGACTATTTTTTTAGACTTGACGATTCATTTAGTTACAAATTGCAATTCACCTAAATTTGGGGTGACTGGGTGCTTGAATTCCCAAATTGTAGATGGATCAAGATCCAAACACCTACCGCTGATCTGTGAACCAAAAGGCAGGAAATGCTGCTATAAGCAATGGTGTCTCCAGGATTCATAATTAAGGGGGGCATATAACAGGCCAGGGACAAAAGAAAGGGGGGCAGTGTGTATGTATCCAAGAAGATAGGTAGCCATTGTGACGAAGTGCCCTTCGTCACTTTCTACCTGGAGAGGACTAATGGCTAGCCTCTTGCCTCATGACTATGGCCCCTCTCATCAGCTCATGCTGTAACTTTAACCCCATGGCGATTTGACTGTGGTTGTGGGATCTGAGTGCTGTTCGGATATATTGAGCGCTCAGATCCAAGCTATCTGGGGATAGGTTGAATGTGGGGGTTCTGTACAGTATGATAGGAGTTATGTATTTTTGTGTATTTTTGCTGTTGTTGTGAATAGGGATATTTTCTGTACCTGAAGATAGTTGGCTTACCATACCCAGTTTAGCCACTTATCTCACACAGCCTAACTCTGAGGAACTGGTTTGGGCAGGAAAAGCCATGCTTGCAGTGAGCACAAAGGACTTCGACCTAACTTTTAAACCAATGGAAGGAATTGCCTGATTTTTGAGTATGTTTGTATTTTGGAGTATGCTGATTCTGAAAATGTGAATGTTTTATGTGAATGTTTTATGTGAATGTGATGTATACTTTTAAAGTTATAAATATTGTGTAAAACTGTATATTTTCTGCCTGTGATAATTAAGTTAGTCTATTGTGTTGAGATAATTGTATCACAGGCAGAGGGGAGGATTTCTGCTGGTATGAATGGGTGTGTTTTTACTGTATGTTACGTGTTTATTGGTTGTTCTGCAAAACACAGGGGGGCAGTCCTGTATGTGTAAGACCTCTATAAAAGAAGGCCCTTTGGTGCCAATTAAACAGAACTACATGACCCTTTCTTGAAGCCTTGGTTCATGCTTGGGGGATGGAATAACTACAGTTATACAGAGTATAAGCTCTTGTAAGAGCTTGTTCCTGGTTCCTGCTCTCTGGATATAGGAGAGA
Organism: Pelobates cultripes; assembly: GCA_933207985.1. Taxonomy (NCBI): domain Eukaryota; kingdom Metazoa; phylum Chordata; class Amphibia; order Anura; family Pelobatidae; genus Pelobates; species Pelobates cultripes. The sequence continues at coordinate 236,244,807 of OW240916.1, forward strand.
TCTACCCACTGGAAGCTGGATCCTGGCCTTGGGTCCAGGGTGGGTGAAAGACGGTGAGACCCCGGCGCAGCTGCATCGCTGGAAGTGGGGTCTGCAGTGCTGATGGTGTCGGTTGGAGTGCTTGGAGCCCTCGGCAAGCACTAGGAGCATCGATTGGCGGAAATACTCGGTCGGAGTGCCAGCATTCCGTCACAGCCAGCACTCAAGGTCTTGTGAAGAAAAAAATCCCCTTTATTAGAACGAAGATCCTACAATTTGTCAACGTTTCAGTTCATATTATAGAACTTTCATCAGGACATAGTTTCAGAAACATTAACTAAACAACTTTATATGAGAAGAAACAATCTTACCAAACCCCCATCACCTGTGTGTGTGACGTCATATCGTACCGTGCCTACGAACCCATCACCATAGTGATATGTGTCAACAAACAGCGGTACATGTTATAAATATCGCACAGGTGATTATTACTGTAAATAAACAGATTCTGAACTTCCTGAAACCACCAGACTGATGTGTATGAAACAATAGATGAGCTGTGGTGATAAGTGCAGGATCGGTAATCGATCACTGTGTCAAATAGTAGACAGTAATAATCTATCAAAGATAACGTGATATATTGATGAAAAAGACAAAGAAAAAAACAGCGATAATTGCTATAAATAGACAGACTCTGAACCTATGGCAGACTAGTGCCATAATGTGTACAAAACAGTAAATGAGCTATAGTAATAAAATCAGTGCAGGTTCACTAAATGATCGCTGTGTAAAATAGTAGACAGTAATGATCAATCAAAGACGTGTGCTATGTTTATAGAATGCAAGGTATGTGAATACCAGATGAGATTATATTAACCCCTTAAGGACTGAGCCAAATGTACATGTTGTGAACAAAACAAAATGTAAACAAAACCTGGCATTTGCACTACATGTCTGTCCAACCGTAATTCAACTCTTTCATAGTAAATGCACCCACCCTTATTATATATCATTTTATTCAGGGGAAACAGGGCTTTCATTTAATATCAAATATTTAGCTATGAAACATAATTTAGTATGAAAGAAATGGGAGAAAAGGGGTCTCAAAGGCAACGTAACCAATCTGGCAAATTTTAATGTGAAAAAAATGAAACACAAGCCTTATATTTGACGCTGTAACTTTTGAAAACACCATAAAACCTGTAATGAGGGGTACTGTTGTACTCGGGAGACTTCGCTGAACACAAATATTTGTGTTTCAAAACAGTAAAAAGTATTGCAGCAATAATATCGTCCGTGTAAGTGCTGCTTGTGCGTGAAAAATGCAAAAAACGTCACTTTTACTGGCGATATCATCGTTGTAATACATTTTACTGTTTTGAAACACTAATATTTGTGTTCAGCGAAGTCTCCTGAGTAGAACAGTACCCCCCATGTACAGGTTTTATGGTGTCTTGGAAAGTTATAGGGTTAAATATAGTGCTAGCAAATTAAATTCCATTTACTTTCGGCATGGGTTGTCAGGCAGGTCCCGCTAATTGTAATTAATTAAGATACCTAATTATGTAAAAATATTACATAAATATATATGTAGAATTAATATATGTATATATATACGTATGTGTGTATATGTGTATATATATATATATATATATATAATTTTTTTTAAATATTTTTATTTACATATAGGTATATATATAGTAATATATACGTGTATATTTATGTATATAGACATATATATTATTTCGTTCTACGTGTATTTTGATATAAATATATATATATATTAATATCACAATACAGTTTGAATGAAATAAGACACATCTATATATTTTTTAATTATTTATTTTTAATTGTTTTTTTTAATTTTATTTTTTAACATATTTACATTTTTTTTTTATATTATATATAAATATTTATATAACAATAATTATATATATTTAATCAGTATCAGTCTACGTGTAATTTGATATTAATATATATAATTATATATATATTAATGGTAAAATACACCTAGACAGTGTATGTGTGTATGTATATGTGTATATATATATATATATATATATATATATATATATATATTTAGATCATATGTATTAAGGCAGTTTTGCCTGTATTTGTGGGAGGGGCTTAAACTAATTCACTCCCCTATATAAGGGACACCCCTTACCTGACTCATATCGCTTGAGGTCAGCATCAGAATGATTTCCACTTCCGGGTCATCCAGATGCCATTTTACCTGATTACTCCATGAGGTTTTCTAAGCTGAGCTGTGTCAGGAATCCAGCCACAGGCTTTTCCGGCCTACCACCTTCTTTCTTCAATCTATCGCTGTGGATGGTGTCCAAGTGACTCACAAACCGTAAGTTGACCTACCCATTACGCCAGGCATCAGTCCCACGGCACCATGCAAGGGTCAGGTCCTCACTTTACTGCTGCATTTTGTCTAAGTCTGTTCTAAAACCATTGCATGCTCATGCATATCATTCGTTTAAACCCCCTACTGGTCTTTGGGTGTACTACAGACTTCTTAGACATTATCGCATTTCATGTACAAACCAACGAACCACTGCATCTTTGCCTACACACTGACCCCTACCGGTCATTCGGTGTACTACAGGCTTCTCAGACATTATTGCATTTCATGTACAAACCAACGAACCACCGCATTTTTCACCTACACACTGACCCCTATTGGTCATTCGGTGTACTACAGGCTTCTTAGGCGTTGTTTGCATTTTCATGTACAAACCAATAAACCACTGCATTTACACCTACACACTGACCCCTACTGGTCTTTCGGTGGACTACAGGCTTCTTAGACATTATCGCATTTCATGTACCAATCAACGAACCACTGCATTTGCGCCTACACACTGACCCTTACCGGTTATTCTGTGTACTACAGGCTTCTCCGACATTATTGCATTTCATGTACAAACCAACAAACCACTTAATTTTTCATCTACACACTGACCCCTATCAGTCATTCGGTATACTACAGGTTTCTTAGACATTATTGCTTTTCATGTACAAAACAATAAACCACTGCATTTTCACCTACACACTAACACCTACCAGTCATTCTGTGTACTACAGGCTTCTCAGACATTATTGCATTTTATGTACAAACCAACAAACCACTGCATTTTTCACCTACATACTGACCCCTATCAGTCATTCGGTGTACTACAGGCTTCTTAGACATTATTGCTTTTTGTGTACAAAACAATAAACCACTGCATTTTTACCTACACACTTACACCTACCGGTCATTCAGTGTACTACAGGCTTCTCAGACATTATTGCATTTCATGTACAAACCAACGAACCACGGCATTTTCGCCTACATGCTGACCCCTACCGGTCAATCGGTATACTACAGTCTTCTCAGACTTTATTTCACTTCATAAGCAAACAAACTACAGCATTTTCGCTTTTATACTGACTCCTATCTGTCATACGGTAGGATTAACCCCTTAGGGACACATGACATGTGTGTCATGTCATGATTCCCTTTTATTCCAGAAGTTTGGTCCTTAAGGGGTTAAAGGGTATTTTTACCATACAATCAGCATTTATGACCCCTACTGGTCAACAGCAAAACTGTCTTCACATGTCATATACAATTTACCAGCCAATATAAATTACACATAAGATTGTTTTAACCCCTTAAGGACACAAGACATGTGTGACGTGTCATGATTCCCTTTTATTCCAGAAGTTTGGTCCTTACGGGGTTAAACATAACCATAAACCATAAATGAAACTCCAGCACGGGCTTAAATTCAGGTTTAATTCACAATAATTTACATTTCACATCAAGACCAACAGCAGATCTCCAGTGCACTTGCATTTTGCAACACCATGTTCACTGACCCCTACCATTCAATAAGACATACAACAATTCACATAGCAAGCACTATATCAACATCAGGTATAAATACATATATTATTACACAGTAGCAGACGCGTCTGTATATACGTAACTGGTAATATAGTTCACATACATTTTTCACAGCACGCTGCTCACGCAACAGACTTTCCCCTAGCAAGGGGACATACAACATACAAGGTGGGGACAGACCACATTTTCACTTGTACATACAGCACTTAATGGGTTAAGATTGATACATATTTAACCAGTATGGCTACGATGTTTAATATTTACACATCATGGCACTTTACTTTTCACATATACTGTACGTATTAAGATAAGCTTGGTCTATGCCATATTTCCTTATGCCATACGGTTTTATCCATTCAGGTTACAGTTACTACTAAAAAACCTATACGGATTGTCAGGTTCAATACCATACTACCAGGTACATACACCTGCTCACATAGTTATCCATCTCTTACCTTCCCTGGAATAGTAATAGTGTACTGGCAATTAGGGTTCTAGGGCCCAATAGGTATTACCCCCTTTTTTCTCTGCATTATGCTTCGGTTAGTGGTCCCGCGAGGCCAACACCCCGCCTCACACTCGGAGGCATACACCCCTCGGGCCACTCGTGAGCTAGCCGCCTCGCATTGTATCATAGAGAGGGCCTCACCTGTCACTCCCCTTCCTATTTTCTGGTTACTGTCACCGAGAGGCCAACATCCTGCCACAATGTTCGGTGGCCACACAAAATCCCCTCGCGCCAAGCATAGATAGAGCCTCTCAAGCCACTTGGCAACTAGCAGGGCCTCACCAGTCACCAAAAAACACCAAGCCTAATCGTTTCGCCTTACGGCTTAGCTAGCAAGCCAGTACAAGAACCCTGGGTACAAATAATTGCATCTTTATTGTTATTTAAGTATTTCTCCAAAAGATGGTGAAGAATCACCTCTTCCTAGCACCCCGGCTAGAATTGATACACCTTCAAGCAGAGGAGATGTTGCTAGTCCTGCAGCAATCAGATCCTGGACGATCCCACACATTACCACCGACCTAAGGAGGTGACAAATCCCCTACCCTGCTACAGCAAGGAAAGCAGTGTTATTCAAACTCCTCCATACATCAACGTACAACACGGAGGCAGGGGAAGGCCCAGCTACATCAACTCAGGTGACACCCAGGCTATGCTAGCCTCACTCATAAACTTATGAGCCAAAAAATTTTATGACAGACTGGCAATCTCGAGTTGGTCACCACAGCCCTCACAAGGCTGGGCCTCACGTTACTATACAACCAGCACCAACCGAAACTCGGTTACCTGGTACAATCAATTCTTATGACACACAAGATGTTAACCCTGCACGTATGATCCCAGCACATTGGGGAAGCAAGGCATATATATGTATGATGATGTATCTGTGATGGTCAGATTCAGGGATTCCAGGTAAATCGGGAACTGACCATCTCTTGGATGGGTTGGTATTTGGAATATGTAGAGATGTTTATTTGTGCAGGTACCCATACAGAAGGGGTTCTGTCCCAAACAAATGGATGAGCACTCTCAGGCTCCAGGTACCAGCACCTCTGAACTACCAGAGACGATTGATATGAGTAGTTGCATTGCATATAGACTGTTGCATATATGTTCAAATGGTTCAGGGCACATGACAAACCATGTGGCCCAATACAACTTACAAATAACGTACTCACCATCTGTACACACCAATGCATTTTCAACACTACTGACTCATCACCCTTCCAGACTTGTAGTAGATTTACTAAAGCTCTGGAGCTTCAAAGGGCTCCCATACAGGTATTATAAACACACCTTCAAGGAATATAGCATGCCCTCACTTACACTCAGCACAACAAACCATTGGCTCAAAACACACTCATAGCCAAGATTTGCAGAGTGGTCTTCCAATCTCCACCATTTACAGCATGGCACCAAACACACACATTGGTATTGTCACAAGGAATCTTCCCTTAAACAAAGTCTAACCATAGACTTATTGGCACCACACACCTCCGCTACCCCAAGTCTCAACTCCCTTCTTACTATACAACACCATTAATCTACCTTTACAGCTATCAAACAAGCATGGGTTAAAGCTTGGTTAAGTAAGACCAATATCATCAACGCAGTAAACAGCTACCATCTACCCTACACACTGGCACTTACATGGCATAAATTGGGCAATCCTTTCCCTCCTCAACTTTCGAGCTACAGATTAACCTACTATCGATATTCGCAGATACTCTGTGCTGGTTATGATAACATATCCAGAGGCATTACAGTCATACACTATCTAGAAGACTTCTTGTTGCTCAAAGAAAGCATATTTTTCACTAGAAGCCTCATGGCAGCTCAGTCTGGTTGACCACTTGGGCGTCCCAGTACCCCATAAGAAACAGAAGGCGCAGACACTATCATCACATTACTGGGCATATGACTTGAGTCAGCATCCATACACGCAAGTTACCACAAGACAAATAGGGAACATTCTCAACTAAATCAATCACTACCTCCTGCTTAGTACTTACAACTACAAGGAACTACAATCCCTACCAGGTTCCTTAATTTTGCCATGCCAATCATACCACAAGACCACGCTTTCACATCCAGAGTACTTTCCCCTTTTTTCCACACTTCCAACATGACGATCAGAGGAGGTGCCTAGACACCTCAGCAACAGCAGACCTGCACATGGGGGGGATTTCTTAACCACTTGGCATGGTAAAAGCATGTTCCTTCCAGGATTGTCTGACACTTCTCCAACCAGATGGTCAGACGCAGCGTATACCACGGGTTTGGCAGCGATCTACCGGGAACAATTGCTTTGGGGCTGTTGGCCATGGCATCCAGGTTTGGAAATTTTTCCACCACTTCAGCCCCTTTGGGAGATCTACCCCATTGTAGCAGCTGCTGTGGCATGGGGTAAATCATGGTCAGGGTCATCAATCCGTTGTTACTCAGACAACTAAGCACATATCATATCATCAACAAACGCCACTACTCATCCATAAGTTCATGATGTTTCTGGGGAACTCACTTGGTTGGCCACTTATCACATTTCACTTTCATGTACCAGACGGGGGTATACATCCCTGCCGACAACTGTCTCATTTATATTCCAGGCATGTTCATCATACGCTTCCTACAGCCGCCCATACAGTCACGTCCACTCTTTCGTTCCAGAGACAAAATCATGGATTAGACATACTCATGCAGCATAGCATGCACTATCCCACCTAGCACTTTCGTCCCATACTTGTAGAACGCATAACACAGCTTTTCACCTGGCTTAAAGAATCTCATTGGAACACGACATAGCTCAACCTGTGTCACAAAATTTCTCCTAAGTTTTGCTTATTTTTGCCACCTTAAACTTAAACTATCTCATACACCATTAATTATATATTTTACAGGCATTCAACAACACATGATAACCTATGGCCAAAACTACCATAAACTTCATGCTATCATACCAGAAAAGAATATACTCAGAGGTTTTCAGGAATCCATTCCCCCACGTTCCTCTCAGAGATTACCAATAGCCATCCAACTGTTCATCCTTATCGGACCTATTAGATCTACAACCATTCAATTATACTACCAAGTCAGCCATTACCAGCCATGCACATTGCCTTTTATGCCTTTCTCAGGCCAGAGAATCCACTACCATCACCACCACTCAGACAGATCATTGTCTTCAACGATCCCACGTACGTAAACACATATATCATTACCTATTGGCTCTACCACATTCCGAAATGAGTCAACATGCACCAACAGTAGAGATAACATACTATCCTACCCACAACAAATGGTGCCCACTTTTGGTCCTAGATTCCTACCTTCAAAATCCTTTCAGGAATTAAATACTGTAATGCATTTAAGGAAATGTCTGGTTAATTTGTATATATTTGTTGACTGTATTAAATCTTTGATTATTCATTTTTGCCCTCTTTATTTACAGGCCTACCGTATCGTCGGTATCGGCACACCACAACCGACTTGCTCCCTTTACACTATCCTAAGCTTATGCTGGATCCTTACTCCATATACGGCTATTTTGCCCCTTACACAAGTATTAAGGCAGTTTTGCCTGTATTTGTGGGAGGGGCTTAAATTAATTCACTCCCCTATATAAGGGACACCCCTTACCTGACTCATATCGCTTGAGGTCAGCATCAGAATGACCCTCCCACCCACTCCTCATTTCAACACTTTCTCTTTTCTTTCCATTTACTTTACTTTCTTACTCCTTGGTGGGCCCTCTTTATTTACAGGCCTACCGTATCGGCACACCACAACCGACTTGCTCCCTTTACACTATCCTAAGCTTATGCTGGATCCTTACTCCATATACGGCTATTTTGCCCCTTACACAAATATATGAGATATATATATATGATCTAAGTATATAATTTATTTGTTTTACACTGATTTTAACTGTTGTTTATTTGAATTCAGCCAGCAGGGGGACTAACTGTTATTACAGGCAGTCCCCCTGCTGGCAATACAGAAGGCAGCTAACCCGGCCATGTGATTGTGAGGTCCTCGCAAGGACCTCACTCTCACATGGCGGGGGGGGCTGCAGGACGTCGGATGTGCCACGGGGGGCTCCCTGGGAGTCCCCCCCCCAACCGCGATCGCCGGCGTGGGATCGCCGGCGACCGGGTAAGTACAAAAAAAACGGAGTGCGTACCATTACGCCCGGCGGCGTTTAGAGCCGCCTAAAATAGGGCGTAATAGTACGCCCTCCGGTCTTAAGGGGTTAATCATCAATTGAAGTTATTTAAAGTGTCATAGTGTATAATGTTACCATGTGATCATGAGATGTACATAACAAAATAAAGTGAACACAGTGTTGTGCAAAAAACTCACATGTAAAAAGATAAAGTGCAATGTGCAAAAAATACATGAATGACCCACAACCTGTTTCACAACAAACATAGTTCTATCTTTTCATTATAAAATCACCCCTATATATATGGAGTGAAAAGTGCATTATGGTATTAGATTCACATGTTAGATTAAACAATGATAAATTTGTCTAAGGGTTTGGACAACGGCTAAGAGGAAGGGAACGGTGACAATAAAATATAAAGTATAAAAGATATATAGACAAGTAAATATATATAAAAAGCCACATTCTCAACATATGGTAACATGGTGAGAGAGCGTGTATAGCAATTAGCATTTCCAAGTTAATAAGTTCAACAGTAATATTTCTCAATTAGTCAAAATAATAATAATAATAATACATATATATATATATATATACACACAGGACTCAACAAATTCCAGGTGCCAGGTTGCCATGGCAACTAGACAGTTTGCCTTGGTGCCTGGCATTTGTCAGCCCTTTTTATTCTTGAAAAAAAATGCTTAAAATTTTCTCGTAGCATACAAGCCTACTGTTCATTGAAAAAAATAAGGCAAATGCCTGGTGGGCTGAAATGATCATGGGCCAAGAGCCATTTAAGAAGTTCAGTGGACCTCCCCATATATCACCTTTCTGTTAATTGACTAGCTTGCTTCTTGATGCCACACTATTTTCTCCAAACCCCCACATGACCACTTTATTGTCCATGATAAATGGAAATATAGAGGCCCATGCTGTTTCATGCATAGACCAACTTCTTTTCTTTTGGGATTTGCCCAAAAGTGAAAAGTTTATTTTCAACTGGGAACCTAAGTAGCGTCTGATGGTCTGGATAGATATAATATGAAAAAAGGCTATCTCAGGCTGGGTCCTGAACAGATTTGAATTTGTTAGCCTTTCTTTATAACTAAAATCTTCAATTCCCTTTATATGTTTTGTTGACCACCTCTGCACTTCTGCTTGTGCCATAAGATCCTTCTTTGGAGCAGTTGCCCGAAATTGTGCAGCTTATTTAAAATGTGATCTTACCACATAATTATAATTATGTGGTAATTATATCACAAAAACATACTATTTTCATCCAGAGAATTAAAGACTCATTTGATGCATGACAATACTTTACTGAGCTTAGCAGTTGCTCATTGACATTAACATTGTTATCTAGTTTGTTGTCTATAACAACTACTGAATCCTTCTCATGTGTTGTATTTCTTAACTAACTACCTCTTAGTTTGCAAGTTATTGTGTATTCCTATTTGCATTTGCATTTATCTGCATTACATTTTATCTGCCGATGGAGTGCCCAGTTACCTAATCTATCTAAATCACTTTACAGCAAAGCAACATGCAGCTCACATTGTTACCTTACCTAGTTTTGTGTCATCTGCAAACACTGATACATAACTTTCAATGCCTATTTTAAGATCATTTATGAATATATTGAACAGAAATAACAGGCCATTATCACCTTTGTCCAGCTTGAAAATGTACCTTTAATGACAACTCTCTGTACTCAGGTAAGTCTCTACATTTACCTGTCACAGCACTCTGATTGGTTGGTTTGAAATCCAGCCAATCAGAGTGCTCTGTGTCATTTTACACAGCGTGGGAAAGTTCTTTGGAATTTTCCCATGTTGTGTAATTTGATTCATAACTCTGACTGGTTACTTTCAATCCACCAATCAGAGTGTTATGAGTCAAATTACACAGCGTGGGAAAATTCCAAAGAACTTTCCCTCACTGTATAAAATGACACAGAGCACTCTGATTGGCTGGATTTCAAGCTAACCAATCAGAGTGCTGTGACAGGTAAATTTAGAAACGTAACTGTCAGTCTCTCCATTTACCTGCCAGTGCACTCTGATTGGATGGCTTAAACCAACAAGTGCTCTGAGTGCTCTGAGCCTAATTGCAGAGTGGGGCAAGGCTTTATAAGCCTTCCCCCGCCCTGCAGAGCTCAGTCTGCGGCGAAGAATTATTATTTTTTTTTTTTTGCGCTCTGTTTTTTTTTTCCCAAAGTGCAACAGTTATTATGGATTTTTATTTGGCCTTTTTGGGGGCTGAAAAAAGATTTTTGAAAAAAGAAGACATCAAATGGTAAGTTTTATAGATTTTTTTACAGGTACCTAGTTATTGGTCCCTCCTCACTATTTTTAGGGGGGTAGGTAGGGGTTAATTTTGTTGGGAGGGGATGACTAGGGGTTTGGGGACCCCTAGTAACCTGGGGGGGATTACATTTTTATATAGTGCCCCCACCCACCGCTCAGGGGTGGGGGCCGGGGGGAGGACAATAGGTCCCCCCCTATTGGTATTTAGGGCCCTAACCCACCGCTCAGGGGTGGGGGCCAGGGGGAGGACAATAGGTCCCCCTTATTGGTATTTTGGGCCCTCATCTGCCGCTCAGGGGTGGGGGCCGGGGGGAGGACAATAGGTCCCCCCACTTGTTGGTATTAAGGGCCCCCACCTGCCGCTTAGGGGTAGGGGCCAGGGGGAGGACAATAGGTTCCACCCTTATTCTAATTTAGGTTCCCCACCCACTGCTTAGGGGTGGGGGCCGGGGAGAGGACAATAGGTCTCCCACTTATTCAAATTTTGGGCCCCTACCTGCTGCTCAGGGGTGTGGGCTGGGGGAAGGAGAATAGGTGTCCCCCATTATTTTACTTTAGGGCCCCCACCCACCGCTCAGTGGATGGGGCCGGGGGGAGGACAATAGGTCCCCCTTATTCTAATTTAGGGCCCTCACCCACCGCTCATGGGTGGGGACCTGTGGGGAGGACAATAGGACCCCCCATTATTTTATTTTAGGGCCCCCACCCACCGCTCAGGGGTGGGAGCCGGGGAGGAGGACAATAGGTCTCTCCCCTTGAAGTAATTTAGGGGTCCCGCCAACCGCTCAGGGGTGGGGGCCGAGGGGGAGGAATATAGGTCCCCTCCCTTATTTTACTTTAGGGCCCCCACCCGCCGCTCAGAGGTGGAGGCCGGAGGGGGCAATAGGTCCCCCCTTCAGTTTAAAAGCCCCCCACTTGTGCCCCCACTTGCCCAGAACATTTTTTGTAACTGTGAGCAGCAATAGGCTGCTCACTGTTTAATAGACAAGTAATTTTTACTTAGTATTAGTAAATTTGGCTGAAAGACCAATTTAGGTCCTTCAGCCTTTTGGTAGATAACTATCTAATACCGTGGGAATTAGGGAGTTATCTACTAAGTGGCTATAAGAGAAGTGCCGAAGTCCCGAAGTTACGAAGTTGCCGAAGTGCCGAAGTTGCCGAAGTTGCGGAAGTCCCAAATTTCGGAATGCCGAACCGAAAATTATCCCCATGCACATCCCTATTGTTCTACCTAAGAACAAAGTTTTCAGTTAAACCAATTTCTTTTAATGTGAACACTAGTCTATTGTGTGGAACCTTACTGAATGACTTTGCAAAATCTAAGTAGATCATATCCACTGCAACACTTCTACTTCTTCGTAGAATGCACTTGGAATTTGATGTGATCCACATTTCATAAAATCATGCTGATTGCAATTTAGTTCACTGAATTCTCTGAGCACTAAAAAAGAAATGATGACCAGCTTAAACATATACAAGGAATCTAATAATTTTGATCTACTAATGTCCTTAATATTCTCTTTTAAATCCTACTGCTAAGACTTAAGAGAACTGTGATACCTAAGAAAGAGCAACTGCTGGATGAAGCATTGCACTAGCCTCTTCATAAACTTTGGATACGTGTCCATACAATCATTCAATGACTGCTTATTTTCTTCTGGTAGGGTTGTGTATCTAGCTAACTTCACCATGGCCAACCAACATTTACATTGGGAGTGGACTGCCATCTAGATTAAATCTTGATCTACATTGAACTTTTGGAAAAATATAGATGAAACTGAGAGATAGATGCCACTTTTGAGAAGCTTTATACTGAATGTATATTCTTTAACATGACAAGTTCCATTATTTTTAAATGATGTCAGATATAAGTCATACTTTTCCTCTCTCATTAGTTCATGCTCCCCCAATCCCAGGCATCTCTTTGACACCTTTAACTCTTCTTTGCCCTGCTGTTGCCACCCCCCATACTAACTTTAACGGCACCCAGGGCATAAAAGGGGGTAAAGGCCGTTTAGTAGATATTCCCCTTCTAGATATACAGGCAGCTACCAAAGACACCAATCCGTCGAACAGTACGAATACTCCAAACCATACGAATACTGCAAACAGCCGAACCGGAAAAACCATACGAATAGGTTTACACTCCAGACAGCCAAATAGTAAAACCATACGAATAAACCCCGCAAGTACGAGACGAGGCTCTGTATTGAGAGTCAGCAGGTGATCTGTTTAATCTGGGCTACCTGCCTGGTATTTATGCAGGTCTCCCACCAGGTGGACACTCCCATAGGGGACCTGGTGGGAAACTGGGACACAAATTGTACACTGACCAATAGAAATAGTTCAACAGCAAACACTCCCACATGCACATTATAATCCCTTCTCTCTATCCTGCAGATAATTGGGAAGTAATTCAATTATCTCCGAGGATAGAGGCAAACCTCTATTTTATACATACTGGTCAAACAACATAAAAATATATGAGTCCCAAAATACAGAATAAAACAGGCACATTCAACGTATCCCCAGGTAGCTTGGATCTGAGCGCACATTATTACCGAATGGTGATCTGATCACATACATACATTTCAATCGCCATGGAGCCAAAGTCTTTCACATAGTCTTTCGGTATATGAATGGGCTCCATGGGATAGCTATCTGGGGTTGCATTGCTCACATAACCAAAGTCTCGAACGGCCCGGCATTCGTATAAATGAATGGGAACAAGAGAAGGGAGGTCGGCGGCTTCAGCGGTGTTCGTGGCGACAAGTATCTGTTTTCAGTTCCATAGTTTTGGAGATGAACACCGCTGGCCGTTTGGCAGTTTAAGATGGCAGCTGCCACGTGTTCGGCTACACGAACAACGGCCACCCAGCATTCGTCAATTAAGCTGTGGTTAACCGCAGCTTCTGGGAGATCAATTGCCCACACACACTCCATACCCAGGTCGTCCGGTCATTCGTATGTTTGTTTGGTAAATTCCATTTACCGAATGGCCTGGCAGAAAGGCACGAACAAGCCTTTCTGCAGGGAGAAATAAGGCTTTTTACATGGGCGCCATAATCCTGGGGCAGCAGGCGGGCAACCAGGCTTCTCCAGCACCCAGTGGCGAGGTTGGTTTCGCCACACTAACCATACAGCCGATAGCTTTGCATGTTACTTTACCAACAAGATTGAACAGCTAAGGAAAGAATTCTCCCCACCCTGCCTTTCTCTTTCTCAACCACACGTAGATCATGCCTTTCCCACACTTCAGACTTTCTCCCCGGCTACTGAACAAGAGGTGGCTGCACTTCTCCTTTCATCTCGCTCCACCACTTGCCCGCTCGATCTTATCCCATCACACCTTATCAGATCTCTCTCCCCATGACTTACGCTTTCCTTAACACACATCTTCAACTGCTCTCTCTCTCGTGGCATTGTCTCTGCTGACCTTAAACATTCCACTGTAGTACCTATACTGAAAAAAATATCTCTTGACCCCTCCTCCCCCTCTATCTATTGTCCCATATCCCTTTCACCTCAAAGCTTCTGTAAAGACTTGTCTTTACCCGTATGTCTCACTTCCTCAATTCCAACTCTCTCCTTGACCCTCTTCAATCTGGCTCCTGCCCTCTTCACTCTACTGAGACTGCTCTTATCAAAGTTACTAATGACCTAATCACAGCTAAATCCAAAGGCCACTACTCCATACTAATTCTTCTTGACCTCTCAGCTGCCTTTGACACCGTTGATCATGCTCTTCTTCTTCAAGCTCTTCAATCACTCTGTGACTCTGTCCTCTCATGGTTTTCCTCTTATCTCTCCAACGCTCATTCAGCATCTCCTTTTCTAATGATACCTCCTCCCCTCGTCCTGTCTCAGTTGGAGCCATCCAAGTCTCTGTCCTTAGTCCCCTTCTATATTCTCTTTATACTGCCTCTCTTGGAGAACTTATTACTTCTTTTGAATTCCACTACCACCTGTATGCTGATGACACCCAGATATAGCTCTCCTCCCTGAACCTCTCCCCTGCCTTACTGCCACATGTCACTGCTTGCCTTTCTTCCATCTCTGACTGGATGTCCTCCCGCTTTCTGAAACTCAATCTCTCTAAAACTGAGCTTCTTGTCTTTCCTCCTCCTAATACTGATCCTCCTCTTTTGCTCTCCCTTCAAATTAGTGGTATCCACATAAGTCCATCCTTGCAAGCGTGCTTGCGTGTTTTGGCATCATACTTGATTCTGGCCTCACCTTTGAGCCTCACATCCAGTATGCTGCCAAATCCTGTTAATTCCATCTTAAAAACATAGCCTGCATCCACCGCTTCATTATGCAAGATGCTACCAAGGAGCCTGTCCATGCTCTAGTAATTTCCTGCATGGATTATTGTAACCCTCTCCTAATTGGTCTTCCCAAAATCCGTATAGCCCTGCTACAGCCTGTAATGAATGCTGCCGCCAGACTGACTTTCCTCCCTAGTCGGTCCTCTCACACCTCACCCCTCTGTCAGTCCTTACATTAACTTCCTGCATCCTATAGGAGTCAATTCAAAGTGCTAACCCATACCTATAAAGCACTGAACAATTCTAGCCTCTCATATCTCTTCACAGATCCATAGGTATGACCCTTCTCGGTCTCTCCGCTCTCCCCGTGACCTTCTACTGCACCACACGGCCAATTCACGCTTACATTACTTCTCATGGGCAGCTCTCTTCCTGTGGAATAACCTGCCTACCACCATCAGACTCTCCCCTGGTCTTCAATCGTTTAAGAAGTTCCTTAGAAATCCATCTCTTTAGGAAAGCTTATGGCCTCCCAGAGTAACCTCTACCTTACATACCTGTCTCTTGCTCTCTCTTAAAGGGCAGCACTCTATTCTCTCCTCCAGCTCTGCTTCCCTCCCACCTTATTTGATTGCTATTTCCTGTCCTAATGTGTTTTATACCCCACTTCCTATAGCCTATAGACTGTAAGCTCGTTTGAGCAGGATCCTCTTCCACCTATCGTTCCTGTAAGTTTGCTTGTAATTGTCCTGTTTATGGTTAAATTCCCCTCCCCCCCCATAATATTGTAAAGCGCTACGGAATATCTCGGCGCTATATAAATAGCAATACTAATAATAATAATTACTTTATACACAGGCAAGATAGCTTTCTTTTAATGGGGGAATCGGCAAATTAATTTTTAGGAATATGCAGTTTCATAATGCTGAAATTCATCATTTCAATTAGTGTGCATAAAGTCAGTTATTAAAAGCAGATGATTAATCGGTCCCCAAGTATAAATTAAGCTGTCCAAATAGTGTGAATATGTAAGGGCAAAGACTTGAAAACACATCTGTGTGTTATAAGTGCCTTCAATTACTTCAAGCCTATAATGCATTAACACTCCCATATGACATATTGCTTTAAACCCTACTCGATACAAATGTGTTGTCATAATAAGTGTATTTTGCCATACATCAGTCATGTTTTCTGAGGGCATCTTCAAATCCAAGGTGGTCGGTACAAGGTTTTGAACTGGTGCAGTCCTATTCTGCTTATGTAGCCTATGTACTCACTTGGCAATTAATATTTTTCACAAGACAATGATGGGATTATCTGCGTGGAGAGAAAGCTATATCCTTTACCCTTTTTCACCGTACCACTTTGTTTTCACGTTTACTTTGAATCTTCTTGGCTACCAGGGCCTTGACATATCACACGATAAGTTATTAATGATAGTAACTAGAGCTCTCTCAAATGTAGGAAGCCCATAAGTATTTACTACAGGCCTATCTCAGTCTCCAGCAGAATGGGATATTGCTCTTTAACTTAAACAAATGCATATGAGGCACATCCTTTAAAGGGATAGTTTAGACTATTTAGGCACCATAACAACTTCAAATAACTGAAGATGTTCTGGTTTCAGTAGGCCTTAAGGTTTTAAACTGTTCTTGAATAGTTTAACCCCAAAGTTGTGTACAGCACTGATCTCAGCTACCACCCAGGTGGCATCTGGCTTCTGAAATCTCAGTTTAGGATTTGCACTGTGCCGCCAGGTAGGGGTGATGCTGGTTTATTGAGGTGGTGACACTTAACAAGACATATCATCGGATGATTATCTGCCTCTTGTATTTTGAATATACTATTTGCTAACATGCTCCTAGTTACTATTTCCTGTTTCATTGCTCATTTATATTGCTGTAAATCTTTGCTAGTCACTTTCAGCTGGGCAGAATTTATTAACATAGTGTTGAAATGAATTGAGATTTTGTTATAACTAACAAATTTGCTTTGTGCCTACACTTAATTCATATTATTATACCGCTAAGAATGCACATGTTCAGATACAGTTGCTAGAAAAAGTATGTGAACCCTTTGGAATGATATGGATTTCTGCACAAATTGGTCATAAAATGTGATCTGATCATCATCTAAGTCACAACAATAGACAATCACAGTCTGCTTAAACTAATAACACACAAAGAATGAAATGTTGCCATGTTTTTATTGAACACACCATGTAAACATTCACAGTGCAGGTGGAAAAAGTATGTGAACCCTTGGATTTAATAACTGGTTGAACCTCCTTTGGCAGCTATAACTTCAACCAAACGTTTCCTGTAGTTGCAGATCAGACGTGCACAACGGTCAGGACTAATTCTTGACCATTCCTCTTTACAGAACTGTTTCAGTTCAGAAATATTCTTGGGATGTCTGGTGTGAATCGCTTTCTTGAGTACATGCCACAGCATCTCAATCGGGTTGAGGTCAGGACTCACTGGGCCACTTCAGACGGCGTATTTTCTTCTGTTTAAGCCATTCTGTTGTTGATTTACTTCTATGCTTTGGGTCATTGTCCTGTTGCAACACCCATCTTCTGTTGAGCTTCAGCTGGTAGACAGATGGCCTTAAGTTCTCCTGCAAAATGTCTTGATAAACTTGGGAATTCATTTTTCCTTCGATGATAGCGATCCGTCCAGGCCCTGACGCAGCA
Source organism: Pelobates cultripes (assembly GCA_933207985.1). Lineage (NCBI taxonomy): Eukaryota > Metazoa > Chordata > Amphibia > Anura > Pelobatidae > Pelobates > Pelobates cultripes. Next base: position 236,262,629 of record OW240916.1, read on the forward strand.
AAGCAGCCCCAAACCATGATGCCCCCACCACCATACTTCACAGTTGGGATGAGGTTTTGATGTTGGTGTGCTGTGCCTTTTTATCGCCACACAGAGTGTTGTGTGTTAATTCCAAACAACTCAACTTTGGTTTCATCTGTCCACAGAATATTTTGCCAGTACTGCTGTGGAGCAATGTTTTGTTTGGACAGCAGGGGCTTCCTCAGTGGTATCCTCCCATGAAATCCATTCTTGTTTAGTGTTTTACATTTTGTAGATTCGTTAACAGGGATGTTAGCATTTGCCAGTGACTTTTTTTAAGTCTTTAGCTGACACTCTAGGATTCTTCTTCACCTCATTGAGCAGTCTGCGCTGTGCTCTTGCAGTCATCTTTATAGGGCGGCCACTCCTTGGGAGAGTAGCAGTAGTGCTGAACTTTCTACATATATAGACAATTTGTCTTACTGTGGACTGATGAACAGCAAGGCTTTTGGAGATACTTTTATAACCCTTTCCAACTTTATGTAAGTCAACAATTCTTAATTGTAGGTCTTCTGAGAGCTCTGTTGTGCAAGGCATCATTCACATCAGGCAATGCTTCTTGTGAAAAGCAAACCTAGAACTGGTGTGTGTTTTTTTTATATGGCAGGACAGTTGTAACCAACACTTCCAATCTCATATCATTGATTGGACTCAGTTGGCTGACATCTCACTCCAATTAGCATTTGGAGATGTCATTAGTCTAGGGCAGGGGTAGGCAACCTACGGCACTAGTACCATGCACGGTACTCGAGGTGCCTTTGCACGGCACTCAAGGCTGCTAGAGCCAAACCGGCTCTGGCCTATCAGGAGTACTAGTAAAACTTCAGATATCTGCTCATACGAAGAGGTGGTGAAGGACAATCCTTAATTTATGCATTGCAACACGTAGAGGAAGTGATCTCAGAGCACTTCATTCCAGCACTTGTGAATGGGAATCCACACAGTAGTAGAGCAGCTCAAAGTTGCTGTTGCAGCTCCTGTCCTTGACCTGTATCTGGCCGGCCTGGTCCCCACTGGAACCCAGGGAAGCCACACACACTGCTAGATATACACAGACATGCAGAATAACCCTCCCCTCATACACATAATATGGACAGCCCACACACAAACATACACACAATCTGCTTAAACGCAACACCACTAACAATCCACATACATGCACACAACCCCACATGCAGCCTCTCACATGCAATACCCCAAACAGCCCCCATACACTACCAAACACACAATGTGACATATCCATCCACACACACAATTCCACAAGCAGCCCCCATACACAGCCCACATTCATATGTATCATACACAATACCATAAACTACTCATGAACATATACAATATAATAGCTCAAATACACACAAATATAACGATACAAAGCAATTACAGTAAAAATAACACAAGCAGAATACGGCAGCAAACACACTTCAATTTAAAAAAAAATAGGACCGGCACGCCACGGGACATCACAATCCTATATTGGCACAGTGCTGCTAAAAGGTTGCCTACCCCTGGTCTAGGGGTTCACATACTTTTTCCACCTGCACGGGTGAATGTTTACATGGTGTATTCAATAAAAACATGGCAACATTTCATTCTTTGTGTGTTATTAGTTTAAGCAGACTGTGATTGTTTATTGTTGTGACTTAGATGATGATCAGATCACATTTTATGACCAATTTGTGCAGAAATCCACATCATTCCAAAGGGTTCACATACTTTTTCTTGCAACTGTATGCTATCAGACATATATTGTCACACTTATTAAAACATATATGTGCACTCAGTCCTGTATTAATGTTGTTTCCAGACATATTTTTACATTTCAATTCTCACTTCAGAGCTCTCCTCAATATTTCCAAATTGAAGCACTTATTAAAAAACGTTGAAGCATGCTAATGATTTTAAATCACTTCTTGCATAGCAATTCAGAATTATTGGACCAGTTTTATACGCTCTCAAATAGGAAGGTGATCATCAGAGAGCTGGAACTGTGCAGAGCAGAATAATTTAGAATTATTGCAGTGCTTGACAATTTTTAACAAGCTCTCTACATGATCAGACCATGAGCATATAAACTGCAGTGCACTGAAGATTCAATTCCAGGATTCTCATTTGTAAGTGAGGATGTAACTAGAGTTGAGCGAACCCGGACTGTAAAGTTCGGGTTTGTACCTAACATTACGTTTTTTGGACCCCGGACCCGAACACGGACATATCACTGTATGTTCGGGTTGGAGTTCAGTGTTCGGCGATTTAATGGCGCGTTTTGAAAGGCTGCACTTGTGTGCGCTTAGAAGCCATCACAGCCATGCCTACTAATGGCATGGCTGTGATTGGCCAGTGCAGCATGTGACCCAGGCTCTATATATAAGCTGGAGTCGCGTAGCGCCGCACGCACATGAGGTCTTATTAGTGTAGGGAGAGGATGCTGCATCTGTGAGGGACAGCTTAGGAACGATTTCTGCAAACTAGTACATTAGGGGGGTGCACTTCATATCTGAGAGTCAAATAGAAGCGTCAAATACTGCAGTTACATCAGAGTTTTAAAGAGTCAATTAAATAGAAGTGTCAAATACTGTGGTTACATTGGAGTTTTAAAAAGTAAAAATTTTTGGTTTTTAAACTGCTAAATAGTAAATTTGGGGCATGCTCTTCATATCTGAGAATCAAATAGAAGCGTCAAATAGTGCGCTTACAGCGCAGTTGTAAACATTCTTATTTTCTGGGTGCTAATCTGCTAAATAGTACATTTGCGGCCTGCACTTCATATCTGAGAGTCAAACAGAAGTATCAAATACTGCGGTTACAGCGCAATTGTAAACATTCTAATTGTTTTCGTGCTAAACTGCTAAATAGTACATTTGCGGCCTGCACTTCATATCTGAGAGTCAAATAGAAGTGCCAAATACTGCGGTTACAGCGTGTAAGGAAACAAAGTACATTTAAACCTTAATCGGTAGTTTCCTCCTGAACAGCCAGAGCCCAATGAATATAGCCCTCTGTCCGGTAGTTATGGTAGACGAATTCCCAATTGTAAATCCAATAGTGTTCCTGGATAATTCCCACAGTAAAACACACGAACTCCCAAACAGCATACGTAGTCAGAATAAGGGTACAAAGATGAACTGGAGGTTTAATGACAGGCATGCTCTTTTTATGGAATTCAGCCCATGCAAGGGAGCCTCCCATATAATTAGCCATACATCCAATCCTAACAATATACATACTGTACATCTCCTCCCCTCAGATAACCATTAAACACAATTAAAACGTAACAGAAATTCCCCAAAGTTTGGATGTACCCCAAGGACTGGGAGACCAACATATTAAAAACTCAGTCCATTCGGTTCAGCCGTTCGGGAGATATAGGACTTAGAAGTTTTGACCGACTGCACGGGCAAAGTAGCCAAAAACAGTTCCATGAATTCTGGCCCTGCAGTCGGTCTTAGATCGCATGAAAAACCTCCCGAACGACCGGCCATCCAGCTACCATCCTTGGTTCGCTTGATTCCCCATCTGTTGGTAAGTCTTTCTACCGAACGCCTGGTCGTTCGGTAGTTTGGAAGGGGGTTTACCGAAGGTCTGGAGGCTTCAGCGGTGTTCGCCTGTTTGAGTGTCCGTTTTCAGTTCCAGACATTCAATGGCAAACACCGCTGTTCGGGAGCTAAAATGGCCGCGAACCCGAGGAAGTCCCGAAATGGCGGCGAGACCTGCCGTTCGTGCAAAACTTCTGCAGAACGTAAACCAGCCAGCAAGGGGGTACAGTCTGTATAATGGGTAACAGGGTGGTCTGCATTCAGTAGTTTTACCTACCGAATGCCATAGGGAAACATTGCTATTAACAAGCAAATACAAGGAGTGCATATACAGTATAAAAGGGGCATTTCTTCACACAGTGCAACATTCTTATTTTCTGGGTGCTAAACTGCTAAACAGTACATTTGCGGCCTGCACTTCATATCTGAGAGTCAAATAGAAGTGTCAAATACTGTGGTTACAGCGCAATTGTAAACATTCTAATTGTTTTGGTGCTAAACTGCTAAATAGTATTTTAGTGGGTGCACTTCATATCTGAGAGTCAAATAGAAGTGTCAAATACTGCGGTTACAGTGCAATTGTAGACATTGTAATTGTTTTGGTGCTAAACTGCTAAATAGTACATTTGCAGCCTGCACTTCATATCTGAGAGTCAAATAGAAGTGTCAAATACTGCGGTTACAGCACAATTGTAAACATTCTAATTGTTTTGGTGCTAAACTGCTAAATAGTACATTTGCGGCCTGCACTTCATATCTGAGAGTCAAATAGAAGTGTCAAATACTGCGGTTACAGTGCAATTGTAAACATTCTAATTGTTTTGGTGCTAAACTGCTAAATAGTACATTTGTGGCCTGTACTTCATATCCGAGAGTCAAATAGAAGCGTCAAATAGTGCGCTTACAGCGCAGTTGTAAACATTCTTATTTTTGGATGCTAAACTGCTAAATAGTACATTTGCGGCCTGCACTTCATATCTGAGAGTCAAATAGAAGCATCACTGCTTCCTCTTCTGCTACTGTCTCAGCCTCTTCCTCCACCTCTGGAGTGACAGTGGCACCTGCCACCCAACAAACAGAGGATGTGGCAGCAACGCCACCACGTCCGCCACCGTCCCCAAGCATCTCCACACTGTCCCATGGAAGCGTTCAGCTGTCCATCTCCCAAACACTGGAGAGAAAGAGGAAGTACGCCCCTACCCACCCGCGATCCCTGGCCCTGAATGCCAGCATTTCAAAATTCGTGGCCTTTGAAATGCTGTCATTCCGTCTGGTGGAGACGGACAGTTTTAAAAACCTGATGGCGGTGGCTGTCCCACAGTACGTGGTTCCCAGCCGCCACTACTTTTCCAGGCGAGCCATCCCTTCCCTGCACAACCAATTGGCGGACAAAATCAGGTGTGCACTGCGCAACTCCATCTGTGGCAAGGTCCACATAACCACAGATACGTGGACCAGTAAGCATGGGCAGGGACGCTATATCTCCTTAACTGCACACTGGGCAAATGTAGTGGCGGCTGGGCCTGAGGCGGATAGCAGTTTGGCGCATGTCCTTCCACCACCGTGGATTGCAGGGCATTTCTCTTGCCTCCTCCTCCTACTCCGCTTCCTTCTCTACCACCACCTCATCCAGGCAGTGTAACACCTTCACTACCACCACCACCATGGGCATGGAACAACAGACCGATGAGTGGTTGTTGCCACTGAGCCTCAAGCCCGGCCTGGTGGTGTGCAATAATGGGCGAAATTTCGTAGCAGCTCGGGGCCTAGCCGGTTTGATGCACATCCCTTGCCTGGCGCATGTGCTGAATTTGGTGGTGCAGAAATTCCTGAAAAACTACCCAGATATATCAGAGCTGCTGCAGAAAATGCGGGCCGTCTGTGCGTTCTCACCCTGCTGCTGCTCGCCTGTCTGTGCTGCAGTGTAACTTCGGCCTTCCCGCTCACTGCCTAATATGCTACGTGCCATGCTGGAGAGACTGTGCGAGCAGCAGCAGGCGATAGTGGAGTTTCAGATGCAGCACGCAAGGGTCAGTCGCTCTGCGGAACAGTACCACTTCACCACCAATGAGTGGGCTTCCATGCGAGACCTGTGTGCCATTTTACACTGTTTCGAGAACTCCACCATTAGGCCAGTGCCAATGACATCGTTCTTAGCCTTACTATCCCGCTTCTATGGCTCCTTGAAAAAACGCTTCGGGCGATGATGGAAGAGGATGTGGCACAGGAGGAAGAGGAGGAGGAAGAGGGCTCATTTCCATGGTTATCAGGCCAGTCATTCAGAAGTAGCTTAGAATTGTGTACCTGGCATAAGCCAGGTACACAATTTTCCAGCCAGTGACAGTTCTGGAGGATGAGGAGGAGGATGATGAGGATGAGGAACCGTGTTCACAGCAGGGTGGCACCCAACGCAGCTCGTGGGAATCACTGGAGCATTGCTGGGGGATACGGAGGACACAGAGGATACACCTCCCACAGAGGACAGCTTGTCCTTGCCTCTGGGCAGCCTGGCACATATGAGCGGCTACATGCTGCAGTGCCTGCGCAACAACTGCCTAGTTTCCCACATTCTAACTTGTGCTGATTACTGGGTGGCCACCCTGCTGGATCCCCGTTACAAGGACAACGTGCCGTCCTTAATTCCCTCACTGGAGCGTGATCGGAAGATGAGCGACTACAAGTGCACGCTGGTAGACGCGTTGCTGAGGGCATTCTCAACTGACACCAGGGGCTCAGTGGAAGCACAAGGCGAAGGCAGAGGAGGAGGAAGAGGTCGCCAACGCAGCTGGGGCACCGCCAGCACCTCAGAAGGCAGGGTTAGCATGGCCGAAGTGTGGAAAAGCTTTGTCAGAATGTCTTAGCAGGAGGCAGCAATTCAGCAACATGGTGGAACAGTACGTGTACACAAGCCTACTCGTACTGACTGATGGGTCTGCCCCATTCAACTTCTGGGTCTCCAAATTGGGTACATGGCCTGCCCTGCAGCCAGTGTATTGTCTGAACGTGTGTATAGCACGGCAGGGGGCGTTATCACAGACAAGCGCAGCCGCCTGTCCACAGCCAACATGGACAAGCTCATGTTTATTAAAATGAACCAGGCATAGATCCCACCAGACTTGTCTGTACCATGTGCAGAATAGACATTTATACCAGCCTCACCCAGCCATTGTTATACTCAAGTGCACTTATTCTTTGTTTCTTTTTTTATATGTCCCAATATTTTGGGGCTACCCCCAATAAAAAAAAAAAAGTGTGGGCTACCTCCTCCTTCTCCACCGCCACTTCCACCTACACCGCCATGGTCACCGCCTCCTCAACCTATGGGTCACTTAGTATAAACTATGTGAAGGCCTTTTCTCCATGCATCAGGAGTTGAGCATTTCTCCATGCATCAGGACTGCAAGAAATGCACCACAGGCCGCAAATGTTTCTTTTACGCCCCAATATTTTGGGGGCTACCCAATTAAAAAAAAAAAAAAAAAACAGTGTTGGCTACCTCCTCCACCGCCGCTTCCACCTACATCGCCACGGTCACCACTTCCTCAACCTATGGGTCACTTAGTATAAACTATGTACACAATAGCAGAGGCTTGTGAAGGCCTTTTTTCCATGCATCAGGAGTTGAGCTCAGTTTGAACAATGAAAGAGAATACCCTGCACTCCAACCCTCTCTCAAATGGATAATTCTGGTGATCCTCCTGACAGCCATGCTTTAGATTTTGATTTATGTTTTTCCAAAGCTAAAATCAAAGATTCCATCTAGTGCTATTTTATGGCTCAGCTGTATTTTTTATTTTTATGTTATTTTAAGTGATTTCCCTTCCACATTTGTTTGCAGGGCACTTGTCCTACTCTTACCCCCATTTTACTTCCTTTTGCAGCCCTCTAGCCCTTTCCAGGACTTTTTTAGAGGCATTTTTGTGGCCAAAAGTTCGGGTCCCCATTGACTTCAAGGTCAAGTTCGATCCCGAACCTGGTCTTTTTTTTCAATGTTCGGGCTAACCCGCCGGACCCAAACATCCAGGTGTCCACTCAACTCTAATAATAATATATAAAAATGTTAAAATAAGTTTATCCAAACATATTAAATAATTTGAAACTCAATGTATCCTTTCTGGGACTTTCCTCTAATCAGTGATGGCTGCTAGCTCTTCAGTTTTCTCCAGGTCTGACTATTATTGTCAATATCCATTTCATTTCATACTGTTTCATTCAAGTCTACACCCCTCCAGAAGTATTTGACTTTATCTTCCACCACCTGGTGGGAACAACTAGATTTTCCCCACAGACAAAGTAACTGGGAGTTTCCTATCTGTATTTTAATGAAATAATATTGTTTTCTGATTTGTTTTTGGAATCATTACTTTGTCTTCATGGGAAGGCAAATAATGAGCTGGCACTCAAAGGAACACTATAAAATAAGTTGTTATGGTCCCAGGAACTTTCTGGCGCTTCCCTACCATTAGGGGTTAAAACATTCAAGAATAGCTTAAACCCAAAGTCTGTGCTCCAGCGCTGGATCGCTCTGCCCCCTGTTATTCTGCTTTCTGAATTCCTTCAGAATTAAAGGCTTGGGCATCATCGACTAGAGGTGTTAATTATTTACTTAGAGTGCTTAGCTGACGCTCTAAGCCAGTCTGTAGCTGCCCTTTCATAAAAATGGCTTGAAAAAGATACGCACCCCTAAAGGAAAGGAGGTTCCAGGGACTTCCTTAACTTGTCTTTAACTATTTTACTTGTCTTGTGAGTACATTTAAAGGAAGGTTGTTTGTCATCCAGAATAATATAGCCATTGCGCAAAAGTAGGTGGTATTGAACCGACAGGTCGCATCTGCAGAGAGCTCCTGGCGATATCGGCCTAAAAAGATCAATTAACCTTGGAAATATCACCCCCCAAAGCACCCCAGCTGCCCACACAAGAAGCAGTAATGGGCAGGAAGACCAAAAAATCCAAGCCCGATCTGCCCCGGCCGGGCGCCAGCATAGGAGACCTGTGGCGGCGGGCACATGGCGCACCAGAGCCTGACATGGCCCCCTACATAGAAGGCTTAGAAGACTCAGACGACCTGCTCTCTGACCCAGAAGAGCCCTGCTCACCAGCAAGGTGGCCGCCGGAGAAGCCTAACCCAAAGCAGGCCACGCAGCCTGACACAGCTCCGGTCACGAAAGCTGAAATGAGGGAGCTGCTGGCGGAGCTCCGCCAAAATATTCAGGAGGACGTAGCTGACATGCGGAGAGACATAAAGGGCCTTACGGACCGCGTGGACACTGTGGAGCAAAACTCCCACACGCATACCAGGCAAGTCACCTCCCTCCAGCAGGAGATGAAACTGCTGCAACAGCAGCACTTGAAGGTAGAAGGGGCTATGGCAGCAATGGAAGACTCACGACGTGCCCAGAACCTTAAGGTCAGGGGCATCGCAGAATCAATTCCAGACTCTGAACTCCCCCACCTCATGCGGCGCCTGGTGAGTAAAATACTGCCACCAAAGCAAGCCAAGGGAGTAGGCCTCAACGGCATATTTAGAATCCCTAAACCACCAACGGCCCCATCAGCAGCAACTAGGGATCTAATAGTCAAATTCCAGAAGCGACAGGACAAAGAAGCAGTAATGGCCGCCATTAGGAACACTACACCGCTCACCTTTGAGGACATGACTCTCTCCTTTTACCCGGACTTATCTAGGGGGACCATGGCCTGGCGCTCAACCCTTAGGCCTTTCACCACCCTGCTCCGCGAGCGAGATATCAGATACAGATGGCGCTCACCACACAAGCTTCAAGTGCTCCAGGGAGACACCATGTACCTCATCGCGGACTTGCAAGAGGCGGAGGCCCACCTCCCCACTCTGGGACTCCCGGCAGACGCCATACGACGACGCCTCACAAACCCCAAACCACACAAATGGAATCCGGCTACCTCCAAACCTTTTGTTCCTGGGGGGCTCACCCACGCTGCACAGACTGTAGCCACCACCTAAGTGCTTCTGAAGGGGATGGCCGAGCCTCGCCGGCTACTCACACTGTTGTATTGATCATCTTTTCCGTTAATTTACCACTCTACGTTTGCATTTCATTTTGTATATACCGTGTTTCTCCGAAAATAAGACCGGGTCTTATATTAATTTTAGTCACAAAAAACACACTAGGGCTTATTTTCAGGGTAGGGCTTAGAGCCAGTCTGTCAGCCGGTGTCCACGCTGTGTAACCCTCCCTGTAATACTCTCCCTCCTCCCTCCCTCCCTGTAATACTCTTCCCCCTCCCTGTAATATTCTCCTCCCTCCCTGTAATATTCTCCCCCCCCTCTCTCCCTGTAATACTCCCTTCCCCCTTCCCCCCTCCAATCTTCTCCTCACCTGCTCTTCCCTGTAGCGTGGCCGAGCTCCAGGGAAGGGGAGGTGAGGCAGTGCGGCAGCCATCTGAGCGCTCTCTATAGAGCGCTCAGTCGGCTGTGGCATTTAAAGGCCGGCAGACGCCGGCCCTGCCTAGGTCTTATTTTCGGGGTAGGGCTTATATTGCAGCCCACCCCGATAATCCAGCTAGGGCTTATTTTCGGGGTAGGGTGTATTTTCGGGAAAACAGGGTAGTTTATGGTCTGACAGTACATTTTAGGGGGACAGGCCCACTTAAGAGGCTCCCATTCACCATGGGCGGCACTGGGGCAGCACAATGCCATCAACCACACCTGGCCCAAGACGGGCTGACACAGGGGCTATCTGCGTCCCCGCAGGCCCTGCAGCAGGGACACTGCAAGACCACACACTACAGTATGTTTTACAGTAAGGCCCTGGCAAATAGCAGCAGAGCCGGTTAGCGCGGGGGAGCAAACACTGCAGTATATTAATCACAGGCAATTCACTCATTAACCATTAGTCTTACAACAGCTACTTATCCATTGCAAATGTGTTCCTATGCATGACAGCACTACCTTTTAAAATTGTGCGGACCCCACTAACTGCTTTCAAAAGATAAAACAATATACACGTAGTTTACCTTTTAAATGCATTTTCTCATTTAACCCCTTAAGGACGGAGCCAAATGTACACATTGTGAACAAAACAAAATGTAAACAAAACCTGGCATTTGCGCTACATGTCTGTCCAACCGTAATACACCTCTTTCACAGTAAATGCACCCACCCTTATTATATATCATTTTATTCAGGGGAAACAGGGCTTTCATTTAATATCAAATATTTAGCTGTGAAACATAATTTAATATGAAAAAAATGGGAGAAAATAAGAATTTTTGATTTTTTTAGTTCTACATGACATTTTAACGGTCAATGTCATAATACTGTTTGCTTTTACTGCAATAAAATACACATATTTATATTCAGTAAAGTCTCACGTGTAAACAGTACCCCCTATGTACAGGTTTTATGGCGTTTTGGGAAGTTACAGGGTCAAATATAGCATGTTACATTTGAAATTGAAATTCGCCAGATTGGTTACGTTGCCTTTGAGACTGTATAGTAGCCAGGGAATGAAATTTACACCCATAATGGCATACCATTTGCAATAGTAGACAACCCAAGGTATTGCAAATGGGGTATGTCCAGTCTTTTTTAGTAGCCATTTGGTCACAAACACTGGCCAAAGTTAGCGTTAGTATCTGTTTGTGTGAAAAATGCAAAAAACGCCAATTTTGGCCAGTGTTTGTGACTAAGTGGCTACTAAAAAAGACTGGACATACCCTGTTTGCAATACCTTGGGTTGTCTACTATTGCAAATGGTATGCCATCATAGGGGTAATTTTCATTCTTGGGCTACCATAGGGTCTCGAAGGCAACATAACCAATCTGGCGAATTTTAATGTGAAAAAACTGAAATGCAAGCCTTATATTTGACGCTGTAACTTTTGAAAACACCATAAAACCTGTACATGAGGGGTACTGTTGTACTCGGGAGACTTCGCTGAACACAAATATTTGTGTTTCAAAACAGTAAAAATTATCACAGCAATAATATTGTCCGTGTAATGCTGTTTGTGCGTGAAAAATGCAAAAAACGTCACTTTTACTGGTGATATCATCGTTGTAATACATTTTACTGTTTTGAAACACTAATATTTGTGTTCAGCGAAGTCTCCCGAGTAGAACAGTACCCCCCATGTACAGGTTTTATGGTGTCTCGGAAAGTTATAGGGTTAAATATAGTGGTAGCAAATTAAATTCCCTTTACTTTCGGCATGGATTGTCAGGCAGGTCCTGCTAATTGTAATTAATTAAGATACCTAATTATGTAAAAATATTACATAAATATATATGTAGAATTAATATATGTATATATATATACGTATGTGTATATATATATGTATATATCTATATAATTTTTAAAAAATATTTTTATTTATATATAGGTATATATATAGTGATATATACTTATATATTTATGTATATAGATATATATATTATTTCGTTCTACGTGTATTTTGATATATATATATATATTAATTTCACAAAACAGTTAGAACGAAATAACACACATCTATATATTTTTTAATTATTTATTTTTAATTATTTTTTTAATTTTATTTTTTAACGTATTTACATTTTTATTTTTTTTATATTATATATAAATATATATATAACAATAATTATATATATATTTAATCAGTATCAGTCTACGTGTAATTTGATATTAATATATATATATAATTATATATATATTAATAGTAAAATACACCTAGACGGTGTATGTGTGTGTATGTATATGTGTATATATATGCTTAGATCATATATATATATAATATATACATATGATCTAAGTATATATAATTATTTTTTTTTACACCATTAACTTATTTTTATTTTATTTTCAGCCAGCAGGGGGACCACCTGTCATTACAGGCAGCCCCCCTGCCGGCAATACAGAAGCCAGCTATCCCCGGCCATGTGATTGTGGGGTCCTCGCTAGGACCCCACTCTCACATGGCCGGGGGGCTTCGACGAGGACGGACGTGCCGCGGGGGGCTCCCTGGGAGTCCCCCCAACCGCGATCGCCGGCGTGGCACCGCCGGCGACCGGGTAAGTTAACAAAAACCGGAGGGCGTACAATTACGCCCGGCGGCGTTTAGAGCCGCCTATTAGAGGGCGTAATTGTACGTCCTCCGGTTTTAAGGGGTTAATAACTGATAACCATGTTTACAAAGCTCGACTACGATAACATAGTAGAACTAGCATTCATGACTAATCGCCTGTATATATCATGGTATGTTAGCTAAGCTCACTACATCGATATGTATATTCAAGCATAACCAACAAAAAAAAAAAAAATGTGTGCGAATTCTCATGTCACTGTTAAAATGTTTTATATCTTGCAATACGCTGTTGTGGCGACCGTCAACAAAATGTACCTACCTGCACAACAAAAATAAAGAATTTAAAAAAAAAAAAATATTCGCCATTGATGCAATGATTTCACTGTGCAACTCTAAATTCCAACTAAAACATAATCAACACAATTACGAACAACAAACCATTACCTTAATTGGCATTGACGAGTAACTATGCGTTGTTTTTTTTTTTTCTTTTCTGCGTCTGTTCTATTTTATATAGAAAATGTCAATAAAAATCAGACATAAAAAAGCTCCAAACAATAGCCATTGCAATTCTTCATTCTTATTTCAGATTGCAATAGGGTGCATTTGGGTGTTGTGTTCCATTGCTTCTGGTAGAGATACATTCTGCTGATTGATCCCTTAGTGACCAGACCATTTTTCAATTTTCTTACTGTTAAGGACCAGGGCTCTTTTTACATTTCTGCCGTGTTTGTGTTTAGCTGAAATTTTCCTCTTACTTATTTACTGTACCCA